>OY756211.1:0-455930 GCA_963576795.1 Metopia argyrocephala | reverse complement strand
GCCCGGATGGATTTAATTATTACTTTCATGACCTATGCAAGAAGGAGCATACAATTTAAATCGCCGGGAAGGCTATGTAGAATATTAATTATTTAAAAAACAGAATTGTATTGCTTTGTAAATACTTATGCCCGTATTCATAAAAAATAAAATTGGTTTATAGAGTGCTTATTTGACATATTTCTATGGAGTAATTGTCAAATAAGCAATTAATAGAACTGTTTTATTTTTTATGAATTTTTTATAAATTCAAGTAGTAAACAAACCAATATGTAGCAAATTCTTCAATTAGGAAAAATATTTGGTCAAACCCATTTTTTTGCGACTTACTGCAAATATGCATTTGCATGAAAGTCGCTACCCTAGTTATTACAAAAGGCCTCGGAATAAGAACTCGTATAAATTCACTAATTTAAAACTAGGTTACCCAAAATTTTAACATTTTTTGTTTGTATTATATTTCTTCCAGAAATAAATTAAATAAAAAAAATGTAAATAAGTGTTTTTATAGCGGTATTTATAGCACCTTTAAATTTTTATCTGGCAGTTCTTAGGTCGTGTAACACGTAAATAAATAATAAATGTAAATATTGTTAGCTAAGACTATAAATATAATATGTAATATAATTTTTATTGGCCTAAAATAAAAAATAAAATTGATCAATAAAATGGAACAAATTTATTATTGTTGGTATCATTAAATGTTTACTTTTAGCATGGTATCCAAAGTGTAAAACGAACTTTGGCTTTTAAATTCATTTTTTTTTTTTACATGAAAAAATTTTATTTGGCAATACTGTTTAAAATATTTGTTTACATCTAATTGTGAATGATGCAAGGAGTTGACCATAAAACAGCTGGCTGCTAGGAAGTAGGAAAAATTGATTTAAAAGCATAAGGGAACTTTTTTTTTATATAAAAAAATCAGAAAATAAAAAAAAAGTTTACTTTTAATAAACTGTAATGGAGATTGCAAATACATACTACAGTAAAGATGAATATGTGGAAACAGTAAGTAAAAATGAAACTGTTTGTTACTTAAATGATGATCTCATTTTCTCAACTTGACTTTAGGCTTCCGGAAATAAAGTTAGTCGTCAAACTGTGCTTTGTGGATCACAAAATATTGTACTAAATGGTAAGGTTATAGTACAAAGCGGTTCCATTATACGAGGAGATTTAGCTAATGTCCGCACGGGTCGCTATTGTGTCATAAGCAAGAATGCTGTAATAAGACCGCCTTACAAGCAATTCAGTAAAGGCATTGCCTTCTTTCCCATGCACATTGGTGATCATGTCTATATTGGAGAAGGAGCAGTAGTGTCAGCAGCAGTAATTGGTTCTTTTGTATATATAGGCAAAAACGCAATAATTGTAAGATCTCCTTCATAATTATTTTGAAAAACTATCAGATAGTTAATTTTTTAGGGTAGAAGATGCGTTCTAAAAGACTGTTGTATAATTGAAGATGGCGCTGTTTTACCACCGGAAACAACCGTAGCCAGCTATATGCGCTATACTGCTAAAGGCACCATCGAAGGCGGACAGGGGAATCCTAATTTCGTACCTGCTGCCATGCAGGATCAAATGGTAGATTTTACAAAATCATTCTACGACCATTTTCTGCGTCTACCCCAAGCCTGTTAAAATTTATACTAGCACTTTATACTTATGTTTTATTTATCCTTTTTTTTCAATAAAGTTAGTCTATTAATCCAGAATTTACATCATAACCACTATGACCCATTTCAAATATGGGCCAAGTTAAGCCTGTACGTCTAGCAATCTCTTCTGCCGTTTCTTCAGAATTATTTAATGCACCAGCCTTGATGTTTTGGTCCATTAATAAAATTGTCGCCGTATTGCGACAATTTGAAACCGTGGCAGCTACATGCAAGGGTGTCTGTTGTCCATCCGATTGAGCATTAACATCAGCTCCAAATTGTAACAGCAAAAGTGCACACTGTGCATTACTCCATTTACAGGCGGAATGTAAAGGAGTCCAACCTAAATTTGTCTTTGCATTAGGGTTTGCTTTATATTGCAAAAGAAGCTTAGCTATATCTACAAAATTATTATAGCAAGCCCGATGTAACGGAGTATACCCATCATTGTCAATTGCCGTCACTGCATCAGGATCCAAGCGTAATATTTCTCGTACTTCGCCTATTTTATTTTCATTGACAGCCCACAATATCATCCCCTCTATACTGCCTACAAAAATATTATAAAATAATACAGCAGGTGAAGTTTTCAAGTAAATTAATATCATAGTTTTTCATATACCCTGAGGATTCCGATCTTCTTCAATTAATTCATCAGCGTCATCGTCCCAACCGCTTACATGCATCCCTCTTGGCACTTTCGCATAACGTAATTTCTCAAATTGAGATTTCTCCTCATCTGAATCGTAGTCAGTCATATTTCTTTTTTAATAAATTGTATTTTAAAGAAAAGCCTTAAATGTGTAGATTATTTTCTAGAAATTGTTTGTATCAACAATAATTCAAAACAAACATATGCAAATCACAATGGAGCCACCATACGTATGAGCAAAATTATCGTTCATGCATGTAAATTAGGGTTGCCAGTTTTCAAATTGGAATAATCAGTACATCATAAGAAAAATACCAGTACTTTCGAAAAAAAACCAGTACACAAATTTTGACCCAAAATGTTATTGAATTCATAAGTTTTAAACGATTATTAAAACAAAAAGAAAATTATACAATAAAAATATTGTAATTCATTTTCTATTTATAAGGCAAGAACGTAACTAAATACATATAACAAAAACATCACGTCAAATTATAAAAAATAGATAGAAGTAATGTCATTGCTCATTGTTAATATAATGAGGGTATTCTCGAGGTCTCCCTCCTATCTAGCCATATTGTTATAGGTTATAATTTTAAAACCACTAAAATTTTTTTTGTTTTTGAACGAAAGCAAAAGGAGCATCTATTTATTTGAATACAAAGTATGTAGTAAGTTAAGAATAAACAAAAATAAAACGTAAGACTGAAAATTAACTGGGTGATTCATAACAAATCAAAAATAATAAGAAAAGTAAACAAATTTTAAACAAATAAAATTATTTGGAGGCAAAATTAAAAAAAAACAGTACATTTGCGTACTGATTTGGGTGTTATGCATAAACCAGTACATTGAATAAAAACCAGTACGTGTACTGGTAAAATCAGCATGAATGGCAACCCTAATGTAAATAAGAAAAAGACTTTGTTTTAAAATAAAACAATACATTTTAGATTACAAATATTAAAAGTATTAAAATTAATAAGACTTATTATATTATTTTAAAAGCAAAAAGTTCCTTAATGTATATACCAAGCCGAAATTTCTGCAAATTATTGTGAATGGGAAAAAAACCCCAATATGATTTTGACAAAACTAATACAACAAAATTTCCCTTGGACAGCTGGTCATTTTTATGTTTTGCTCGCATACAAATCAAATAAAAACAAATTAAATAATTTTATATAAAATTTATTTTGCTACAATGAGTAATGAAAATGAGACAAGTAATCGTAAATTACAAGATATTTTTCTAGAAGGATGGGATACGTATGAATTTTTGGATGAAACTACAATCGATACAAATGGCGTCGAGTATCAAGTAAATTTTACAAATCAAATTATTTATAATTATCAAAATAAGAAATAAAGTTTTAATTATTTACTTTATTCAATTTAAGCGCAAGGTTAAATCAGCCATGGAGCTTTTTGAATTGGCCACAACCATTGTAAGCCAAGTAGGCATGTTTAGCTGTAATGAGATGATTGACGAGTTACCAACAGAATCATTACAGTATCTACTGCTTCCATACTTCTTGGGAAAATTGTCTTTGCAGCGTCGGGAACAGGACCGTGCAGATGCTCTACGTATTGCTGATATTTATTTCAAGTATGTACATACATATTTCTGGAAACGTAGTATCGAACAGAAATTTCTGAGTGTAAAATATAAAAATGTTAGTTTAATGTGCTGGAGGCCCGAGGTTCGAGCCCCAGGAAAGGTCTGGTCAATATTTTTATAATTTAATTTTTGTTTCGTCAGAAACGCTAGTTTGGCTAGTGTAATATACCTTCACGGACATCATTTCTTCTTTAATTAACAAAAATATTCATTGCCGTTAACTTTGATCTATTTAAAGCGTTTCTGACGAAAAAAAAACATAAAAATGTTAGGTTTACATAAGCCTTAAGCGAATCCCACCATACGAATTTAACTACAGAATACATGATAATCCATGATTGACTTTCGTACAATTACTGAGAATTTGTTTGTACTTGACTAGTTGGCATACATATTGACAACTAACACATAGAAATTTGGCAAATAAGCCAAGGCAAATTTATTGTACCATGATTAAACCTACAATATTTATGTATATAAATATGGCAGTCTATACCTGTAAATTGGCCAATCCTATCACATCATCACCATCAAATTTCTTCTCTAATATCTTTGTCGATATTAAAGAATTTTTTGTCAAAAAATTAAATACATGTTCCCAAATTTATGTAAATTTTATTATAAATATTTCTTGCAAATTGTAATTTTACTTATTGATAATTAACTTATTAGACAACAAATGTAAATTATAATAATTCCCTGACTTCTATGATGTTAGACTTTATTAAAGAATTTCAAGCCGACGTGACTACAAACAAGTGTACGGATTTTCTAATGATAAAAGACATTTAATGCTTTTTTAGGAACACATGTGTTTGTGTTAATAATGCTTAATTTTTTAATTAAAACCTCGAAACCCGCAAATTTTTTTTCATTTTCTCTTTTGCTCTGACTTGGACGAATGCTGTTTTGTGTTGTAAGCGAGAAGTGCTTTTAAGTTTTATAAAGTTCAATCCAACTTTATTGAAATGCAAGATATATATAATATATATTTTATATACACATGTATGTATGTACTATTTAGTTTTTTAGTTGAAAATAGCCGAATAAAAGTTAATTTTTATTTTATTGTATATTTTTACTCTTTATTTTTTTTATATTTTAGGGATTTTTTGAAACGCTGTCAGGAGTATGAACTTTGTGAAGGCCCTAAGTCGAATGATGACAAATCTGATAAACAGGTCAGTGGCTGCATAGATACCCAACAACAATTAATAGCATCAGCTATGATGCGTAACAGTAAAATTGCTCAGTATAAACGTAAAAAAGAACTCGAAGCACAAATTAAACAAATGAAACATGCTGTTAAAAGTGAGACAATTGACGAAGAAATTAGACGTGATTTCTTTTTAAAATTCATAAATAAGAGTATTATTGATGCGACAGAAGAGTTGGAAAATGTTAAATTAGAATTAGGTGTAGTTGAAATGAGAAAACAACGTTTGGCTGAATTTGGTACAACAAAAATGGATGATTTTATGTTGCCGCCACCAGAAATTAATGAACATGCTGTCCCTCACCATGAAGCAGGCCATTCACATGGTCATGGCCATTCACATTTACATGGTCCGCCACAACGTCAAGCACCACCTAAACCCAAACCATTGCAACCTTTTATTATAACAAGGGATGCAACCCAAAAAGCCGTTTTTGGTCTGGGTTATCCCAGTTTACCCATCATGACGGTGGATGAATTTTATCAGCAGCGTGTAACAGAAGGCATTTTTCCGGATGCTGAAAAAATGGCTAAAATAAACCAGGAAAAAGTCCTTGCCGCGGCACAAGATCCCGAAATTAAAGAGGAGGAAGAAAAGGCAGCTGTTGAACAGCAAATTGAGGATGACGATCCAGAGTATCTTGCACGTATGAGGCGTATGGATGAATACAAAGATGTTGTTAGGCGTGGTGATGGTAATCGCTACAATCGCAGTTAAATGAGGATTTTGTAATATGTAGTTGTATTATTGTTTGAGACATAAATATGCTAACTAACGTATTCATAAAAAATATATGCTTATTACTGGTTTATATGACAAGTAGTGGATAAAAAATTGTCAAATAAACCCTTAATATGTAAATATATATTATTTTTATGAATACGGGTGTAAATGTGCACTCGAACAAATAAAATTCAAATGCGAAAATAGATCTAATTTTATACTGAAAACAAAATTAAATTGAAAATTAATAAAAAAAAATAATTACTTCAACAAGTATTATAATAATAATATAATTCTTTTACTTGAGTAGGGTAGAAAAAAAATTAAAAAAATGATATCCTCAAAAAATTAGAATGTATTTTATTTTATGAAAATTGGTTTTAAATACAAATCATCGACGTAACTGCACTTTTTGTTTTTTTACAGGAGAAGCAAAAAACAAATTATTTATTGATAAAGATAGTTTTTTTTAACATTTAAGATTTAAGTTAATTACGTCCTTTTGACTTTCTGTTTTTTAAAGCAAAAAGACGTGACACAAGAGTGGGTGAAAGGTTTTTTTTTTATTAACTACTGAGAAGATTTTGACGAAATTTGGAGACTCAGCAGAATGAATGATGAATAACGTTTTGATACGGACTCTAAGTTAAGAAAATACTCTTGGCTTAAATGGTGCACTTGTAGAGGAAAAGCATTTTTTTGGGAGCATTTTATTAAGTCTACAAGTTGCGATGGCAGATTTATTTGCTTATCCCCTTAAAAGAAGTTTTAATTAATTTTTTAAAATTTCAGTCACTGAAAATATCAATTCCACTTAAGAAACTGAAAGTGGTTTAATTTCGCAAAAAAATTCGTTTCATGTTTTCAGAATAAGTAAAATACGGAATTCATTCCACTTTCAATCGGAATGGATTTCTGTGGCAGGCCCGATAACTGCATTCTCACTTAAAATAATATAAAATCAAATGGCTGATATTATTTTGAACCTAAATTCTCTGCAAGAGTGCGCAAAATGTCTATCGGTTTAAAATAATATCAGCCATTTGATTTTATATTATTCTAAGTGAGAATGGTGTTATCGGGCCTGTCACAGAAAATGATCACCCAGCCAGCACATAGAGGGCGCGAGCCAAAGCACGCCTCAGAAACTTAACAAAAAAAGGAAATCCTCCGGGACACTGCTCAGGGTGCGTTCAATTTATTCTGGCCAAGTTAGCTGAGAATGAAAGCTCCAAGAAGAGTAAGAATTCCTCGAACCAGGGTATCAAGGGTCCTTGTACCAGCGCAGCAGCTGTAGCATCAGCAAAGGTAGCTTATAGCAAGGTGAAAAGGGATCATCTACAGGTTGAAGGACGACTACCTGAAATGGTTGTTGATCATTCCTTAGCTAACCAGGGACCAACACCCAGTTTTGGCTCCGATGAGATTAGTCGTGGCTGTAGAGTCATCAAATGAGCTGATGAATTCTCTAAGACATTTCTGGAGAAATGTGTTACTAAGATCAGCAATTCTTGAAATATGCTTTCGCTTTCCAAAATAAAATTGAATGGCCTGAAGATCGTCAAAATTCTTCGCCTCCAAAATCCGGAGGATCCCATGGATGACTGGTCTGTCATTAAGATTGAAGAGCCTCAGGGTAACAGGCCCTGGTAAACCTAGGGCCTGTGTCCTTGTTAAAAGAACTATTAATGCCTTATTGTTGTCTAATTTCAGCTCTCCCGATGTAGCGGTTGTTAGAGTGAAAAAGAGAACATACTCTTCGCCTGCGATGCAAATGCCAGATATACCATTTGAAGAAGCAGCGAAATTAACGAACGAAGTGAGTCGATTTTATTATTAGCCATGATTTATCTATTTGCAACAGGGGCAAGTAGTAGTAGTCACCGTGGTCTAGTGGTTAGTGTGTTGGCTTACTAAGACGATAGCGCCGGGTTCAAATCTCAGCTCTATCTTGAAGAAAAGAAATATGAAAAAATGATATTCTTCGGCGACTACCTCTCACAGTCTTCTTTCAAAAGCTCTGGGAGTAATTGGATGTTACGAAAAAGGTTCTCAAATCTGTCGTTCGGAGCGGTCTTAAAACTGTAGGTTCCAGTACTGATGGATAAAAATTAACACACAAAACAAGAGTGCTGCGAGAAGCTAGGGCTGTTTACCAAGTTTTTCCTTGGTAAAGCACAGAGCAGATGGAATTCCATCACTTTCTGTACTGTTTCTAGGACACTTTGGCCTCGGTATAACTGGGGCAAGACTCTAGGAATCTTGGGGATTCCTCGTCAGCCCTTGTCCAGACTTATAGCGGTATATACGGGTCACTGGCTATTTGGTAAACACGTAGAGAGGTTGGACCTTCCCTCTAATCCGCACTGCAGAAGTTGCGGGAATACTTCTGATTTCAGTTTGGCCCTGCTATGGTTTCAAAATGGCACCTTGTGCTAATTGTAGTTAATCACGTTTTTGTTTAACTGGCTATTTGACCTACCTACCTAGGGGTTTATACCCTGAGTACTGATCTTAAAAAAAACAAAGAGTTCCTGGAGCAAAAATAACTTATAGCTCTCTTATCCCATACTTTAATTTTAACTTAATTTATTTGTTTTCTATGTTCATACTAATCTTTACTATATTTCTGTCTGTTAAATTTATTACATATTTATATTTTCCAGAGTAAATTTTTGTAAACAAAAACAAACCCTGATGTTTCCCCAACACCATCTGCATTTAATTTCATCAAGTGTATTAAGTTATACACACACTTTGCACATCAATTACTTTATTTAATGATATTAATATAGATACATTGCATATTTCATATATTTTAAGTAATCGTAATGAAATTAAAATTCCATATATATTTTAATGGATCAGTTCAAAAATAACATAACTGCAAATCGAAAATAATATTAAAACAAACACGACAATCCCAAGGTGTCATTTATTCTTAAATTTAAGGTATTGTTGTTTTCTCATATGTAATTTTATTAAATTTAGCTTCGCTTTTGGTAAACTTATTGCCATCATAAACATTTTAAATATAAGAGTATAATGAGTAAATAAACTTATTTAAAATAATTATGATTGCAATACTTAAGAATATTATAAGTTTGTAGGTTTTTTTATTGTGTACTTATAAACTTTTAATTGAAATTACAACCTCTACACTTTGCACTAAAATAATGTAATAATTTTCCAGATTAACATTTATAATAACTAAACTGTAACTAAAATAAAAGTATTTCATTTTACAATTATATAAATAATATTTGATTTGTTTTCATTAAGTTATTTTCACTAATATATATTTTTTTTAATACGTATATTTAATGGAAAATTTATCATTAGGTCCATGCAAAGTATAGCTTGTAGGTGTTTAAATGTCTATAGTTTGCAGCAACTATGGCATTCAAACATTTATTTACTTTTTTTTTTTTGTTGCATGATAACTATTATAAAACAGTTATTGTTTTAAATGTTTTCGTTGGAGTGGGAGGATATTTTTATTTCCTTTTGTTTGTTTTTCTTTTTTCTCTACTTATTCCAACTATTAATCTTTCTTTTACGATTGAACTAGTTACATAAATAACTATAACTTAAAATATAAATTTTCCATTTCTTTCTTTAGCAAAATTAATTTTTTAATTTGTTCTTGTGTTTTTTTACTCAATTTTAAAATTTAAGTATGAATTCTTATTATTTTGTTTTACTTCTTAAAATGTTTACATGTAAATTTATTTGTGTTGTAATAATTTATGAAATCTCTTGTTTTTTATTTTTTCTTATATGTATATGTATTTTATATAAGTATAATAAGTATTGCAAAATGCAAATTTTATATATTAGTTATTTATGTATTTAGTTAAATATTATAATTTTTTTAAGCATATCTGCTTCAATCCAAAGGGTCTTTGAAAAATTAAATTCAACAAAATAAAATCACAATTTATAGAAATTTATTTAAACTTTAGGTCTTTGTTTATATAAATTAGAATAGTAATGTTATTAATATTTACTTCTCCTTTTATTTAATTTTATGAAGAAGTATCGCAACACTTTTGCTTGAGAGAGTAAACAATGGCATCTGTCACAATGTGAAAAGATTGATGCATTTACGTTTACTACCAAGTTTAATCGTAAAAATGGTTGAAAATTAACCAATTAAGTTACTATTTAGGTGGTGGAAAAGTAAAGCTCTCACCTTTTTTAAGTGTAGATACATATGTGTGGCGACGAGTTATTAAAAAAAAGTTAGTATTATTATACCATTGGCAGAGATCTTGGGATGAGGAAAAGCAGCAGGAGAGTGTTGTTTTCTACTCTGTCTGACTGACTCAAAGTGTGAGTCTTGACATACGAATACATCCTAGATTAGAAACTAGTAATACTTTGAAAATAATTTGAAAAAAAATTCAGTCCGAACATTACAGTCCGAAAAAGTTCAAAACTTAGTTTTAAAAACGATAGCACACAAGAAAGAAGTTTTATATTTAATTTCTCCAAAGTAAAACCAATGGAAGTATTAAAAGAGGATTGATTTCAAAAGTACCTCTTTATATTCTGATTATATTAGTAGTTAGTCAGCAAAGTACAAAGAAAAAACCAGACAAAACCAGACAAAAAAAAAACCTTTTTTCCAAACAACAGCTTAAACCATGTTTCCAACTCTTGTTCAACCTTTCTTTATATTTATTTTGTAGTGAACAGAATAAATTAAGCGATGGAAAGTATAATATTATTGATTAATAAATATTTGCTTTAAAATAAAATAAAAATCATTATTTCGAAGAATTTGACGACTAATTAAAAAATATTTGTATAAAATAAAGAAGGTCAAAAGACTATTCATTTGATAATAATATACAATAATTATCATTTATATAAACGAAGGCCTATAGCTTAATAAATTTTTAGTTATTTTTATAAAATAAAAATATAAATGATCAATAAAACAAATTTAAATTCAAAAAAAAAATTATTTTAAAAATAAGCTTAAGTACGATATTTACATATCTTCACATAAATTATTTTTTGTTAAGTTATATAAGGTGTCGAAAAACATTATAAAAATTTATTGCATATAACTTGAAAATAATATATTCACAAATAAAAATATAAAAAAACAAACCAATACTCCCTTTGTGTTTACCCCAATCTGTTGAAGAAATGTTGTAAATTTTCATAAAACAGCTGCAGTAATGTGAAAATTTTGTTTTTACACTCTTTTCAATATTCATTTTTTTGTCATTATTTTTAAATATTCCAAAGCATTTTGTGCTGCCATCTTTTGTGCCTCAGATGGTGTATTGCCAGAGCCATGACAAACACCCACAGGTAAAGTTGATAATTGCACCAAACATTGAAATTTATCTGTAAAGGTCTTCTCTTCAATGTCAACATAAGTGACTTCGAATTGATTTTCATTAGCAATTTCGCCCAACAATTTAACATAATCAATTTTTGGATCCTTAAGACAAGTTTTCTGAAAATAAAATACAATAAATAAATGTTTACAGTCTAATTCATAATAACTCCTTATTTTAGGTTTAATCCATACATTAGTTATAAGATATTATCTATCTTATAAACTCAAAATAAAAAATATTGTTCATAAACCTTTAAGAGAAAATCAACTATTAAACGATTTTAATGTCATGCTGGCAATACCACACGTATTATTCCAGAATAGTGATACAAACTAAAAACTCTCGGTTATTTCGGCAATTTTTTTATTAAAATTACGCACCATACGCACAGAACGGGCAGGTTAAGAGAAACCGCTCTCATAGAAATATGTAGTAGGAAATACTCAGAAATCCTTCGATAACAAGGAAATTGCTATGTGGGCTTTTTTGGATATAGAAGTTGCCTTTGATAACATTTCGCATTAAGGTATAGAGAAGGCTCTAATTGGAAAATGAGTGGTGTCAATGACATCCACATGGATGGCAGAAGTCCTTCGTACCACGTCTACAGAAACTGGTGTAGAGAGGGAAATAATAAGGGTAAGCAGAAATAGGGGAGACGGGGTGGGGTGCTATCAGATAGAGAATTCTCGGGGTTGGCACCGGCCGAAACTTTAAAGTTCGTCAGATCGACGAGACTGGGGGAAATAATGTAGGAATCCCGGTCAGGTTGAGGGTAGTACAATAGATCTAGAGATCGAAGTACTCTAGAATGAATGAATTATTGAAATAAAACGCAAAATGGCTTGTTTTTGGAATTTATGGAAAAACATCCGGATATAGCAAGTGTTAATTGAGCCTTTGTGGCAAGATATGACTGAAACTTTTAATAGTGCTGACCCTTCGATTAAGGATGGAAGAAGGTAGTATTGAGATGCGAAGATAAACAAAAGCGTAACTGAAAGCGGATATTACCTAAATATAAACTTGTTGACCTGAATTCGAAATGGGATTTGATTATTGTATTTTAAGAATTCATTACTCTTTACATTTAATATGTGTTTCTTTAATCTTCTGCGAGAGAGAATAACGTCAAATACTTTTTCATTGAGGTCATTATATACATGCCGTATTAGTTAAGGGGGGTTTAGACGGTAATACAAGTCGTACGACATGTCAAATTTTTGTGTAAAGGAGAATGAATAATATCGTGTAAACTTGATATGTAATGAGACCGTACGACATTGAGAGAAAATACGGATGAAAATTTGACAGTCGTACGGATCTCTTCGTTTTTTGAAATTTTTTAAAAAACCATCACATTTCATTAGATCAGGGATGCATTTTTATGTTTTTGATTGTTTATGTTAAATGCATTCACAATGCATGTAAATTTTGTGTGCATGTGTATGTGCATTTTATGTTTTCATTTTAGTTTGTTTTGGTATTTTACTAACCGTGTAAACGCAAAAAATATCTGTCGTAAGATTTTTACTCTCATTTTTAAAATACGGATGGAATTTCATAATATTTTCTCTTTGATTTTACGTACGACTTGTATTACCGTCTAAACCCGCCTTTATAAGGTACATTTGACATACCAGCTTAAGGGGGGTTTAGACGGTAATACAAGTCGTACGACATGTCAAATTTTTGTGTAGAAGAGAATGAATAGTATCGTGTAAACTTGATATGTAATGAGAGCGTACGACATTGAGAGAAAATACGGATGAAAATTTGACAGTCGTAAGGCTCTCTTTGTTTTTTAAAATTTTTTAAAAAACCATCACATTTCATTAGATCAGGGATGCATTTTTATGTTTTTGTTTGTTTATGTTAAATGTATTCACAATGCATGTAAATTTTGTGTGCATGTGTATGTGCATTTTATGTTTTCATTTTACTTTGTTTTGGTATTTTACCAACCGTGTAAACGCAAAAAATATCTGTCGTGATATTTTTACTCTCATATTTAAAATACGGATGGAATTCCATAATATTTTCTCTTTGATTTTACGTACGACTTGTATTACCGTCTAAACCCGCCTTTAACTACCTTTTTTGACAATTTGTGAAGGGTTGTCAATTGTCACTGTTTGCTTTGGTTCTTTTTACACCTCTTTACCTTCACCAACAACAAAAAGCCATGTTGTTTTTGATACTGTTTTACTTGTAATCTCAAAGGCACCTTATAAGTGCGCCATGATTATATATGTTTGGTTCATTTATTTCTGTTAACTCTAATTTTTATTGATATTTTACTGTATTTTAATAGTTATTCAACGAAATTCAAATTTGAAGTCTATCACAAGAATTTAGTTCTGAGTATTGCCTTAAGAACTCTTATAGTCTATGAATCTAATTTCTTATTATTTTTTAAGTTTTTGCCGTATATAATAAGATCTATTAATAAGGAAAACTCAATACTCGGGCTGATTTGAATGTAAACAATTGCGTAATTGTAAAAAATATTTGCATATTCATTGTTGCTCTTAGCAGTGTTGCCATTTTAAAGATATATGCCCGTATTCATAAAAAATAAAACAGTTTTATTAATTGCTTATTTGACAATTACTCCATAGAAATATGTCAAATAAGCACTATAATCCAATTTTATATTTTTTTTTTGAATACGGTAGATAATAGTTTTCTTTATTTTAAAAATGACTACTCGGGCTGTTTTTGACAATTTCACTATTGTTATACAATTACAAAATACCTGTTGTTGGGAAACGTACAAAAATTGTTGACAACTTAAACGAGCTTACATTTCTTTACTAGTGTTGTGTTGAAATTTTGAATTTTTTTTAAATTAATAAAGGTTTTTATATATTAAGATTTTCTTCTCACCTGCAATTTAATCAATTTTTCGCCAGTTGAATGTTTAAGAGTTTTATGGAATTGTGAAACTTTATTACTATGCTGACTGGTTAGTGTGGGTACAGTGATATCTTTCAAATCACCATAATAATTGGATTTCTGCAAGAAAAAAAAAAGTGAAATTAAAATTAACATCCGCTTTTAAGATGTATTTTGCGCTTGACGCATTGTAATATTTAAAGTTGAAAGAAATTAAGATTAAAAACCAATTATAAGGTGATTTGAAAATATACATACATTTAAATGTTAGGCGATTGCGAAAAAAAAACGTATTATAAACTTTGCTTAAGACACGTTAAATAAATAATTACATTTTTATAAAAATTAATAAATACTTACATCACCACCTAAATCTGTACCCATATTTTCAATCATTTGGTTATTATCAATGGGTGTTTCCTGCAAACGTGTCCACATTTTATGAGCAGCCGTTCGTTTGGCAATTTTCTTGCTTTTACCTTTGCCAACCTCCCGAAAATTTAGTATTGTGCAAGCAATAGTAAAGAGACGTTCATGAGGCAAACCAACCTCAGTTTCAGTTTCATAATTCGGTGGTGGCCAACGGCGAGACATGCACATTTCTTGGAGCCAACCAATTGGATTTCCCACTATTTTATCAGCGCCACTTTTAATAAAGAAAAATAAATGGGATATAACCATTACTTTTTTACTTAAAATACTGCCGTATTTATAAAAAATATTGTAAGTTTATTAAAGACTTACGCCGGTATTCATAAAAAATATAGGTTTATTATGAAAGGCTTATTTTGACAAATTTCTATGCAATACTTGTCAAATAAACCCTTAGTAAACCTATAATATTTTTTTTTTTGTGAATACACCACTTATTTAACAAATTGCTCTGCAATACTTGTCAAATAAGCACTGTAACAAATTCTTCATAAATATTCTGGATTTAAAAAATAAATTAAAATATATGTATTAATAATAATAATAATAAATGTTGTTACTAACTCTCCGCTTCCAGCATTATTGGCATTATTATCAAGACCAGCTGTTGCATTCGACGTGACAGGTGCAGTCGTCTGAGCTTCAGGCAATTGTACACCAGTCAGTTTATCTATTAAGGCTCTAGCTGCTGAATGTTTTGCCTCTTTTTTTGAGCGACCAGCACCCATAGCTGTAAATGGTACATCCTTATCGTTGAACGATACCCGATAACGAAAGGTGGGTTCATGAATAGCGCCTTCTATCTGTACCAATTCATAACTCGGCGTTATACCACGACGACTTAGAAGTTCTTGAAGCAATGATACAGGCGTTTTCAGAGCGACACCATTTGCATCGGTCTAAAAAAAAAATCTGATATTAGTAATTTTAAAACGATATAATTTAGGAAGAAGTAGTAATGATCAATATTTTTTGTTAATCTTGGCAACTACATTATCATTATTATTTTATTTTTAATTGGGGAAATTAATTTATTAGTCATAATTTAATGGATAATATAATATATTATAAATACATTAATTATATAATGCATTTACAAATAATGCATCATAGAATTTATTCCTTCAAATTATTAATAAATAATTACTTTATGAATTACAAATAATGCCACAACAGCCATGGAAAGGCGAAATATTGTAAAAATATCCTCAAATTCAAGTGATTCTGCTGCAAAAATTAGAGCAAAAAGTGGTTCCAGTGCTAGTGTTTCCACTGTTAGAAGAATAATAAATTCAGCAGAACACCTAAAAAAACTCAAATTGCAGGAAAAAACAACCACTAAACCAACAACGTAAGGAATTGCGGTTAAGTTTTTGCAAGGAGCATATGACTTGGAAGTATTTTCTGACGAAAGTAAGTTCAATTTTTATCTTCAAATGAAAGAGTTATACATCATTTAGGAGATGTACAACTAGAATCAACGCATTTCAAAATTGTCTCTTGTATAAAGGCTTAAATTAGTTGAATTTATGACCAACTGATATAAAACAAAAAAAATATATGTATGGATATTTTTATAATATTGTATAATTTTAAGTCTTATGATCTTATCTTATGGGAATTAACATCCGCTAAGGAATATGTATAACGCAAGTCGATCTGAACTACTTTTCGACCCCGCAAGGAAGGTTTTTGTGGGTGCCGCCAGTGGGTAGTGTGCTAAGCTGCTAGTTCGCACACAAAGACCCTGATCTGTTGCACTAAAGCGAACATATGATCTTAGTCACTAAGAGCTTAATAATTAAAATATAATATTATAACATGTATTTTAATAAAAATACATTTATTTATTCAACTTTCAGTACAAGATTACTAGAATGTTGCGTACACTTTATTCGACTAATCTATGTTTGCCTTTTCGTATTTAGACGCCCATTTGCACATTCTCTTTTTATATGTAACATTGTCATGGTCTAAACGCTGTATCTAGTACTTTTTTCTATGTTACTTCTAGGCTAAATCTTTTTAGATTTACAAAATAAAGATCCAATGAGTGATTCCAATTAGAAAATTAAGAAATAAATGATTTATAAAATGCTGGCCACGGCACAAAAAAAGGGCATTACTGATTAAAAATTAGTAATGCGTAATTTAAGAAAAAATATGTACATATGTGTAATTTCTCGCTACTAATTTTGCAATGATTACACTGAAAAATAAGTTGAATTTACAAAAAAAAAAAAAGTTTAACACATACAGTTACGAGCAGATAAATAGGTTCACATCACATTTATTGATAAATTCGCCTTCAAATAACTTAAACAGCGGTAATATACAATAAAGTGATATTTATTACATTAAACATAAATAATCACATAAAATTTATTTAATTATAATTAAAAAAAAATGAGAAAAATTGATATATTTAATATATTAATTGATGCCTGTTGAGCAAATAAATAGGTTCTTGAAAAGAGAATGACATTTTTATACAAAAAAAGTGCAATTGCAAGAAAATTTCTAATATTTTGTTGAAAATCCCTTATTTTGAATCACCGCAGAACATCTCCGAGGCATTGATTCGACAAGTGACTGACAAGTCTCTAGTGGAATTGAGTACCATGCTTCCTTCACTTTTGTCCACAAATCTTCTTTATTTTTAGCTTTGAGTGGTGCAATTTTGTCCTTAACGATTCTCCAAAAATTCTCAATGGGATTTAAATCCGGCGATTGTGAAGGCCACTCCATTAACTTTATATTTTTCTTTTGGAACCATTTTTTTACTATCTTAGAAGTATGCTTGGGGTCATTGTCTTGCTGGAATTCATACTTTAAAGGCATTTCCCACTCGGCATACGGAAGCATTACTTCTTTAAGAATATACAGATAAAGATGTTTGTCCATATTTTCCTTGATCCAGAATATTGGCCCAACACCGTGCCAGGAAAAACAACCCCATATCATTATGTTGCCGCCGCCATGCTTTATTGTCTTCGTGGTGTACTTTGGATCATATGCTTTATTTTTTGGACGCCTTACCCATGTTCTTCCATCAGGTCCGACTAAGTTTATCTTGGATTCATCAGACCATAGTATGTTTCTCCATTTTTTATACCTTCCGGGCCGGCCCATTCAGCATGTACTTTTGCAAACTCAATGCGCTTTCTTTGTCTGTTATTAAGCATTGGAACCTTCTGGGCCGATCTTCCGAATAAATTTTTTTCTCTTAACGGGAAGCTTTAACTCATTTTTCAGCTGAACTGCGGACATAAAAGGATTACGAGTTGACAACATTTTAATGCAATCATCGTCTCTTTTCTAGGTTTTTCGCTGTTGACCCCTTTTAAATTTTTGTTTTGGAGGCTGCAATGCATTTGTTATCATATTCTGCGATCTCCCAAAAATTTCAGCAATTTTCCGTTGGCTATAACTGCGGCTGTGCAGATCCTTTATAATCTTTTTTTCCTCTTCACTACAATGTTTAGAACGTCCCATTTTTAAATTTTTAGAGGTATTTGCTTTAATAAGTTCTATTAAAAGGCTAAATTTAAAGTTTTCTACAATAATTTTTATAATTTTGGCGTTTAACATTTTAAACTAACAAATTTTTCAAAGTGAACCTATTTATTTGCTCTTTGATTTTATACGGTTATTTTTTTATTTTTTTTTTTAATTTTGGGCAATTTTTTAAATAATAATTTAATTATTGTGATGCAGTATTAACACGTTCGCGGACGCAAAAAATTTTAGGGAGCTGCAAAAATATACAGGCAATTATTTTTGAAACTAGTTGTAATATCCGAAATCTAATTAGACATATATTATAAGAGTAGTCAGAACATCGTATTTTAACCGTTATATACATATATATATACGAAAGTATCTAATGGTCATTATTTTGAAATGTGTATTAATTACAAAAACTTAGATTGTATAAAATTAAATGAATAAAAATTGGTTTTAAAATTTGAATGCTATAGCATTCACGTCATTTTGCATCAGTATGAAAATGAATGCTATAACATTCACGTCCGCGAATGTGTTAAAAGTGGGTATTTGCTTTAGTAATTAGCGAGTTTTCCTTTTTTATTGCTGTAATGTAAACTATAGTCAAACAAAATTGATTTATCATTTTGATGTGAACCTATTTATCTGCTCGTAACTGTATATACATATTTACTCTACAAATTAAATTTTAGCCTTACTTACCAATTTTAATGATTCCTCAATAGCCATTTTGCTAGTGTTATCTGTTTCTGCAACTTTTTCCTTCTTGACCTTTCCAGGTCTTTGCAAGATTTTTGTTGGAACAATAGGTATCGGCCCTACTTGTGGTTGACCATTAGGCATATTGATAATTGGAGTAATATTTAGCGGAATCTGTTCATATTGGCGCCGTGGAGCAAATCCAGCTTGTGGAAGTATTTCAGGGTTTGGTACCGCTTCCATACTACCGTATATATTATTTATTGAATAAGAGAATTTTGTTATTTTCTGCACGTTGATCTATAGAAAAATAAAATTATGTATGTATACAGAGAAAAAATAGACCCGGAAAAAATCAATAAATGTTGATTTGCAGCTGCAAACGAAGAGGCCACAGACAGCCTTGATAAAAAATATTTTCTCGCCCTTCATTTTGGGTGAAACATGTTTCTATTTTTGTAATATAATTTTTTTCTTACCTGTAGATATTGATTTGCACTGATTTTTATTTAAAAATAAATTATAAACTTTATTTAATTTATTTTCAAATAAATATTAGCAAAATCGGTACCTTATGACTTCAGAAAACCTGCGACAAATAATGAAGAAAAATACTTCTGTATTCTTGCAAAGTCGACGACTGTCATTCAACCCCAAAAAATAGAACTAAAAGAGTTGCCAGACCTTTAATAACACCATGAACAATTATGTTTGTGTTGCCCTTTCATTTTCATTCCAGCGTTTTTTTTATTTTCATATTATAATCTATTTTGTACATTACGGAGTATTTATTCCATGGGAGTATACTCGCCTGTATAGGGAGTATACCCCCTGGTTTTTCCAGGGGCTGGTGCAACTTACTTCAGTGTTCTTGATCGAGCTGTTAATTCCATATATAATGTCATTAAGAGGTTCATCTCTTCTTTTATACAATATGTTTAATTTTTCTATACCGAGTAGGAATAAGTAGATACTTATTCCTAGAATCAGTTGCGTATTTGCTTAGGATTGTGCGTAGCTGGAATAATCATTCCTTAAAGTTAAGCTTATTTTATTATAGTTTTTTTGTTGTCTCTTTAATACCTATGTATATGTCCACCTTAACAATTCCGGATCTTGACTAATCTAGATTAATAGACTAAATAAGTAATGGTTTGTAACTCGTTTTATATTCTTTACATGTATACTTTGTATACTAAAGATATGTTACTATAATTTTATTACTATATTGTTTGCTGAGTAGCACATTTTTGTACTTTGTAATACATTATTTGACCTTGATGGCCAATTAATGTTTTAACATTAATGTCAAAGGGAAACACGGATATCATTTAATCTTATAAGATTCCATAACTTCTGTCCAGTAAATTTGTATTTTTATTTTGAGATATTTATTACTTAAAATAAATTTAGTTTCCACTAAAAGCTATAATTATTTCAATACTACGAATATTCAACAAAATCCAGCTGTTACAATAGTTATATTTGCATTTGTATGTAAACATATATGTATGTATATATTTGACAATTCGTTCTATAACATTATATCGCGAGATTTCTCATAACAGTTTAATAACAATTATTACACTGCAATAAGACTAATTTAAACCTACACATCATAGAAATCTCTCTGCGATTGAATTTGACGTGTGTATGTCAAGAGAAAAATATGTGATATTCGTAATTGCTGTCATGACAATAAATATTATAAAAATGTTCAAAGCGATGAGTGCGTCCATGCCATCACACTGTATATAATACATAGTATTAAAAATCAATTTAATAAACTGGTTCAAAATAGCCGTTTATTTTCTTTTTTATTTTATATATCATAATAAAATGCATACATATTTGATTTATTAATTTGTATATAAAAATTTTAAATCAAATTGCATACATATGTATATGTTTTAATAATTATAATAACTAAATAAATTTCCATTTTTGTGTGTTTGCACTTATTTTGGAAAATAAAATAGGATAAAATGTTAAACTAATAAACAAAAATTTTTAGGGGCACGTGGAAATGTGTAAATTTAGTAAATGTATTTATTCTCTAATGGTTTTGATTTATATACTTAATCATCGCTAAGAAAATCATCATCTAAATTAACATCTGTTGTATCAATATTATCGTCCAATGTTATGCCTTCTATTTCTAAATCTAAATCGTCATCATCATCTTCATCTTTCGTAGTTATGGGAACTGTTGTTGATTTAGCAGCTGATGCAGTATTAAATGTGGCTGCAGTAGTCGCAGCTCCTTTATAGTCATCACTCTTTTTATAGTCTTGTATAACTACTTTAGCATTACTTTCATATATACCTTGTTGTTGAGCCATTTGCATTTCTTGCAATGGATTGCGTTCGATGTTTAGTGGTAAAGTGGCAGCAGCGTGTGCTGGTAATTGCTGACGTTCTTTTTGCTTTAGAAATTCTTCAACTTGTAAAGCGTCCGCTAGTCCGGGGAAGAGATTTTCGTATTTGGCTGGGTCCGCCAATGATTGTCCAGCCTTTTCATTGAATTTGGTCAATTCTTCACGCCATAGTTCAACTACTCTGGACATTTGGCTTGGTATATACGTACGTGCAAAGAATGCTGCTTCGGGCAAACGGTTAGTTTCTATCAATACCTCTAAACAACGTTCTACATCGGAACGTATAAATGCCGAAAGGAATGCTATATTATGACGTCCTTGAGCAGATCCATTTTCACCTAAAGTTTTCAACATTTCAGCATCACCAGAAGCAGTTGCCAAAAGTAATAATCCGCTAAAATCGTTTGCTTTTTCCATGCACTCCTTTACCAAAGCCATATTATTTTTACGTGATGCCACATCAGCCAATTGTGACCATTTTTGAGGGTTTTCAGCTTCCCTAGCCAATTTTACAGCAATATCTAGTTCACCGATTTGTAAAGCCAAATCAAATTTATGATCTGGATCCGTGGAAACTTGCAAAGCTTGCGATTTGAAACCTTGTTTCTCCAAGAAATGGGCTACACGTGTACGATGTTCTTTTGGTATAGTGGGTAAAACCAAATCTGCTCTTTCAAAGTCACGCCGCATAACAGCAGTTTGATATTCTAAAACCGATAATTGAAGAGAAAATGATATTACATTTAGTTCTTTGTCGCCCAAATAGAGGCGATTGTCCTTCGGAACATATCCCAACAAATACATAGTGCGATCCAAGTGTGAAATTGTGACAATTTCTCCACCCACATAATAATTAATGCGATTTACAGAATTTGTATATATAAAGCAATCACCAACCCAAAGACCTGTTTTAACAATTTCGTTAATCTCACCTACAAAAAAATCAGCGCATGTTATTTACAAAAATATCAATTTTAATATTATATCAAACTTAATTACCCAAAACATCGAAGGCACTTTCAATGCCATCATCTTCCAAATCTTGTTTTGTTTCTAAAGCAACAGAAATGGCGCCGGTATCAACGGATAGTATAAAGAATGACTCTTCCGTTGCAAGACATACCAAGGTACCAGCTTCGTTCCAAAAAACATGTCGCGGTTGTACTTCGATACGTCTTACTAATGTCAGAGTTTCCCAGTCATAAAAGGCTAAACCTGATGACGTTTTAACGCCAAACAAGTAGCCACCGTAAATACTCTCTGCGCCATATTCAGGAGTAAAGTTTTTGCGTTCCTTGAAATTGCGGAACAAACGTACCGTGCCATTATTTTCCCGAATGGCGTACTCGTTACTTTCGAGAGCCCAAACAAATTCCTGGGCAGAACCAAAGGCTTTATTACGCAAAGCCATAGAGGTGTAGATAATATATTCGCCATCGCCACATACTACAACGAACCGACCATTGGGATTGTGGGCAATAGTTTGGGGGTAAATTTCACATGCGCCCATATCTTTAACAGCAACTGGCAAACGTTCGCCATCTTTTATATCCGTCCCGTCGGCTAATGCTTTAAGGTTTACCTGTAACATAATTTTAATACCTGAATTAAATACCAATATATATATATATATTTTTTTTTAATTAGATACCTGTTGCATTTCAGAGTGTTTAGCCCAAATAATTTTGCTGCCTATAACATCCATAGACATAGCTGGCTCTTCACGACCAACTTTTATAATAATTGATCCCTCATCGTAACCAAGGGCCACATTATTTGTGCCACGCATACAGGCAATGGTCCATACACGTTCATAGCCATAATTTAAACAAGTTTCCAGACGATAAGTACCTGAATGCCATATACGCACTGTGCCATCTTCAGAACCCGTTAATACGATTGGTAATTCTGGATGGAAACAAACCGCTGAAATATTTTGTGCATGTCCTTCTAATGTTTGTACACATGTCTTATTTTGGTAATCCCAAATTTTTACCAAACGGTCATCGGCACCAGAAATTAAATAGGGTTTATCGCCACCGTGGTAATAATCCACACAATTTACACCCTTTTCATGACCCTCTAAAGTAAAATTAGCAAAATTTGACCCCAATTGCCAAACTTTAACTGTGCGATCCAATGAGGCTGAAGCAAAAGTATTGTTATCTTTTGGATTAAATACAATTTGCATAACATAATGTGTATGGCCTTCAAAGACACGCTGGCACGCCCACATTTTTTCCCAATTCCAAAGTTTAATAAGCATATCATCTGTTAAAAGTAAAAAAGGAATATGGTAAAAATTAAAAGATTGAAAATGCAAGGTACACACTTTGCACCATGTTTACGGAATACGTTTAACATTTGTGTTTTATATTTTTATATACAAACTGGAACCAAAAATTCAACCATAACCGAAACATGACTGGTTTCATAAACATGTTTCCAAGTGTATATCTAGCGAACGTATTAAAAAGAAATTTTAAAATTATGTATATTACATACATATGTATGTATGGATATCAATAAGAGCTTTTAAAATTGGACACCTAGTTTCAGGGAATTTAATTCAAATTCACTTTTCAAAATTTATAAGATAAAATTCATAATATTCCGTTCAATTCAAACTACAAAATAATTAAATGACAACATTGTTGATTTCTTGCAAGAAGTGAAATTTTAAAAATTTTAAGTTAATGTCCTCTTGTTGACCAAGTGTTAAATGTGTGTATGTAAATATTGCATTGAAGTTAAATAAATAAGAATGTAAAAATGAAATAAAAATACATATCTGGTTTAACACAACATCTTAACATTGTTCACAGTTAAAATGTTCTCTCCCTTAATTGAGAACTTGAGAATTTCAAGCGTGGATTCGATACCTTGTATGTAACAAGGTAGTTCTTTTGTCCCCATTCAACTATTTTTATAAGAACATTACGAAAATTAATGCAAGTTTTTTAAGTCAACTCTCCATTTTTAAAATTTGCGACTTCTATCAGAAAAAAATTGAACTTAACGCGGGTAATTTAGCTAATTTTTTCTTATATTATTTTATAAATCATTAATATCAATAAAACGTACAAAACCGCATCAAAAATATGCTAATAATATTGTTTTGCTTCTCGAGAACGGACATTGTAAACCCCATTTTAGAAAACCAACTATGTATGAAGGTAAAGTAATATGTAGTATGATTATTTATAAGAACCTTAGACAATGGTAAAAAATTCAGACCTAAAGATCATATAAAATTCATGGAAATATACAGAAGTGTCTCTAAACAGCATATATTTATTGGCCAAAGCACTATATACATACATACATAAATTCAAATGTATATTTATTAGACATGAATACAATAAAAATAGTAAAATTATGATTTTATAACAAATGGACTCATATTAAAAATTAAAAGAAACAATTGCTTGTTTTTGGTTTACTTTTGTATGTTTTAAATATGAAATACGCGAACTGAAAAAAATATGAAAAAAAATTATGCTACATTAAGCAATTTTAGATTTGTTTAATGGTTTTATAAACTCTATTTTATGAATGTTAATATATTCGTACATAAATATAAAATTTAAAGTTGAGCTTAAACAACTTCTACTTATTACCAATTTTGCAAAGTACCAGTAGATTTTATTTATAAACAAAAATAGTGGCCACTTGATACACGACAGCAAAGTGTGCTATTTCTTTACTTATGTAGTTTATGTTGCTTTTAATAAATCCATATACATATAATATGTACATATGAATATTGAAAATGTCTTTGTAAGTTTGTTTGTCGGTCAATCATGTCTAAACAAATGAACCGAATTTGTTGAAATTTGAAACATAGATATACCCAACTATGGAAAGCCCAATGGATTTTTTTCAAAACTGGACCTAGGCTTGGTACCTAGCTAAATACTGATTTTTGTATATCTTGAGAACAGTTAAATCTAAAGTAGATCATCAGCCAAAAAGTGGGAGGAATTCGACAGGTGGCCGTGGCACCTCCTATACACACTTAATACCGATTTTTGTATATATGTATTAAGAACGGCTATAGCTAAGCTTTCTAAACTTTGCCTAAGCGCTTTATGGTCAAGGAAAATAATCATTCAGAAAGTAGACGAAATTACACAAGTGGACGTGGTACCTCCCATACAGGTTAAATATTATTTTTTTATATCTTGAGAAGTGTTAAAATTAATTTCGTGGACATTAAAAATCATCACTCGAAAAATGAGGACAAATGATAGTGGTAGGTGTAACGAAACACGCCGAGTTTGGGATAATAACGTAATAAAAATTAACAAAAAAATTATATATGCATATCATGAACAATACCAAGAGATAATACTGTAACCAGATAGACATATATAAAATCGGAAAACCAAATATCTGTGCCTATACTCTACCAGGTAATGACATTAATAGTAAATAAATCAATTGTGTTAATAGTTTGGCAACAATGCACAAACATATACATACATGTATGAATGTATGTGCACATATTAAATTATAATATTTATGCTCTAGGACGGGTATGTACATATGTATGTAGATAAATGTTGAACTATACTGGTAGACCAGATTCTGATAGTTGTTGATAAAGTAGACAAACCAAAGAAATATCTACATATACAACATATATATTCTTAACAGTTAATTTCCTTTAAAATAAAAAACATGCTACTAGTCCCACAAATTATTATTATTTTTTTGTTTATTCTATTTTCTACTCACCACTGCTAGTTAAAATCAACGGCTGAGTGGGGTGAACGGCAATACAACGTATGTAATCTGAATGCGCCTCAAAGGAGTGTACTTTTTCTAAAGTATTATAATTGAATATACGTATTTGCATATCATCGGAACCGGTAATTAGCCAATTTTTACGCGCAGCAAATCGTCCAGAACGCACTGGCACATCGCAGACTTCGAAATCTTTTACCAATTGCTGGTTTTCATAATTCATGATGTGTACGTGGCCATTGTAAAGAGCACACAACATCCATGGTTCGGTCGGATGTATATCAACACATTTTACGCGATCCGAACGTGATGTTAAACGACGTTTAATGTCCAATTTCAGTGGCATTTCTTAATTTTTATTTTATTCAAGTTTTTGACTAATTTTGTTTAAATATTTGCTCTTTTTTTTCTCAGCGATTCACTCTAAATCGGAAAATAAATTTATTTCACTTGTTTATAGTAGTATTGGTTGAACGTCATGGAAATGTCAATTTTGTAGTGTTGCGTTCTTTACTACTGTTGTATAGTGATGCCAGACTTTTCTCTTAAAAATGTACCCGCTTAATTTGGTTTTGAATCTTTTTTTTCTTTTACCCTTATTTTTAAATTATAATTTTGAAAAAAAAAAACGCAAACTAACTTTTTAATTTTTCACATTAGCAGGTATTTGAACCAGGGCAATGTGAGTTTTTTCTTGTGCAAGCGCCCCCCACCCATGAGTTCATATTCATTTTGTATATAAAAACATTTCTATATTTTTTATAATTTGAAAACTTGACAACTTTAACATCCAATTTTACTACTATTTTATTCACCTCTGTACCCGTACTTCTATTAACCTATTAAAGAATAATTTGTTTAGAACATCGTTGCTCTTAATAAAAAATAAATTTTAAAAATGCTACCGGTAAATTATAGCGAAGTTTATAAAACTCCGCCAGATTATAAATTTCCAGAGGATTCATATTTGGCAATAAATACAGATTATCCAAATATAAATTCACGCGACTATGCTAAACGCCCTCTGAACCACAATTTGCGGATGCAAGAGGCCTGGGAATGCATTAAGGTCACTCAGCGCCAAGAACTTCAAAATGGCAATGTTGTTATTTGTTCCAATAAGTTAAGCGGTCGTAAATGGAATGGTTCGGTATGGGGATTTGAAAAGCAAACAATCTTAAATGACAAATTATCTGCAAATATGGAATCGTCATGCTTTAAGTTGGAGTGTCCAGCTATTATAAGCTGTATGGAATTTATAGATCCAAACATTGTAAGTTATTTTTCATATAAATTATAATATAGCTTGTGTTGAAATTGGTAAATTATTTTTGTGCTTTAGCTGCTTTTAGCATTGAATACAGGAAAACTGCAAGTGTGGTCCACACATTCTGAAGTGCGTAATTCTAAGAATCCTTATTGTCCATTTTTGATTGGAGAAAAATGTGAACACATGAAACCAATAACAAGTTTAACTGGATTTCAAACAAACGATCACAAGGCTGTTACAGGCAGTAAGGATGGAGCTATTAAGGTATTTTTTATTTATTTTATTTTCTTTTTCAGAAAAATATTTATATACATACTGGAAAATTTGTTAAAAAAAATATATATATATATATGTATGCATATATAAAATTTATTTAAAAAAAATAGTGAAAAATAACATTTTTAGGGTACAAATTGGTCTTTGTAAGCTATTTTAGATGCCTAGACACGTTCAGATTATATTGATATGTTCACGAAAGTTGTTCAGATTAACAGTGGCTACAATATTGTCATATACTGTTAGTCAAAAATTACGAGTCCCTGTAAGTTTTGGTGAAAAAAGACAAAAAAGAAAAAAAAATTTCGTACATTTTTGCACAAAAATGCAAGAAAAAATTATTTTTTGCACAAAAATTACAATGCAATTACAAAGTCTTATTAATTTATCTCTACAAATAGGAATCTTTCCAAATTATCTAAAAGAGTCATGCATTGGTTAGAGAAAGCAGTACATTAACCATTATACAAATCCCTTAAAAAAATAATAAATTGTTAATGAAACTCAGTTCGGGTTAAGAAATCAACATTCGTATGTAGTTGCGAATTAATACACAACCTTATATGTATTGTTACAATGGAAGACTGTAATATACAATAAAGGATCTGTATTAGCAGTCTTCTTAGCTCTAAAGTGAGCGTTTAAAACCATAAATAGACAAATTTTGTTGGGCAAATTAAAAAAGAAAATAAAAAATATATATACGATTACATTAGGACGGGTACATTTAAAAATCGCCCATTGAAATCGAACTTTGATCCATTTAAAGTGTCCCAATCTAGTCTAATTGTATGAATGGCCCCCACTCACTTTGGAGGGTCGACCCATTTCAAAAAATTAAAATTTTTGGCACTTTATATGAAACAATCAGCTAAATGTCCACACAGTAAAAAATTTTACTAGATCAAATAATTATTTTATTTATTTAATTCAAATTCAAGTAATATAAAAGCCTCTCTAGTCCAATTAATATATATTACAAAAGAAAATTCCTGAATACAACTACAACTTAAGAGTAAACTTTATAATTTAAATCAACAATCTAATATACAATTATTTAAATAACTTTTAAATGTTGGCTCCCCAGCCTAATAATAAAAAATATTAAAACAATAAAGTATGTAAATAGTTCCACCACCAAGCAAAACTAACAATAAACGATCGTTCGAAAAAACTTCATCTTATCCTACTGATGATAATCTAGGGATTCCTAGTGGAGTGGGAGAAAGAAAGAAAAAAGTTGAGACGATAAGCCACTCTTACGAACTCTATAAAAAAACAATAAATTCCTATAAACTATAAAATCCTTAACATATTAAGAAATATGCGCATATCTACGAATATTATAAACAGGCCCATAACAAATATGAGGCATACATAATGAATATGTCAATTTATAACTTATGTTTAAAGGCAAAAATATATTGTTAGAAATTTTGCAATATACATACATACATAATCAACATGTTTCTTAAAACTTAGACCAGTATAAAGAACTATACCTAAACATCTAAGTCGGCCAACAAATTCAATTCTATCTTTACATAATAATACGTAGAGGATTAATGTCTAGTATTACCAAAAATATGATGTAGTCGCCGTGGTTAGTGTGTTGGCTTACTAAGACATGAGCCCTGAGTTCGACACCCAGCTCCGACATCCTAAAAAAAATATGAAAAAAATTTCGGCGACTACCTCTCAGCAGTCTTCTTGCAAAAGCTCTGAGAGTAATTAATTGCCAACAAGCTTCTCAAGTCTGTCGTTCGGAGTCGACATTAAACTGTAGCTCCCGGTACTCATGGATACGGAACCCACATCGAGATTATAGCCCCAAATAAACAGAAGTGAAGAACAATTGTAACACGTTAAACACTCCTTTACTGAATAAAAATTAATTATTGTCAGAATAACCTTAATTTTATCTTTATATTGCCATATTAATAAATAAAGAAAATAAATCAAAAGGTTTAATAAATGAATTTATATGAAAATTTCGATGTTGGTATATGCGATATGTGATTCATATGCATGTACATATATACAATTCTAAATATACATATTTTTTTAGATTTGGGATATGGGAACTGCAGATTTATTTTCACGACAAAGTTATCGTTATGCTCATACTGACTCAATAACTGGCTTAGCTTCGTCGACCGTAAATGATGCTATATTTTCAACTTGCTCCTTAGACAAATCGTGTCTGCTGTGGGACGATCGAGAAACAAGACCCGCAATAGGTAATATAATTTGCAATATTCGCATTACAATTAGAATAATATAAACGAAACTAATTTTTAACAACTTCTTTCCAAAGCTTTATTCGCTGAACATAATGTACGTTTTAAAAATATTAGTTGGGCTTTGGAATCTGCAGAGAGTAGTATATATTTAGGCGATGAAGCCGGTAATGTTTTAACATTGGATATTCGTAAACCTCAAGAAATTGTATGCCATCATAAATATTTTGACCGCCCCATTAGAAAAATATTGCCAAATGGGTAAAGCTCCTTAAAAGCCATTTCTGTTATAATAGCTTCTTAAAAAATGTATTTATTTTCAGACATTTGCTAGCTGTTTTAGCCGATTCGAATTGTGTAAAGATTTCTAATTCATCATCACACGATGTTTTGTATGAAAATATGGATAGCGAAAATTTTGTGCGAGATTGTGGTTGGCTTTCTTTTACGGAATTACTGACTGTGGGTTTTGAAGGGAAGTTACGTTCTCATAAATTAATTTTATAATACATAAGAATATAGTATTAATTTTAAGAATATAGAATAATTTCTTAAAAATTGTGTTATTTTTATTTCTTTTAACTTTCATTCGTAGCTACAAGATCAATACTTTTTATAAAGTCATATCAATTCTACAAAACTACAACTGTCATTTCGTTGTTGTTGTTGTTGTAACAGCAGATAGTCTGGTTCCAGACTTTCGTCCCAGGTGAAAGTAAATTAAAATATTAAAAGAAATGTATAGATTATATATGACAATATGATGTTATATGATGGTGTGAGTGATGTGTAGAGTTATATTGTCGGTAATCGAAGGAACCCTGCTGTTTCAATTGGTTTTGTCTAAAGATCGAGGGGTGTAAGGGTGGTGTCCCATGATCGGCAGTTGAATAGGTGTAACGTATCATGGGGGCTCTGTAGGCATTGGGAACAGACGTCTGGTGTCCCTGGAATTATTATTGCTTTATAGTTATTCAGTAGACTACAGTAACCCGATCTCAGTTGAGCAAGGATAACTCTTGTGTACCTCGGTAATTGTTTTTCGCAGTTTGCTATGGTAGGCGGGTGTTCATTGAGGATTTTATTCAATTCGTAACTGTCAATAGCTTCTTTGACAGCAATTTGATGTAAGGCTTTCTGAGCATTGGCGATTGCTGTAGCATCAAGGACCGGGGGTATTAGATTTTGAACCAGGATGGTGACATGCCATTAGATATTGTTTCGAGAGCAGTACATTATGTGATTTGACAGGTAGCATCATTGCCTCTTGGTGCAGGTGGTCAACACTAGTCATTCTGACACATCCGGTGACTGTACGTAATGCGTTGTTTTGTATTCGTTGTAGGTTTTTCCATTGTGTATCGCTTAAAAATGAGGTCCATACCGGAGTTGCATAGCTGAATATTGATCTGCTTATTGCCTTAAATGTTGGGATGATTATTTCTTTTGACTTGCCCCAAGTTGAGCCAGCTAGTGCCTTTAAGACTTTGTTTCTATGTTTGACCTTTCCCTGAATGTATGTAAAAAAAAAACTTAAAACTTTTTTATATTTAACTTGAGTACGCCTGATCTTTCTCGGGGTAAACTTGAGTACGCCTGATCTTTCTCGGGGTAAACTATTGTAAATAATTGAACAGACTATGTATGCAAAAGCTCTGGGAGTAATTTATTGTCATGAAAAAGTTTCTCAAGTCTGTCGTTCGGAGTCGACATTAAACTGTAGGTCCCTGTACTCATGAATAAAAATTTACACACACAACATGAGTGCTGCAAGAAGCTAGGTCGTAATCCTGACAGGGTTGTAAAGCCCAGTTATGTATGTATGTATGATTATGGATGGAAATTCACAGCTGGTAATTCAACTGAATTAAATATTCATATTATGCTCGGCAACTGTTTTCAGTTGCCATTTTGACATATAGTCAGCTATGAAAAAGTAAACAATTGCGTTGAGTTTTGTGGTCTGAATGGTTGATTCTGGTCCGTTCTTTTTGTTTTAATAATTTCATACATAAATTAACATATTTATTTAATTCTTATGTACATATATCAGTTTAAAATCTAGAAAATTATAAAAATATGTATGGCAAAGAAACGATGTATTCGAACTTTTTGTAAGAATGGATTAAAAAAGTAATGATTAAATTCCTATGATATGATGTTAATTTATAAAAATAAGTTCTACAGACCGTTTATTTTAAAATATACATTTTCTGTCATAAATAAAAAAATCGAATTATGATAAATAAAAGACTAAAGTTCGAAATAAAATGTATATGTATTTGAAACAAACTAAAAATATATCGCTAAGTAAAAAAATAGAGTATAAATTACTATAATTTAAGTGAATGCATTCCAAAATGCTGAAGTAATAAATACTTATTATAAAAGCCCTGCACATATTGATCTATGCAACATAGCAATAAGTGTCACATCATGCAATCGCCATGCCAGGTTATGCCGTTTAAACATGTTTGACAAAGACATATTAAGACAATGTAAACATGTTGCAGTCAAACCTATATATTGTCTTTATACTCTGTACACATCAACACGAAAAATTAACATGTTCACACATGCGACGTATGTTCTTAATGATGAGTTCTGACCATTTGTTTGAATTATTATACCAATAAAATAAAACTGCACATGATTTAGAAATTTTTTAAATTAAAGTACTTGATGCAATTATGCTTTATACCTCATATTTTTTTCTTTTTTAATATGCATACGTGATTATAGCTAAATATTGCATTGTAAATTTTACTTTCCTTGACCTTTATTTGAATAATTTAACCAATAATAAACTATTATTGTAATATATGAATAAAACAAAATGAAAGATAAAGCTATATTTACTCCACCCAACTCAGACGGCAATAATTATAAATAATAATAAACAGTGCTCAGGCAAAAAATAAAAATTAAATTAGATTTGTAATTAAACTGAGTCTATCTGAGTGCGCTTCTGATACAAAACTCAGATGTGAACTTAGGTGGTGCAAATATAATTTAATGCTAGCAGAACACCGGAACACCGATTGATGTATTAAAAACATTATAACATCATCATAGACATGGTATTCAACACAACGAGCTACAACAGCTTAGTCTATTTGCAATAACATGCTAAGACACTGTTATGACTTTACATGTCATGGCATAACACTTTGTTTAAGACGACATGACATAGCATAGCATGATTTTTTTTTCTTTTGACATTTTTACACAAAATATTGCGTTTTGTAGTACTGTAATACTTATGTAAATGTTCAACGACTTTCTAACTTAGTACAGATAAAATGCATTGTACAATATTATCGGGTATGCTTAAAGGTTCATCACATAAATCGCCCGTGTTTTTATCAACCATATAAATTTCATTTAAAACTTTATCGGGATCCTCAGGATCCAAAGAAGAGACTAAAACTAGGGAACCATCAGCCAATTCTGTGAGAATTGATTGTATGTCTTCCTCATTCAATTCTTTTTCGCATATCACAGAAGAGCAATTTTCGTTAGGTATTTCTGGATCTGATAATGGTACCGTTGCGAATGTTGAGTGATCATCACTGTAAATTTGAGGCGATATAATTGGTGGATGTATTGTTACGATAGGCGATTGAGATGTGGGCGGGGTTGATGGTATTTGTGTCTGTTTTGTAGTATTGAAATCAACAAAATCTTCCGTTTTATTATAAACATTGACCGAACTATCATCTAAATTAATAATTGTGCTATTTTCATATTTATCACTGTCCATATCAGCTTGACAAAAATTATCACTATTTTGTGTTATGTATGGAGAACATAATGGATTGTTAACATCATCACTTTGTTGCGACATTTGAGATTCCTCCAGTGTGTTATTTACATGTATATCCCGTGAATTTGTAGAACAGGTTTTGTCGACTATATCCGTATTTAGTAATTCATCCATTTCTGTTTGCAATTCTGTACCATCAAGATATTCAGCAGACTCTAAAGTGTTGTTAGAATCCTGTTTAGTTTCAATTTTAATAATTTCTTCTTTTATAATAATAATTTCTTCCTTTTGCGTTAATTTGTTAGGAGTCGGCCTTCGTCGTCTTTTTAGTTTGCTACTTTTATTGGTTTCTCGAATGTTATTGTGAATATCTGTATCAATGTTACTTTCATTAATATTAACATCCACTTCGTTTATTTGCTGATTTTCTTGGTCAATGGCGATATTGTTTGACTGACTATATATGTTGCTGTTTTGTTGAAGTTTTTCATCCAATTCGTTACTTTCATTTTTACATGTTTCCTTTACATCTGTTTCTATGACATTGATTGTAGTGCGTTTAATATTTTTCGCATGGACAACAGTTTTTCTGGTACGTTTAGGTTTTTCGACATTTTCATTTTGATAAACTACATCGGATTGCAAAACACGGTCGGCCGCGCTAGTTGATAATTTACGCTGTAAAAAATATAAATATTTTAAATGTCCTTATTTAAAACGTTTTTTTATTTTGTAGAAATTTATGTTATTAGATATTTTAAAATTAACCACAAAAATTTTATTTTATATTTATTTTAATTATAATGCTTTTAGTATTTACGAAAAATGTAACTTAAGATGTTTCTATAATTGCACTGTACAACAATTTCAAACTTTTTGCAAAATTACGAGTTTCTGACGATTGATTCTGGTTAAGGAAACTAATAAAAATATATATGTACGTGTGTCGGCGTTTGACAGATCACATCGGAATTTTAATTTGCAACAGTTAAAATTTTCATCTCTGGCCAATTCTTGCAGCATATCGGTGTATATAACTATGTTTTTCTTAAATCTGAGGTGTATGGTATGTTAAGCAACTGTATAGAAAATATCACGACAGATATTTTTCTAGAATATATTAACCCTTTATCGTCAGAACTTTGTAATTTTTTTTCGTGTTGAACAGTGTTATTCTCCTTATTTGTTTTTCTACAGGTATACCAATTACAAATCTTACCTTTTTCGACCGCTTTACTTTATCCTTTAAACTTTTGGCATTTTTAGTTTTCTCTTCTCTCAGTTTTTCTTCATCATCTATTTGTTGTTTCAATGCTTCCAGATTAAATTGTTTTGGATACAATAACGCTTTATTTATTAAATTAGCATTTTTACGTTCCTCCTTTTTGAATTTCAATTTTAAATCACGACGTGTACGATTAGGAAACAAGGATACCATAAGGGAAAAGTCAGTGCCAACATTTTGTAGGCAACGATAAAATTTTACTGTCTCTGATGGTAACCATTCTCGAGTTCGTTTTTGTCTGGAATAGAAACCATTCATACCGGTATTTTCATCTAGATATATTAATGAAGAATTTGCCAAAACTTTGCGTGCTTCTTGTTCAGCTGTAGTTTCTATTACCAGAGACTTATCGTCTAATATAAGCTCTCCTTTAGCATTCAGTTTTAATTGCGGCACTGGTACTCCATCATTTTCTGTACTCTTTTCTTCTGTCTCTTTTTCCTCTTTACCGTCAAAAGTTTTTACATCCTTAGACGATTCCGTTTGTTCCAACTTTACGTTCGGATTGGGTTTTTGCTCCATAGGATTTGTAACTGGGTTGTAGTAAATTAAATCAGACATTTTAATCACTGTCTTTTCTGGAACCCCATTGAAAAAACGGGCTTCAAACTCTTTTCGCAAATTTTGTTTGTTGTCTTCATGTTTACGCAATTTGTACGGGGAAGTGTTTGTATCTGAAAACACTGAACAACCAGATTCTGTACGTATTCGGCCCATGTTATTGTTTATTCTACCAGAAGGAAGATGTTTATGGGGTGTATGATGAAGATTTTGATTTGGAGACAGTGAGTGGTTGCTTGTGATAACAGAAGCTGAATGATGTCTTTCCCTTCTTGTAGAGGATGGTTGAACAAATTCATTACTTACATAAAGATTTTTATTGCTTTCCTCATTTTCTATTGTATGAGGGGAAGGGGATGTTCCTACAAAACTATTACGTCTTTTTCCGAAATGTGGCGTTGGCTTTATCCGTTGCCTATTAATAATTTTCGACGGAGACATGGGACAAACATTTGATGCTGGATTTTCCAAATCCATTTGTAAAGCATTTTCTTCAATATCAGAATAAAAAACATCATCAACTCCACTATTTGATATATGGCTAACCGAACGTTGAAAATCCACTTTAGGCGGACATTTAAAAGCATTGCTATCTGGAATTAAATATGTTTCAACGGTTTCTTTTTGCTTAATATCATTCCCGACATTTTCATTCTTTTTTTCTATAATATCCTTGATTTTAAAACGTTCGTGTCTATTATCGCGTCCGCCATCAAATGGCGAGGTATCGTCAAAATCCTTTTTTTCAGTGGAATTTCCATCTTGTCCATTTAATTTATCTTTATTTGCTGGTGTGTCATATAGATCCTTTCTAACCTCATTGATATCATTAAGGGAAATAGTATCATGAACAAGTGCTGGTGTACTTCCTTCCACTGTGAGAATATCATCCTGTTTGTGTAATCCTTCAACTTCTTTTGACTCATTTTTGGCATTTAAAACAGTTTTAATATCATTTAAGTTTTTGGCTTTACGTTTGGCATTCTGTTGTATATTAGCCACAGGTTTTATTCGTGGCCGTCTCATTGCCATTTTGTAATATTTTATTTTCTATTTTTCTAATAATTTCATTAATTATTTCGTAATTTTTGCAATATTCGTAAAGTTTAACCAAAATAAAAACAAGACAGACAACCACGAGACAAAATAGCTTATTTGTAATATAATATAGTATTTAAAAAATAGGTAAACTTTTTACAACTATGTGTAAGAGTGCCAGAGTTTTGAATTCTAATTTAATAACATTCGAGTAAAGTACTTATCCACAAGTCTGAAGATTATCAATTTTCCCTCTATTTTATATTATTTTATATATATATTTTCGTTTTTACACTTTTAGTTTTGGTTATTTGTATTGTTCTCCACCCAAACTAACAATTAAAAACAATGTTGTTTTTGTTAATGTTTTACTTGTAATCTCAAAGGCACCTTATGATATATCAGCATTTTTATAAGTACTTTCAATTGACATGAGGAAAAGATATTAAAAAGCAAAAATGTTCTCGTCTAGATATGCCCATATACATTTTCCAAAAACTGGAAAATATTAATGATAACTCCAAAAGCAAAAACCAATAAATACCCTAAAACCGTATAAAAAAAATTATAGAAAAAGTAGTTAAACAACAACTGGAAAATTATATGGAACAAAATAATATTTCTTCAAAAGGAAAAATTTTTTATGTGAAACAGCAATTGTGATAGACAGATGGAAGAACAAAGAAAAAATAAGATTATGGCAATATTTTTAGATTTCAAAAGAGCTTTTGAGACAATCGACAAGAATATACAGAATCCCATGCCTCAACAAAAATGTCAACATTATTGGGCAATTATGCGTGGAAGGCATTTAATTGAATACGTAAATAATGGATATATATGAGCAATGACTCAGTATTTAAAATATGTACATAATGAAATCATAGAGCAAGTAAACCAAATTAAACATCTTGCATTTATAATAGACGATTAAAATTCAAAGAACATTTGGAATATACAGCAAAAAATAGTTTTTTTTTACGAATAAGGAATAAAATACCTATACTAACTGCCATAAATATACATACATAAGATATTTTTTTGGCCATTAGGCTACATATAGTACATATTTAAAATAAATAAAATATATACATAATAAGTATACTTATATATCAATAAATATATCTGCTACAAAAATCTCATATTGTGAAGCAAATGCAAATTAAAAAAAAAACATTAAAAATCGTAGAGACAAAAATTGAATAATCTAAACCGGCACTTAGAAAATTCTGTAACTTTATTTTATTCACAACTTGGCAACACTGCAAATGTTGTTTATTTTTACATTTTTGACAACCGCAGTGCACATGTATTGGCACACATTTTCGGGTCAAAAAATTTATTTTAATGCTGCTCACTAAAATTTTTAATTGTAATTTTATTGTCTAAATAAAAACATTAAAATAAAAAAACATAACTATTTCAAATAAATATATATTCTAAATTAACGAAAACTAATATACATGATAATATATGCTAAAACATAGAATACCTACCGCAAAGACGTGTAATGTTATGCAAGCAAATAACGGAATCCCTATAAATTTTGGAACATGCAAAAAAATATTTGAATAACTCAAAAAAAACGAAGTAAATAAGATTAAAAGGTAGCAGCAAAATGCTTTTAAAACGAATGCTTCTGAATATTAAGCATAGTTCAAATGCCACATTAAAAGCGTGGTGCTATCAATGTGAATCCATATTGGCTCAGAGGTCTAGACGATTGCAGCAACTATTTACGTTCTATCATCGAGTTTATGGTTCACACGGTTTGAAAATGCTTATCAGATCTTATCATCGCCAATTGCCGCAATTCAAAGGAACAAATCTGGTTCTAAGTGCCGTTGGTGTTGTGAGTAGTCTTACAGGGAATGGTGGAGTTGGTTCTGGCTTTGATTGGAATGCGGAACGGTTAAGTTTAAATAACTTTGACGTATGTAGTCGGGATATAGAATTTATTAATACTCTGCATCGTAATAAGCTATGCGATCTGTGTAAGGCCAACAATATGAAATTCTGTTATTGTAATGTAGGCAATAACTCATCAAGAGATGGTAAAAAATCAATAAAAAGTAGCAATAATTTGACGCGTATGGAAAGAAATGGTGTGGATGGGGCAGCGGTAATGGGTAATGCATTGATTGAAAGTACCATGGAAAATAAGTGGGAACCATATTTTAGTAGAGATGAGTTTCATATATGGAGACGTGAAGAACGTACTGCAATGTATTCCTATAAGGTGTACGCTCGGTTTAATGATATATCAGCATCTGACCTACTACATGTGCAAGTTGATTTAGACTATCGCAAACAATGGGACGATACGGCAGTATCACTGCATTTGATTGAAGAAGATCCTTTGCCCGGAACGAACTCTCATTTAATATATTGGGAAATGCAGTGGCCAAAATTTTTCAGTAATAGAGACTACGTTTACTGCAGACGCTTTGTTTGCGATGACCAACGAAAAGTTATGATGGTCGCCAATCGTGGCACTCAGCATCCTAAGTATCCTCAAGTTAATGGAAAGGTACGTGTTACTGACTATTGGAGTTTCATGGTTATCAAACCTATTCGAAATTTCCAAGATCCTGGTGTCCACTACATTTTGACATATTATGACGACCCAGGCTTACCTATTCCACAAAGCATCAAATCCTGGGTTGCACAGAAACAAATGCCGGATATTTTACAAAAAATGTATTTAGCCACCAAAAATTATTCGTATAAAAAAGCTTTAGCTATGAAAGACGTTTTTAGTAGTTTTAGTGTGTTAAATAATGAATATACCGCGAATAAAGCTAGAGAATCATGGCTTAACAGGTTATTGAGACTACGTAGTAAAAGCAACAAAATTGACCAAGATGACTAAAAGCCATAATAAAAGTAATTGAAATTATTTCAAATATATCATTATTGCTAATGAAAAAAAAAGAAAAGTACATTTAAGTTTTTTCGTAAATTTATAAAAAATTCAAAACTTCTAACACGTTTTAGTTAAGTAGATTCATGTTACTAATACTATTCCAAAAGTTAAAAAGGCCAAAGCTCCATATGATAAATAATGATTTATAATTTTTAAAGCTATAAATTTTCTTTACTAAAATATGTAGGCTTTCAATCTCATTTTCTATTTAAAACTCCAACCAGCATAACAACAATATAAAATATGGATTAGTAGTAATCTCATAAATCTTATCTTTTTGGGAGGATTTCATTCTCACGTTAAGAAATTATTGTATATATATTTCTTTATCAATTCCAAAGCAACTAATTACTCAATATATAAAAAAAATGTAATATGTTTTTATCCAAAATTAAATATTTTGATGAAACAAAAATTAAATATTTTCGTTGATATAATTTAAAATACTTTTTGTTATGCTATTGGATATTCCGTGCAATATATTCTTATATATACATATATGTATATATAATCTGGATTTTAGTTTTCAAACTTGAGAGCATTTTTTTAAAATTTTAAATGAAAATAATGGTTAAAATTTTACCTTAATTGTAATTAAAAAAATATGTATGTATCATGAACAATATTGTTTCTGATCTCTTTGATATTTTAATACTTTTAATAACATGGTGAAAAAAGAAAAAAAAATTTACTATATATAAAATCAATTCATCGAATAAAAAAAAATTATAAAACGTTGTTTTATTGTTTGAATAAGCTATTTATTTTTCAAGTAACTGCTATTATATTTTCAGCATACATGGTCACACTGCGTTATATTCTTAAAAATTTACTGATTACTGCAATTTTTCCAGTAAGCAGTAAAATCTAAAATGCTTGATGTTTCAAATTTTCATATAATTGTATTATAGCAAAATGATATAAATGAACATAAAAATAGTGTTACTATATTTCAGAGTGGGCAAACAAACAAAACAATTCGCAAACTTTTTCACAAAGTCATAAACTTTTCAATTTTTTTTTATCGTTTTGTACGTGAGCAAAATCAAAACAAATACTTTTTAAATGAGAAAGAGAACAAACGAAACAATTCCCTTTTCGCTCTTGTGCTTGCTTTGTTATTCTGATACATTTGTATAATTAGTTCTCTCTTCTTGTCTTTTTGTTCTCATTCATTTTTTCTACCTACGCACATTTGAGATAGTTTATTTGTAGTGCATACAAACAAAAACAATATACAAAACTAAATGGAACAATCGTTCTCATTGGTCTTGTTTTTGTTTTACTCATTGTAAAGAACAAAACAAAATGAAATCAAATGTTTCGTTTTGTTTATTTTCCTACTCTGCTATATTTATTTCTAAGTTTAGTAATGTGATTAAAAATTCCATTTTAGTCAACAATATTTTCGATTACTCAATATGCAAACGTAAGTTAATAGAATTTTTGAAAAAGCTAAAAGTCAATAAAATAAAAAATTTTATAAAATAAAATCTTATATAAAATGTTAACTAGTAATATAAATATAAAAAGTTATTACGGGAATTATTTTTTCTTCCGATCCTGAGTACATTTTGGACAAAACCATTTACCTTTCGGCTTAGTCGTAAGGCCAACACACGCAAAATGAAACCATTCAATAGGACACTTGATAAAATTATATTGTTAATTTTTTTATACAGGAGTTGAATAAAAATTTTAAAACTTACATCCGGATTGTCACAACCAATCATTTCACCATAAGATACTTGATGACAAAGGCAGTATGTTGGTTCATTGGGATCTACAGGCATATCTAATACATCACTAGGATGTGTAGCAGATGTGAGACATGATTCCTTCTCAGAATCATCTAAGTCAATATTTTTCTATTTACGAAATAAAAAGAGAAAAAAAACCAACAAATTACTTTAATGAACATAATTATTACTTATATTTTTACAATGATAAAATGGAATAATGATTAGATTAAGACATTCCGACATGTGATGAAAAACGATTTCGATCGAAATTGAAATCGGTTGTATTTTCTGTTTTATTTATTTTAAAATTTTAATAATCAAGAATGTACTGACAATAGTCAATCACATAAAGAGTAAAAAAGGAATTCTAAATCTGAGTTTTTGGAAGTTTTAGCAACTTGAAATTTCATTCGATTTTAATTTCGATCGAATTCGATTTCCATCACATACCAGATTAGTTTGTTATATTTTGATAATTTTAAAGATTAAAAATTTTAACCTTTGTAAGTGGTTACTATTATGATAAATAGTTTATTACAAAGTCAATTGAACCAATTTATTTTACAGTTCTTTACTTTTTTAAAGTATGTATGTATCAACATTTTCAATGGCGATAAATTGTTCCCTTCTTTTGAATACAATTTTAACGAAAAATTGGTTACCAGACATGCTCTGTAGAATTAATTTACTAATTTATTTTCCTATCTAACCATTTTGAAAAATTTTAATAATAAACTGGAACATTAAACAAAAATTATATAAAATTAATAATATCTAACTAAAACGATGCATTAAGTAATTTGGATTTCTAAAATACGTGTAAACTGCTGCCTTTAAGTAATTCTTTACAAAAAATTGCTATAAAAATGGTTGATGTAACCAAAAATTTCAGAATTTCTAAAGTTTAAACCAAAATGTCCCAAAATAAACTAAGAATTTGAGCAAACTACACCCTAATCCATTGGAACTCTTTACTACTATATTATACGATAATTATTTAAATTACAAGGAAACCATTATAGTCATAGTTTGAACAAAAAAATATATAATTTAAGAGGAAAATATAAATTTTGTAAATGGATTAATGAGATGATTACCTTTTGCCCCCCCTTGCGAATTTCTTTTTCTTGATTTACCTTCTGCTTTTTCTTTTTACCACCTTGACCACCGGCATTTGCTGCTGCAACGATGGCATTATTATTAGCCTCATCATCTGATGATGTGTTTCGTTTCTTTTTACCCGTCGCTTTACCAGAATCTTTGGTTTTTTTACGACCTTCTGTTTGTGTAAAAGGCAGAAAATGTTATTTTATCAACAAAAGATGTTGGTTACATACTTTTTACTTGTGCTTCTTCTGATTTTCCTCTGGTTGATGAGGCTTTTTCTTGTATTTCACCCTCAAAACGTGCAAGATCATTATCCAGACGTCTTATTTGTTTATCAACAAGCTCATATGTCTGTATTGCTAATTGAACTTTATCGTCACTATACTCCTTAGCTTTACAAAACAATTGTTGAATGTCTGACAACCTTTCTCTCCGTTCTTCATCTGACATAATTACAGTACTATCAGCCAATTTACGCATAAACTCCTTGGCATGACGGTCTATGCTTCTCATAGCAGTCTGTGCTCTGTCGTCCAATTTGCGCATAAGCTTAAAATTCCTTTCTAACTCAGTGGGTAAGGACTCTAATCCTATATTGGATAAGACTTTAGTAGTGGAACGTGGTACACATAATTTGGTTGATGTCATTGTTTTGTGGTACACAGATACATTAAATATTTTGTTGGATTGGATGTAGAGTAATGGATATTATGATGGAGTATTTGGTTTGGGGAGAAAGTGTTTATTTGTAAGAATGCATTTTGGTTTGAAAATAGACGGAATTTTTATATGTTTACTTCTTACTTAAACTTACCATCTAAATAATTTTCCAAATATATTGCCGAAGACATTTTTATTTACACAAACTACTTTGCTTCGCTCACTCCTTTATAACAAATTATGCATTGGTGCTTCAAAAAACTGCAAACTGTTGAGAAAAATATATGTATGTATATAAAACGCTAAATTCGAGAAGCTACCATATATTTTTTAATTTCTAAGGCTACCAGACTATGGGTAATGACTTAGTACAAGGCAAATTTATTATCACGTAGGTGCATCGGCGAATTTCTGAGCAACTCTGCTAAACGCTAATTGTCAAATTTTGTTTTTGTTGGTTTTAACACAAAATAAACAAATAAATTTTCTTGAACGCAAGTTAAATTTTTTATTAAAAAACATTGTTTTTCTTATTGTTTTAAGCTAAGTGCTGTAACGGTCAGGTCACAAAGAGTTTAAATATTTATGAATATCTTCACCACTGACTGTCATACCAAATTTTGTGATTGAGTCAAAAATATTCTGCAGGATTTCTATCCTGCAAAAAAAAGAGAAACAGAAATTGTAACGAAATGTGTAATCGTAACAGGGTAAAACAAAAGAGATGCAATCAGAAAAGGTTTGCAATTTATCTGTTCCACCACTAAACAAAAACAACTTTAACCCACAGAATTAGTTTATGAATATCTTCAATAACTTGTCAAACCTATGCACCTCTCATCCACATTAACACACTTTCTGAATACACATGAAATGTTTGCCATATCCAGCAACAAAGTCCCATATTCAGTCTTGTTTAACAGTTAGCTTTTAGTTCTCATTTCAAGCTAAACTAATAGATTTTGTACTCAGGCTGTGTTTGAAACGGTAGCAAAGTTCTCTTCATGGTGAAATTACTTACAAGGTGGTGGCAGGTGAATATAGTACAAAAACAACAGGGAATTTGTTTTTTCAGCTCTTTAATGTCAAAAGCAGGTATGGTGAATTAAAAAAGCACATGTCACAAGTGTGTGTGTGTGTTGTTAACAACATACATGTCTCTACACCAAAACAAAAACACGAATACACACAAAGCAAAATGTAAACAAAACCATACATGGGCATACTGCATTAAATAAATACTGCATTAAAAATTTGAAATTTACTGCTTACTGAAAAAAATTGCAGTAACCAGTAAAATTTTACTCGTTACTGAAAAAAATTGCAGTAACCAGTAAATGTTTACTCATTACTGAAAAAAATTGCAGTAACCAGTAAAATTTTACTCGTTACTGAAAAAATTGCAGTAACCAGTAAAATTTTAATCATTACTGCATTTTTTTTCAGTAACAGTAAAATTTTACTGCTTACTGCAATATTTTAGAAACGAGTAAAAATCCACTAGCAAATGGAAACGATTTTGAAAATATTTCCAGCAATTAAAGTGAAATTTTTCTTTTACGCGAGTTTTCGATTAACGATCTATCGTGTAAAACCAGAATTATGTGTATTGCATTAATCATTGAAATTTAAACATTTTTCTATTACAACAAAATATATCCCATAATAAGAGATTTTTTACAACAACAACAAATTCGTTTCCATTTGCTAGTGGATTTTTACTCGTTTCTAAAATACTGCAGTAAGCAGTAAAATTTTACTGTTACTGAAAAAAAAAATCCAGTAATGATTACAATTTTACTGGTTACTGCAATATTTTCAGTAACGAGTAAAATTTTACTGGTTACTGCAATTGTTTTCAGTAATGAGTAAACATTTACTGGTTACTGCTATTTTTTTCAGTAACGAGTAAAATTTTACTGCTTACTGCTATTTTTTTCAGTAACGAGTAAAATTTTACTGCTTACTGCTTCAAATACTGCATTAAAAATATAATGCAGTGTGCCCATGTATGAACAAAACATAAATACAAGCAAAACTTTTGACAGAAGCAGTATGACCAAAAAAAAAAACCCAGCTGGGTTGGCAACACCACCTTGTAAGTAATTTCACCAATTTACAATTAAAAAATTTACACACACAAATAAAATTTATATTTCACAATAATAATGTATTAAAACAGAAACATAAATATGAACAAAACATAATACAAATATTAAATTTACTAAAAACGCGGTGAAATTCAAAAGATTGTTAATGAACTTTTACAATAATTCTTAATTCATTAACTGTGATCTCATTTTTGATTAATATTGTTTTTTTTACTTACTTGTTTAATTTTATACAAATTTATTATTATTTAATTTCATTTACTTTGATTATTTATTATATTGTAACGTTTTGATTGTGATGCTGTAATTTATAAGATATTAAATCTTGTTGCATTGGAAAGACACTTCATAATAATAAATGAAATAAGACATAAAAAAATTAATATAAACAAACTTTTGACAGAAACGATAAGAGAAAAACACCAGCTGGTTTTCCAGTACCACCTTATACGTAATTTCACAATGCAACAAATCATGAATCGGTTATAAAATAATACATGTTGCCAAATAATTCCAACTATCATCTCTGATTTCGAAAATTATTATTCCCATAATTTCCCAAAAAATATATGTATGTATTAAAATATTCTATTTTATTCCGTAAAAATGTGATTCTATAATATATAAGCTTTTAATTAAGCTTTAGGTCGATTAAATAATTATTTTTTCGATATTTCGCTACTTCTCTGCGTAGCTTCTTCAGGAAATATTTTTTATTTATATTAATCAATAATAAGGTCAACTAAACTTATTAATGTGATTCTATAATTATAGAAAAATTTAAAAATCACACAAAATAATTTTTTTGTTATCTTCAATAAAATCCCCATTCCCAAAAGTAATTGTTTATCCCCAATGACGAAAAATCATCCCCGTTTTGGGGATAAATTCTCTAATCTAATAAGACTGGAGAGCACAAAAAGTAACAAAACAAAAAATATCTAGTTAGTTGAACGCAGATTGTGAGTAAAGATGAATGTATGTTTAGTGTGTATTTTAGTGTAATTGCAGTTGGTTAAATAAATGTACATGTAAATTGTGTGGTATTGAAACGTAAATTGAAATTAAACAAAAACTTTATTTTTCTAATTATCGTTTAAATACCTTTTTCGGTTTATTGCAGAAAACGAAATGTATTATTTATAAATTAAATGCAAATTATATAATAAATTTGAAAAAAGTTCTACATAATACATGTATGTACGTACCTACGTAACCGAAGTTGTTTTTATAAAATATGAAAAAAAAAAATTAGCAATTAAAATCGACCTCAGAAACCATGTAAGAATATAAACTAAAACTATTGTAATAAGAAAAGTGTTATTAAATGTGGAATAATTTTATATACAATATTCAATTTGCAGACAATTATAATTGTAAAAAAAAGTTACCCAAATTCTAAAAAAAAAATAACTCTGCCCTTTACGGCAAGGCATTTTTGTTATTTCATTTTACTTCTGTGTGTGTGCTTACAAAAAACCAAAACAATAGGTTCCCAACTTGACATATATGCGATGGCCTGGGACCATTTGCGACCAGGCAGTTCACCCGTTGATTGGTGTGAAGGCAACTACATAATATCAACAAATATAGCAGAATTCGTAAATACGGTAAGTGAGGTCAATATAAATATACATACATATGTACTTATATGCACTTACGCACTTCAGAAGTACATATTTACCAAACAACAATGACAAAAATTATAGGCAAAGTCTGCATTTAAAAGAATAATATACTATTTGTTTTCCTCCTTATTTTTTTTATTTTAAATTTAATCTGTGAAATAAGTCTTTAATAAACGTATTTTTTTTTTTTATAAATACGGCAATTAAATTTTATAAAAATTCCGTAATCCTTACGACACACCTCATTATACATATTTTGTGTTTTAAAGTCGCTTTGATCGGAAATTTTACAACATTCTTAACAAAAGTTGTTAAAATACACTTTTTACAGATATTTTCCTTTATCTTAGTTATTATAAGAAATTTAGCTCATAACCACTTGATAGACATGTCACCTAACAGAACTCGTCAATTTTTCCAAAGGTTCAAACGAATATACAAATTCTTAAAAAAAAAATGAGGAAAAAAGCTGCTGCAGATGTACACACGTATAATTTCTCTGCTACGGACGAAAAGTACATGTTCCAAAAATAGATGTCATGGCTCTTATTTTAAGAATGTTTATATGGAAAGGACGTCTTGAATTAAAATCATTACAGCATGAGTATTGTGAAATTATTTAAAATATTACTAGGAAAATAATGGAAATTTACTACTATTTTAATGGATTCAAAAAAAAACTATCTCAAGTTTTGTAGTATTTCACTAAATTTTTTACTATCGAAATCAAAAATTTAAGACTGTACAAAAGTATACTTTTTTTCGTATGGGTTTTATGTAGGAAACATTAAACTATTCAAAACAACTAAATTCAGACAAAAAGGAATTTGGAAAACCCAATGTAATTATATTGTTTTTTTTTTAAGAAACACTAACTATGTTAGCCTACGAACATATCAGCAGCCTATTTGACAAATTCGAAGCGAACAGTCACTGAGCTAAAGAAAGACACACGAAAGAAAGGTATTTTGGGTTTCGCTATGTCTTTCGCATGCTCCTCTTACGAGCCAAAATTGAAAAAAATTGAATATTGGTTTCTCTACATCAGAGTTGTGTGCGAACAAAACGAATAATAAAAAGAAAAGAAAAAAACGTAATGCATTTTATACAAAAACCAATTTCACAATGTCGAATGCAGCGAAGGCAAATGTCAAAATGAGTCTCTTGCCTTTTTGCTTTCGTTTGATGCAAAACACGAAATAGTTGTATACACAAACAATCACACACTGTAAAATAGTGCATACAAACAGATTTGCAATAGAAAAAACACACGCACACACAAACTCTTTTGTTTTGGTTCTACGTCGACATTTTTTTTATCAGCCTGTTCATAGAACACGAATGGTTTTTGACATTCGTCTTTTTATATGTGAAACAACAACAAAAGCACACAAATTTTTTGGTGTTCCTCATATAAAAAGAAGAATGTCAAAAACCATTCGTGTTCTAAAAACAGGCTGTAATAGGTCGTATTCCAATTGGCGACATTTTTCTAGTAGATTGAAGGCAAGAGATACATTTTTTCTTTATTCTGCTACAAAAATGTCGTCACACCACAATGACGTCGCCAACTGGAATAAGGCCGAATATGTGTTATACATTGGATGGCAGCTGGAAGATTATTTGTAACGGATTTTTTTTTTTTTTGTAACAGTGTTGCATTTTTACACAAGCAAAATAATAGTTTATTTTATCTTTTTAAAACAATTCATTTAAAATTTTCAACTGGCAACAATATTTTTACGATATGTAAAAAAGAAAAAATTGTGACTCGTAAGAGCAGGCGAAAGACATAGAGAAACCCCGTGTGTTTTTCTTTCGCTCAGTGACTGTTTGTTTCGTCATTGTAAAATAGGCTGCAAATTTGATCCGCCAGCAAGCGAAAGAGAGCACTCAATCAGCATTGTGAAATAGGCTGCAAGTTTCCAAAATTTACCAATGCGTATCAGCTATATTTGTTTTGTTATAAAATAAATATAAAGTATACGTTTTATATGTTTATGTTTTATTCTAACATAACGTCCAGTTTTGCCGTTTAGGTTATTATTTAGCAAATAATTTGGATGCGAATTAGTTTACTATTTTTGGCTACTTATTTGCTTGTTTGGTTACTTTTTTGTTGAAATTTGGTTACAAAATATTGAAGACTGTGGCAACACTGATAACGTCTGGGAGCTTTTGGCAAAAAACTAATTCAAAACATTTAATATGATAGGATTTTTAACTGTTTTTTACTCATGAAATGTTGGATATTTCAAGGTTAGTAGAGGTCAGTCATACATTTAGACTCGATTGGGGCACTTTAAATGGGCTAACGTGGGATTTTTCAAAATTTTAGGTTTGAGGACAAAATAAGGCAACATCGGAATTCATTTCAGAGGTATGGTTCCTTGGGCAAAGTTTCTTATTTTGATCCCTAGAATACGATATTTCTTGTCACTTGGGCGATTTTGTTGCGTCCCTACAAATTTATTTGGCTAATTGAGTCTGCACGAGAAAGTGCGTCTGCTGGTGCGTTCGTTATACCAGGTGTAGGGCGGTTGTAAGAAGCAAATTGGCTTATAAAAATCGAGTTGTCAAAATTTGCGAGGTGAAGCTTTCCCAATGGTCAGTAACAAAGTAAGATTATCCACTTTTTGATTCATGGCCGCTTCCATCTAGGTAGATGGCTAGGTCGGCTTCAGCAGAGTGTGCTAAAAGGTTGCCTTAGAAATTATTTTCGCTTTTTCCAAATTCACATTTGTTTAAATGAACAGCTAAATTGTTTTCGTGAAGGCGGCGAAAGTCTTCAGCGCGATTGCCTAAACGTCATAAACTTCAATTTATTTAAGCTGAAAGTTGAGGTAATGCGGGTCTTTCTGATATCCATCAAGTCAATTTCAGAGAAAACTTTTTTACCTCTAAGATTCGCGGTAAAATCTGCTAGATCCGGCAACGGCTATACATTGACAGTATGCAGGTCTCCATGTTCCGCACTTTTTAACTAAGTGCAGCGGAGTAGTTTCTATTAGATTGACTGCAACTACCAACCCTCATCAGAAATTCAAACTCCTTTTTGCAGCTAACAATTTCGTTGGCGATAAACGAATTGATAAAAAGTACGATTTAGGTTTAAAAATATTACCTGTAATTTTATTTATCACTGTATATTTTTTATTATAACTAATATAAATTATATAATTTTGTAACATTGCTTTTCTGTTCATTGTATGAAAATACATACATACATAGAAAATTTATTTTTTTCTAATAAATTTTGATTGCATTTTTATAAAATTTACGAGTATTTATGTATGTGTACATTTTTAGTACATATTCGTTTAGCAAATTAAACCATGACCTCAAACAATCAGCATGTGTTATAATAAATACAATCTGTTTACTTTGTTTCAATTATTTTGTTAAGTGTAGCTTGTTCTTATATAATTTAGATACTACAACTAGAAATACATTCTTAGTAATTACCAAATTAGTAATGTTTTTTTTATTAAATTCCAAATAAAAACAAACACTCAACTAGAGGCTTAAATATATGACTGAACTTTTTTACACATATGTATTCGTACACATATGTATTACAATATAATAAGTAGTTACAAACTGGTAGTATGCATGTGAAGTAATTTTTCATGTTCGTTCAAAAACATTTGTTTAAATATTGTATTCAATTACAGTGTTAATCATTGTTTTATTAATCTTAAATTTACACTTTTTAATATTAAGTTTAAAACCATATTATTAATGTAGAAAATTATATCTATAACTAGCTGAACCCGGTGTGGTTCGTTACTCCCCTCGTTATAAAATAAAATTAAGAGTATTTATATATACAAAAATGTATTTATTTAATTTTATTTTAATTGTTGCATGCTTTAGGATATACATATGTACAATATTTTTAGTTTGCCCATTAGGAGCATACACACATAAATCGGTGGGTTTTCCTACACGAGAGGAAAATGGATGTGCTAAATTTAAGCCGCAAACTTGTAGAGACATACTCTGTTATAATCCAAAAATTCGATTTTTCCTATCCTCTCAAAGGGTAAGAAATCATGTAAAATTCTAAACAATTTTTCATATGTATTTCTGAAAAACTTTCTTTTTGAATTCATTTCTTGCAAACATACATATGTGTACCAAGTGGTATTCCTCCTAAATCGGCTCGGTAATTATACACTTTTGGCATGTAACCACTCTTAAAGCATTAAACATTAGAAGACAGCAAGCAACAGACAGCAAATTGTTAAAATTGGAATACACACGTTATTTGAAAAGAATTATTTTAAACGCAGAACATCAAAACCCTAGACAAAGACCTTTGCCGCCGCTGCCCAACTTAAGCTAATTTCTATTTTTAAGACAGCAAAAACTGGTTGAGGGTGAAGTTTGTTTTTTATATGTCCACATGTTGTTCTTAATGAAGAGCTACAACTTTGCCTCAGAGTATATTTAAATTCAAAACTCTTTGCCTGAGAAAATTGTCACTTTTTTGCAAAAATGATAGTAAGCAAAGTTACAAACCTCTCAATTCTATGGGTATAAAAGCAAATAAAAATAGTTCACTCACAAACTTACGTTGTCGTCTGTTTACGCTATAAATGCAAAAATTGCCGTCTGACAGGGTAAAATTTTAATTTGCATTAGTAAGTTCTTACAGCAAATCAACCTTGTCGTCTGTCTACGGTATAAGAGTCGCTATAAATGACGAAGCGAAGCAATAAATTGGCCCAGGATAAATGCTTCAAATACAGTTTTGTTACAACTGTAAAGACTATGACCCGACCACTGTATGTCTTTTTTACACGTTACCTTACATTTCGTCTACATCAACGTTCGCCTAACCTTATAAAAAAGAATTAAAAATTACGTTCATAAATTATTTTGTTATATCCGGGCCTATTTGATTTCACTAAGTACAAAATAATTTTTGTAGTACATACATGTATTTAGCATTTAGTGATTAGATTATAAATAAGTTTTATTAAATATGTACCCATATTAAGTACGATTAAGAAAGTAAAAAAAAAACTAAATTAATGCAATTAATTATAGACCAATTTATTTTAAATTTTTAAACTTTGAACATTTGATATGAATTTTTATATGGATATTTATAACTACTGTTTTATTTTCTTTGTTGTTATCTTCTTTGTGTTAGATAAGTAATTTTCTGTTTTTAATTCTACCACCGGTATTGATGTATCTATTTAAAGAATATGGACGATTTGTAACACAAGGAATACATGTGCTTTGGGCATTACTTATTATAGTTGGACTTAGTTCTATGTATTTTCATGCTACTTTAAGTCTAATAGGCCAACTATTGGATGAATTAGCTATATTATGGGTGTTTATGGCAGCATATTCTCTGTTTTGCCCGAAAAAATACTTTCCAAGATTTTGCAAAAACAACAGGTGAGTACAAATAAAAATTATATTATTAAAAATACATATAATATATACACTCCGGTTCACTTATTTAAACGCACAAAAGATCCCATATTCAGGAGCCGGTATCTTTTGCAATTTTTAACCGATTCCAGAATTTAAAAAAAAAACGGAAGCTATACCTCTTGAGATATAAACAAAATCATGACAATGGTGGTTTCTTAACTAAGGAACCTTTTTTTGAGAAATTTATAAAAAAATCTAAAAATGTATTTTTTTTTTTTGGTTCACTTGAATAAAGGCACTTTGTTTTTTTTTGTATTATTTTTAAAGTAAGCGGTGATTTTTTGTTGGGAGCCGTGGTCTAGTGGTTAGTGTGTTGGCTTTCTAAGACATGAGCCCTGGGTTCGACACCCAGCTCCGACATCTTAAAAAAAAAAAAGAAATATAAAAAAAATATTTCTTTCGGCGATTACCTCTCAGCAGTCTTCTGGCAAGAGCTCTGAGAGTAATTAATTGCCATGAACAAGCTTCTCAAATCTGTCGTTCGGAGTCGACATTAAACTGTAGGTCCCGGTACTCATGGATAAAAATTGACACACACAATATGAGTGCTGCGAGAAGCTAGGCCGTAATCCTGACACAGGGTTGTAAAGGCCAGTTATGTGTGGCATAAAAATGCATCTGTATGGCCGAATTTTTGACAAGTTTGTCCGACTTCACGTAATTCTGTTTCATCCAAATAAGATGACAATTACAAGAACAGCAATGATGGTAAGAAAAGGAGAATATGATAGAAACTGTTGTGTGACATTACTTCGACTAACTCATACAAGTGTATATGCATACGATTATAATTTCAGTATGCGATTTCCTGAAAAGTATGAGTTAAATAGTTGATGTTTGGTCTCGAATATACACGACACAAAGAACTCTGATGAGACTACCGTAGCTGGAGTCGAAAACAATTGTTCAGTTTGGCTAGTGTACTATTCCTTCACGGACATCATTTCTTCTTTAAGTAACCAAAAAATATTCATTGCAGTTAACTTTGATCTCATTAAAGCGTTTCTAAGGAAACAAAAATTAAAATTAAATTGATCACACCTTTCTTGGGGCTCGAACCCAAAACCTTCAGCACTTAATAAAAAAATATTTCTTTCGGCGACTACCTCTCAGCAGTCTTCTGGCAAAAGCTCTGAGAGTAACTAATTGCCATGAACAAGCTTCTCAAATCTGTCGTTCGGAGTCGACATTAAACTGTAGGTCCCGGTACTCATGGATAAAAATTTACACACACAACATGAGTGCTGCGAGAAGCTAGGCCGTAATCCTGACACAGGGTTGTAAAGGCTAGTTATGTTTGGCATAAAAATGCATCTGTATGACCGAATTTTTGACAAGTTTGTCCGACTTCATAATCACTTGAAAAAATGTATACGTCCATGTGCTGAAAATAGCAAATCGCATGAAATAGGCGAACTCGATATGAAACGCATGTGATCTATAAGTGAAATTACATATTTTCTTAAAAATTTGCATATAATTTAACATAAAAGCATACATGAATAAAATCTAATATGTTTTTTATAAATACAAAGTAAAAAAACTAATATTTCCCAATTAATTTTAATAGAAAATGTAAAATAAAAAGTGTGCTCTTTTTCATTGCTCTTCTCTAAGAAAACGCTTTCTAATACGTTTTTTTCTTTCATATTGTTTTTTTTTTTTAATTAAACTTAACAATGACGCAGCTGGCATTTTTATTAATTTTATTTAATAATTTGTTTTTATTATGTTTGTTTTTATTACTTTTGACACTTAAAACATGTTTTCATTTTTCGAACATAACTTTGAAAAATAAATGAAACGCACGATTTCCAACACATGAAAAACTAAAATTGGCGATTTTGAAATCACAAGTGATTTGAAATCGCACGTTTTCCAGCACATGGGCGATAAACACTTTTTTTCTCCATGCGATCAGGGTTGCATTTTATAAGATTTTAGCAAAAACGACTGTGCATGATAGTGTATCATGGCCTTTAATTCGAAAAAATTTGTGAAAATACATTTTGTACTAAAAAATTTATCTAATTTAATGCATATTTTAAATTAAAAAAAATATTAGCCTTCGGCATTTCTTATTAATATAAACTTTAATTATAAAATACCCCTCAATCCGTGAAGTATGTACAATTTTTCTTTCACATTTTACTTACTTCTAGTTTCCTGGTAATTACCCACCCATATTGAATATTCTGAGCTATAATTTACGGTGTAATTGATATGATAAAAAATGTATTATCTGAAAACACACAAATGTATGAAATAGATTTATGTGAGTAGACTGTATAAATACGCAAGTATGTATGTACTGCAATTTTTTATATATGTATGTACTTACATATATAGAAAAGGTTACTTTTGATAGCTCGTTTTTTGTAATACGAGTAGTTATTTATTAATTGAATAGATTTTCAATATTATAATCACCATTTGCAACTTTAACTATTATATCTTATAAAATGTTATTTTATTAGTTAATTTATTCTCTTGTTCCCACTTCTAGACGTCTATTCAGTATATTAATGTTTGTATCTGCACTAACTGCAACAGGACTTTCAATTTGGAAACCAATAGTAAATGCTTTTGTACTAATGGCAATGGGTGTACCCACTATGGTTATGTTGTATAAAGAACTCAAAAGGTAAGTTATAATTATAACACCATAGTAATAAAAAATAAAAAAACGAGTAAATTTGAAATACTTTAAAAAATTGTATGGAAAATTTTGTTTAAAACTCTTTTTAAATTTATTTTTTTTTTATGAATATGGGCAATAACTAATTATATTTTATTTTCTTTCTATCTTGTATGCATCTTAATGATTTTTATATTTTTCAAATCGAAGGGTTAAGACACGTCTCTATTTGAATATGCAATTTCGAAAAGGGCACATCTCGCACATTTTTGCAAATGCATTTTTTCGTATCAATGAGCCTCAAATGCTTCTCCCTGCACCTACACGCTTGAAAAACTAACATCTCTAGCATTCGTTTTACTTTAGAAATCATGATTGATACAGAAAAAATTTCGAAAAGGTCACAACTCTAACAGATGTGTCCTTTTCGAAATTATTGTTTAAACAAAAAGTACAAAAATATTCAACGCTGCACCACTTTTTTATTTAACGCATAAAGTTGTCATTTTTTTCTTAACGGTTAAATCTATAAGTTTATTTTAAATTCAATATAATTTTTTTTTGCGATGGCTGGCCATGGCAAAATAAGACCAATACGATTATATATATATAAATATATTATATGATTTTGTTGTCATTATATGTACAAAGAAATACAATAATCCATCTATATTTTCCAATGCGCGGGCACTCTTTCGATGATTGTGTTAGAAAATTTTCAGTTGTCAATAACGCGCGAGGTACGTCCAGTAATACCAATAAATTTAGTGTTGTAAGAGTAAATACAGAGGGTATAATAGACTTTAAGAAATGCGCCCAAATTAATTTTAAGGCTATACCTTTATCAGTAAGAATTTATTGAAAAAATGTATCTAAAAACCAAAAAGTTAGTTTTCAAGTATCGACTTATTATGTGTTTATTTTAGATCCAAAAACTCCGGGAGAAGTAATCACATCTACAAGGACACCTTTGTGCTCACTAGAGTAAAAGGTACTTGCAGTAACTTACCAACGCAAGCTGATCGAGCTTATAGAGACAAAGTACATAACTATTAATTATCCTAAAATTGCAGACATTGTAAAGCAAAAGCAATATATTACGGCAGAATTTACAGAATTTTATGATGAAATACTGCAGTGGCCAGCTACAAATGAAAAAGTGCTTCCTGAAGAAGATTTTTGATTAAAGTACGATTATATTATTTATTTTTAGTGGAAGTATTGCCTTTAATTTTTTGACACCTAAAAATTTTTGGCAAATTAATATGATTTTTTTTTTTGTTAAGTTTTGTTTACTCGATATCATAAATTTCGAAAAGAGCACATCTCATATATTACAAAACATATCGTTGGTCTCAGGTAGAAAGGCCCTAACTCAAATAATTTAAAATTTACAGGAGGAGGTAAAAATACAACAGATACTGTAATTATTAATATAAAACTTTTTATTAAATGCTGTACAATTGCTTGTAATACCGTTATTTTTAATAATATTGCAAAGATTTTTTGTTAGGATGTGCATATTTCTGAAATGGATTGGAATACTAAAAAAAATTCAGTTTTGAAAAAAAGCGAGTTAGGGCCTTTCTACCTGAGACCAACGATATATAATAACGTCAATATCTAAATATTTCTGTAATTTGCGGTTACAAATTAGTCCCAAAATATAATCCGTATAAAATGTTTGATTTTTTTACACTTTATTAAAAAATACATAATAAGTTTATTTTCACTTCCTGTAAAGTTTAAATATTCGGACATGTGCCCTTTTCGAAATTCCACTTTCAATTACAGATACGATAGGTATAAACTCTTTTATATTTGAAATGAAAAAAATACCATGCACATCGAGATTATTACATATTAACAATATACTTCGCAAGGTGTTTTTTCTAATTATACCATCGATTTTAAGGGGTTTTCCAATGAGGACTTGACAACTTTTTCTTAAATAAAATGCAAACCATTTGAGGTATTTTAAAAACTGTATGATCTACTTGAAATATAATCAAAACATTTACGGATAGAACTCGATTTCATTCATATGGCCACCACGGGCACGTCGCACACTGGGTTGAATAGTATTGAAAATGGCGATTAGTTCAAAATATGAAAATATGAACTTTAACTTTCTCAACAGTATTTGGTACCATATGAAAATAGACAAAATTCTATATCATCAACTGCATAAATAAAATTTCTAAGTTGTTTAATTTATTTGCAACGAGTGTATAAAGTTCAATTATTTTATTTATTATTACGAACATTAACATTGTTTTTATTGAGACTTTTATAATGGAATCGGTAACTTCAGGTATATGAGCATATAAAAAATTATTTTTTGTTTAGATAAATGTTTTAAAAATATTTAAAAAAAATAAAATCAAATTGGCCTAAAAATGTGGTATTTTTGATATATACAATACATTGAGTTTCAACAACTTTGCGGATAAGTGCAGGAAAACATTCTTTTACCCTCTTAAAATATGAGATTTTAGCTAATAAATTCCAGAACGTCTAGTTGCGCATTTGTGCAATTTTTCAGTTGTGAAGGTTTTTGTGAGAGAACTCTAGTTGCTAAAAATCAATGCCAAAAAAGCAAAAAAAAAAAAAAAAACAAATTGTTTTTATTATCTTTTGTTGTTATTATAGCTAAAAAATCCAAGTAGCAGAAAAAGACATGTTATCCAGAGCAAGACGAAATAAAAATTACTGAAACGTCAGCTCCAGTAAATCAAAAGCATTATTATACCATACGTGTTTTTTCGAAAAAAAAAAAAACAAATTCAGATTTAAACTTGTTAGGTAATAGAGAACTGTCTGAAATGACTTTATATTCTAATTGGGGCTTTGACGGAAGTTCAAGATATACTTATACAGAGCTTATACAAACTAACCTTTCATGATATTAAAGCCTCAGACTCTTCAGTATTGAAACTACTTTTAAAAAAAAAAAAAATTTTTTGGTAAAATCATCGACCACCTTCCGCTAAGTTTTCGAAAGCAACGACCGACAATATTAAACTCGAAAAAGAGAAAACTGGATTCCAAAACCAGGTTTAGGAAACCCAAATGAATGCTACAGAAATTATAAAAATTGATATGCAGTTAATAAAATTTATGCATACAAGATTAGTAGATGTTTTCAGTTGCATAGAGGTCAAAATATCGCTAATGATACTGCCGTTCAATAGATCTATTTTAACTTCTGATCCATTCATATCAAGCATGAGCAATAGTTGTAAGGAGAAAATAAAGCAAATGCCAAAGTCTGCATTGGAGTTACTATTCTTCTGACAGTACGCATTGAAAACGATCCAAATCCAATCCAAAGTTACAGCGTAAATAGTCAAATACGATCACATTTTCCAAAATACAAGGAAAGTTAAAAATTTTTTTAATATTTTTTTTAAATGTTGGTTTTTTATGTATTTATTAAATATCTTTATTTAAAAACAAAAAATATTTTTCGCCATATAGGCAAATACATTTAATATACATAATATACATATATGAAATGTATTGCTTTGGGGATAAGCATGTCTCTATGGCCATTTCGTAAATACTTTTGTTTGGTTTTTATATACTAAATGTGATTCGCATTTAGTTTATAACTATTTGAATATAAGTATTTGTATTTTTGCTTACCACCTTTGGGAAAAAGTCTCCTGACGAGTCTCTTAAGCAGAGACGAAATGGCCATAGAGACATGCTTATCCCCAAAGCAGTACATTTCATATATTATGTATATTTATTAATATCCATCAATAAATAATAAAATTTTAAAATTACGACTACTATGAATTAATCAGCACTTTCTATACCATTCACCCCACTGTGCGTCGGCAGCGGTCGATTCGTTGGGCCCAATTTTCGATGACTCGGTCGCACATTTCGGCCGTAACGGCCGTACTTTACTGCGATAAAGAAAAATAACAAAGTTGTCAAGTACCTATTAATAAATCCTTTACATCCAAAATTTTACAACTAATATATGTCGTATGTAGCAATATTTCATCGTCCTAAGCACAAAAATAGAATACGATATATTTTGCATTCAAAATGATGAATTTTCATAAAAAAAATTCCATTGTTATACGCCATACAAATTTATTATTTTTCTTAATGAAAAAATTTAGAAAATAATTATTTATAAGTAATATTTGATAATTTTGTATAAATTAATCTATGTGGGGCGTGCGTGAAATAGAGGTTAGAGCGCTCGCATACAACTCAAAACATCCCAGTTTCAAACCTCAACGAAGGTAAAGAATGAAGAATACAAAATTAGCAGTTTTTTGAGATTTTAATTAAAAATAAAATAAAAGGCTCACGCAACTTGTCTCGTCTCATTCGTAAGGCGTTTAAAACTCTATCCTATCAAAATTCCAGGGCTTACACCTCTGAGTATTGGTCTCAGTAAAAAAAAAATAAATAAAAAAATGAATATCAATAATAATGTCTGTTGCAAGACAAAATCACGCTCATCCATATGACATTTATTACAATATTTTACGTAATACGTTTACAAATATTTTACGTAATTTTGAAGATGATGTAAATGATGGTGAATTATTATTAATTTTGATAAAAAAAAAAGAAATTATTAATAAAAACTTTAGATGATATTATAGTTTGTATTGAAGAAAGTTATATTTTATTCAACGACAGTATATGTATGTTTAGTTTTAAACGAAAGGTAAAATTTTTATTTCATATATTACAGAGTTCAAGATCAACGTGTCTATCGCTTAGGATTACGTTCGACAGCGGTATGGTTAGTAGCAGTATTCTGTTGGATAAACGATCGTATGTTTTGTGATGTGTGGTCATCTATTAGTTTTCCATATCTACATGGTTTTTGGCATGTGTTCATTTTTATAGCTGCTTATACAGTACTCGTTGTATATGCATATTTCTATGTGATAAATGAACTGCCACAAAGGCAGCCATTACTGAAATACTGGCCAGTTAATGAATTTGAATTGGGTATACCATTTATAAGTATACGAAATCCAGGTAAAGAATATAAAAATACAATATAAAATTTTTATTTAATATAAAAATCAAATGATAATTACATTCAGGAAATTATTAAATTGATTTCTTATAAGATGATAGTAGTTTATAAATACATACTACATACATATGTATGTATGTATAGTACATACGAATGTATGTACAGTGAACTCGCGATAACGTGAACTATTTTTTCCCAAATCAGATCACATTTTCAAGATTGTTTACTATTTCGAATGTAAAAATTTAAGGAAAGCAATACTCCTATTAATTTATATGAAACAAGTATTTCATGTAAAATACTTTATTGACTTAAAATGGAGTTGACTTGGATGCAGTATAAATATTTAGTTAACTTTGCACTTTGGTACCATGAACAGCATTATTTAAACAGTTTGTGGTTTATTCACTCTTTTTCTTTTTAATGGAACAAATGGCTTATTTAGCAGTAGGTACCATATTGCCTTGCGAAATTACTGGCACTAAAAGTTTTTTACAAAAACTGAAGATTATATTGTAAACTTTATATTCCAAAGATAATTTGTTTGTTTTTTTTTTACAAATAAAAATTTTTAAACACCTCCAACGCTTCCGTAGCAATCACTCCTATTCTGCGTTTCGGTTCGAAATTTTTCGTTTGGCAAGTTTTGTATTCCGCTCAAATTTATTCGATTATACGTATTCTACATTTTGATCGGAATTCTGACTTATTATTTTAAGTTCAAAAGTAGTAAATTTATAAAATGTAAGGAGTATAAAATACAATAAAATTTGCACAATTGATTTAACTAATATTTAAAATTATATTTATTTATGCGAAAGTTTTTTTCTTAAATCTATAAAAGTAAATAAAATATGTCATACATTGACACTTTCACAAGAAAAATTTATATTACAATTTATCTCTCATTTCAAATGAATTTCAGCTGTCTCTTTAATTCTACCCTATTTCGGTATCGGGATTTCCAAAATCCCAAATCCCAGGAGTTTTTAAAATCAATCCCGTTCGTCATTCCTGTCTACACATAACATGATATCTAATATTTTTCTGTTATCACACGCTAAATTCAATCGCTGAGTAAATTATCAGGTGTACTGTCAAATATAATAGCCGGTGATTATGTAGAAGTATGAATATTGTAAAAATTATATTTTCTAAAAAACAAAAAATATTTTTCGCCTTATTGGCAAAATACATTCAATAATTTGAAATGTATGCTTTTGGGGATAAGCATGTCTCTATGGCCATTTCGTCTCTGCACATATGTATGTGCATATGTACATATTATGTGCAATATTAACCTAATGTGTAGACGCTGTGTAACGATAAAACTTGTTCACGTTTCTGAGACATTCACCCTTCCGAGTGTTTACGTTTTCGCGAGTTGTCTGTCTGTATGTACTTATATAAAATTGCATAAATGTATGTATGTTTATACATAAATGCTTAGATATAACTTGTTAAATAAATGTATTGTTAAAATTTGTAATTTTGTTAATAGAGTTATTCAATAAGAACTCACTATTGTTATTAAAAAAGAAGAAAAAGCATTATTTTTCAAACTAAAAAAATATTGTGATTTGTTGCACAATATACATACATAAGTATGTATATTATATATTATACGTAGTTATATACGTTCTGCTTAGTTTTGTTATTATTATATTAATTTATATATACATATAGTAAAATAGTTGAAATATTTAGAATTAAAAGAAAAATAATAAATGACAGTCACCATCATTTCGATCATTTGCGAGAAGAGTGGCATAAATTAAAAAAAGCGATTTTGAGATAAATACGTTTAAACATTTTAATTCGGGCAAACTTACACGAAAAGTAGAAAACACTTTTGGTCGCCATTCAATGAAAAAAGAGATAAGGGTACAATTTTTAGTTATGTTTTAAATTACAGTTCGCTTCATACTTCTGCATTATTAACTCAAAAAATGTGTTTTCTTGCCACTCTTCTCCCAAATGAGTGATTTGATGAACTTTGTTTATATAATAAGGCCCAAATTAGTTTATGGAAATAAAATCAATTTTTCATTTTATATTTTCCCGACGTTTCGTGAATCTTTTGTTCACTTTTACAAAATTTATGTCTGAACATCAACAATAATGATTGACATTCAGTTTCGCTAGTGTTTGTTTATACATATTCCTTAACGGATGCAAATTCTCAGGATCTTAAAACCGATATAATAATTATAAAACAGATTTACAAAATAAAGAGCCAATCAGTGATTCCAATTAGAGATTCAAGAAATAAATGATTTAGCAAAATTTTTAAAAAGATTAATAATGCTAAATCTAGTAATGATAATGTTAAAATGGAAATTATGGAAAACTGTACAATGTACAGTTGGATTGCCTGTTTATGAGTTTAAAATGTATGTTTTGAATGTATTCACACAAAATGAGTATACTGTTGTCAATTGTCACTAATTTACTTAAGCAATACAACACAACACAATAAAAGAGTGAATGTAACGAATGTCATGCATTGCATTGCTTGTTTTCGAATGGTATGAATGGTTGACGTACCTATTTACAGTGGTGGCCATATAATTAGAAACGACTTAGCAGCACACATTTTTCTTAATATATTTTTAAAATTAAGTTCACAATACATAAAGTAAATACTCTAAATTATAAAGTATTAAATCATTATTGAATTTATAATAAAAATATTTGCAGCTGAGTTAACATTTTTAAAAAAATTAATTTTAAACAATATATATCACTTTTATGTTGCTCTTATAATTAGAAACGACACAAATACTTTCACAAAACTTAAAATTTTTCCTACAAAGGTAAACAAAAATTGGTATATCTCTAATAGGATATTCTCTTACATATTTTATTTTTGACGATATTGGCTAATATTTGTTTTCTCTGTAAATTTTGTATTAAATGCTGGCATGTTTATAGAGACATGTTTCCATAGGTTTGCTGCATCATTTGGAACTATTAGACTTTTTGTTTTTTGGACTGTTGTTCGGGTGATTCCTTTTTGCAATTGCCTATAAGTTTTCAATTGGGTTTAGATACAAATTTTACGATGATAAGTACAAAAAGTCAATATTTTTATACGAAATCTAGTATGTCATTACATTAGAATTTCGGATTTAGTCGTTATCAAGTTGAGAACGAGAATATTCCAAAAGAAATACTGTTCTATTTCATTTTTTAAATTGTTTTGTTATTGATGCTTATCAACATTTTTCTTTATTCTAAGAATGGGTTCACACCACACCACGAAATATCATACCAAGTTATAATACACCACCACTGTTTTACAAAATACCTAAAGTCTTAAGGATTTTACTGAGGAACATCTTAGGTAAGATTTTTCGTCAGGTGAAAAAAATATATTCTTAAATTCGTTGTTTGTGAGAATTCTATTTCTGATAACATGCATCTTTGTTGAGCATTTTGCTTGCAAAGCGTCATTATTTCTTAATATTATTTTGCGACATGCGGTTTCTTTTATACAATACTTCTACGAAAGCCAAAATGCTCATAAACGCATTGTTATCGTCCGTGTAAATATTTCTTCTCTCATTTGTTGCCCAGTTTCATCTCAATTTTGTGTGAATTCAGAAATTGGTTACCTTTATTGATGCTGCAAATAATCTTATCTTTTACTTGAAGAGCTTTTCTAGCACTGGGCTTCCTGGCTGGGGTTGCAAACTTCTTTTGTTTAATTTTAGAAGTGAACTGCACCAAATTTCACTTTTTTTGGATTATGAAAACCTTTGTGCGATAGTCCACATTGACAGTATTTCCATTGGATACGCCTTGTAGAAGCCCTCCCTTATTTATGGAGTGCATCACTTGTTTTTTCCAGTTTTGAAAACTAAAACGTATTTAGGTCATTTAAATACAACCTACTGAATTTTAATTTTAGGACTCATAATAAAAAAAGTTAATTAATTAAAGAAAACCTGATCGTTTCTAATTACGTGGCCAGCTAAAAACCAAGTACTTAGAAATTAATCAAAATTTTTTTAAAGCGCAAGCTTTAAATTCAAAGTTTTTTTGCAGCGGCAATAATGTGGATTGTGTGCTTTTCGAATAGCGGTGCTTGTAATTTTTAGTAATGTTTTTAAAAGAAGTTACACTTTGATTTCATTTTGAGTACACATCGTTTCTAATTATATGGCCACCACTGTATGTGAACGCAATATATATTTTTTTCAAAAGTATTTATTTATGTACATTAGTACATTTTTTACAGCCTGTTCATGGAAGACGAATGGTTTAATTTGTTCGCGTTTTTATATGAAAAATATAAATTTTGAGTGTTTTTTTTTTGTGGTTTCACATATAAAATTCTTATTATAAAATCATTCATTGCACAACATGTAACAACATTATAAAAAAAGAGTATGCAACAGGCAATCAACAAAAATAAAGAGTGTGAATAAAGCAACATCAGTAGAAATTGATGTTGAATGAATGCATAGCAAAAACAACGAATGCATGATAACTTAGCAAACGTGAATACATTCAATCTGTTCTCTGATACATATATTATTACATTTCACTTCGAATTCATTCACCCATGTTACAGAATATGATTGTGTTCAGAATCAGAATTAATTTTGTTGCATAGAAACAGTTGTTATCGATTTCATTCTTGCATCAGAAATGTATCAATAATTTTTATTTTTGGCGCAAAGTATATATATGTTTGTTGGTAAAAGAGGTTGAACATAAAAAGGAGAGGAGTAGAGGTTGCCAATAAATGTGCCGAGCCACCCACATCGCCGGGGAGCTCATACAGCACATGGTTGGTTCTAATGCGAAACTAATCGCCATGCCTTAGAGGAGCAAAGATCTCCCGAAGAAGAAGTTTTCTCTCGAACACTCCCAGGACCGCTGCATCGGCACAAGACAGCGTCCTTGCTTCCACATCGGAAGAATAAGCGTCTTGTAGAATGTTAATTTCGTCGTACGTAATTTGAAGAAAATTTTTACGTTTTCTTTCAAGATGTTTATTAAAAATTTATAATTTAAAAATTTGCTTTTTTAGGCCACTTGTCTGTTTCAATTGCTTACTTATTTGTGATCAACTAAATACACAATTTTGTATTAAGTCGCAAAAAAAAACTCTTAAAATGATTTCAACAATAATTTTAAAGATGAGTATGTTGTATTCATATCCGAACATCGAAATTTGTGTTTGTTTAGCGAATATTTCGATTTGTATTAAAATCGATAAAAGGAAATCGCGCGTTTGCTCAAATGCGTTTTGCGTTTTCAAAATAAAATGCGATACATGGGCGATACATAAAAATGTATTTTTTTTTTTACAGAATGTGAACACAGACTTACATACTTATTTTTTCAAGTCTATGAAAGAGTGTATTCAATAATATAGCTAGGTATGTACATATGCAAAATATAGTTTATGAACTAATATTAGGATTTTAATTAATTTTTCATTATTATATGTCATAAAATTTACCCACACAGAAGTATCTGAAATATGTACATTCTATGTATGTATAATAAATAAGCTGTATGTGATTTAATTTTTATTTACTTATATAAATATAAATTTATTATAAAAATCTATTCAAACACTTAACTTTTACATTAAACAAATTAAAAGAAAATCCTAGAAACTTCATTTAATGTTTAAATTAATATTGTATAATAAGCAATATAAAAGGAAAATATACATAATGTATATATTTTTAAAGGTTGTAAAATTGATGCGATAAGACGAAAACAAAATGCAAGGCTCGGTAAATAAACTTTATCAAGTCTCCCTATATCCGTTCATTTATTTATCTTTCTGTCAACAAAAGTTTATTAAAACTGAACAGTTTTAGTTAGAATATACAAAGAAAAAACCAAAGCGTATAGACTGTTTAAATTATGCTAGTTTACCAAAAATAATAGTTTAATAATAGAATATACTCAATATGTATTCTGTTATCATTATTTTACGAAGTAATTAAGTTTGTGCAAAAGCGAAAAAGTATAAATTTAAAACGTATTGTATATTGTCGATCTAGCTTTAGAAATCAAACGTAAAAATAATTTAAAAAGAAATTCAACATACATCCAAAAAAGTATTAATCAATTTATTATCATTATAAACACAATTAAAATAAGAATTAAGCGATATTATAGTTAAACAAAATTTAAAGCTTTTTTAATTTTAATTCAGTAAACCAAAGATGCGTTGATTTAAATATTTATTTAAAAATATATTTACATAATAATATGCTAGAGTAAATAATAAATTCAAAAAAAAAAAATCATATTAAAAAGAAATACGGGATATGAAAAATAAAATATTTTATAACCATCCAACACATATTATTGGTTTTTATTTTTACGTTGTTTATACATATCATAATAGTAAGTATAATAATATTTATTTCTATATATTATAATATCAACGAATTATATAATTAAGTATGGTAATACTGACTTCGTTATTAATCAGAGTCAGATGAAATATTATTGCAACTGGTTTTAGGTGAGCGTGTACTACTAAAGTATTGACTACTTTCCATGTATGGACCACGGTAAGTTACTGAATTTTTATCAGTTTCGTAAATTTTAACTTCATACAAAAGTTCAGGCCTCGTAAGAGCGCGACGCATATTCTCCCATATATATACCGTTAAGTTTTCAGTTGTGCTTGGCTGTAAATAAAATATGTTTTTTATAAACTATGTGTAAACTTACGTATATAAATATACGAGTACATATACATACATATGTATGTAACGGGTGATGTTTTTTATGGTACCCGATGTTAAATATGTATAACTAGACCTGTTGTAAAATTGATATGTCTAAGTACGTGTTGTAAGTGTCAGTTTACATGAAACAAAGAAATAAGATAGTGCTTGGAGCAGGTCTGTTATAAATTCTCTCACTTTGTGATGTCAACGTAACCAAACAATAAAAAATTCTCCCATATCAAATACGAGTATCCTCTCTGTGATTGTGTATATTGTTTAAGGCCGTGTTAGATAAAACTTTGTTGCTTTCCGTGACGTTTAAAACTTTGACAAAAAAGCGTAAAGCAAGAGGTGTATGACACAATAAAATCTTGAATAGCAGTGCAGTTTGTTTATTTCTTTTTTTAAACTCTCAATAACTCCCAATATAAATTTACTTTTATAGTTTTAAAACAAAACTTTAGCACAAAACTAAACAAAAAACACGCAAAACTGCAAATTCTCAAAACTTTTTAAAGAAAAATTAACAGCAGATTGTCTAAGCGCACAAAAACATCAAAGTTGGCCAACTTCTCACTTTGCGCTGCGTTAAAAGTACTTTATGTGACAAGTGGCATATAAATACATACATATATACATTTTATCTTAAATGTCAAAGCGAATCTGTTAAGCAACGCGAATCAAAAGTTTTATCTGACACGGCCTTTATGCTTGGTGTGACGTAGATGCGTAGAAAAAAATAATAATTTTACAACCGGAATGCGATAACGCATTATTTCTTTTTATTATGGCGAGTTCAGTACTTCGTCGTCGAAGTGATGTTATTGAACCTGTATGAGCAGATGTTACGAAATTCCCCGGAATATCATCAGCAGTTTGGTATGGGTCCCACCAAGTTGTAGAAAATTTTAAAGATTGATTTGCATTGCTGGTTCCAGCAAAACAGCGCTACATGCCATAACGCTGTTGTCTGAACGGTGAGTTTCGCAATCGTGGTTCAGAGAGCGAACCAAGTGGTTCATATTGTCGTGTGAACATAGCATAAGGTATATGCGAACAAACCGGAATCCTTCAAAAATTTAAGACCAACATAAGCGAGAAATCGCAAAAATCATACCTTCCAAAAAAAACAAAACAAAAAAACTTCAGGTACCACAAAAAAAAATACCCTGTATATGGGGTATTCACAAGTTGTGCTATTATCATTTATTGTTATAATATTTATTATTGGAAACATTTTTTTATTAATAAACGAAACAGCCACAACTTTTTATGATGTAATAAAACACTTTGTAATATTGTATTTAAGGACATTTAACATAATTCTATAAAACTTACCACATTTCGAAAGTATTCAACATCTTTATCCAAGTTTTTATGATCTAATTGCTTGAATATAACACCATCCATTGCCAATTTCAAATCGGTTATATTCATTACCATACCAGTACGTATATTAATAGGTCCTCGCACGGTTACTTCAACTTAAATAATAGAAACATAATTGACATTAAATTCATGAACGAGTATTTGAAAGGAAATTTTATTTTATTCGAAAGGAAATTTATTATTCAGGATGTCTTTCGTAAGAAATGTGGTAATTAAATTGTTGCGTCGGTAAGATTTTCTTTATATCTACATTATTATTATTATTATCTGGTTTAGACCCAGCACAAATGCAAGACACTGCGACCTATAAGATCTATTGTGTCCCTTTGAGTCTACTGTTTGTTTAACAGACCAACTGCCTTCCTTACGAACACCAGCAGGTCCGAAACTTTAGTGGTGGATATATCCGTCAGTGAGACCATATGTCTCCCTAAATACATCCATCTGAATCTATCAAGAGCCACACATTCACACAATATGTGCTCTGCTGTCTCTGATACTTGTGAGCATAGTCTACAAACATCTACATCTGTGATCGCCATTCTCATCAAATGCGCTCTCACACTACAGTGACCCGTAAGAAAATCCGTTAGGATTTTCAGGTCTGGCCTTCTATACTTTAGAACATCAGACTCACCCCCAAATCGCGGACGAATCACAGCCTTGGCGTGCCTAAGACCCGATTGGGCATTCCAATGTTCCAAACATTTGCCAGTTTCCCATTCACTAATTTGACTAAGAATAGTAGAAAGCGGTGCTGCACAGCAGGGCTCCGGACCAATATAAGGCGTCGCAGATCCCCTCCTAGCCAATGCATCCGCTTCTTCGTTCCCGCTTATACCACAGTGTCCAGGTACCCAGAACAGCTGCACCCTGTTTCTAAGCGATAATTTTTGCAACGTGTCGTAGCAATGTTTGACAAGTCTAGATGTCATACGATGAGAGTCAAGCGCCTTTAAGGCAGCCTGACTATCTGAAAATATATTAATTGTCTTGCCCTTGAGCCCGATATCCAGGTTAATCTCAGCACATGCGGTTATGGCCAGGATTTCAGCCTGAAAAACACTCAATGACTTCCCTAGTGGAATTGACAGGTTTCGATTGGGTCCATAGACGCCAGCCCCTACTCCACTGTCCATTTTGGAACCATCAGTATACCAGTTTAGATCAGACTCACTCCGAGCCAAACACCCAGTAGACCAACATTCCCGGTCCGGTACCTCCACCTTAAATCTCCTGCCAAAGCAAAGTTCCAAAGGCATGGTATCCAAGACCGAAATTGGATTCCTGACCACCTTGTGAAGAATGGCCAGGTTCCTTGACTCATTTCGAGGTGTTCTTACGAACACTTTTGCCGCCGAACACGCGGCCACCCTCATCACATAAATATGAAGTGGTGTTAGTCCAATCAGGGCCTCTAAAGCCACTGTTGGACATGTTCTCATTGCCCCGGTTACACCAAGGCAGGCAAGCCGTTGTATCTTGCCCAATTTTCTTATGGTGGTAGACTCCTCAGTCTTTCTCCACCAAACTATTGCCGCATAAGTGATTATGGGCCGAACAATGGCGGTATAAATCCACAGTGTCATTCTTGGCGATAGACCCCAAGTCTTACCAAAAGAAGAGCGACATGCCCAAAGTGCCCTTGTCGCCTTAGCCTGGACAGCAGAAATGTGCGAGTTCCAGGTAAGTCTTCTATCCAGAATGACACCTAGATACTTAACCTCCTTAGAAAACATAATAGTGGTACCCTTAAAAGAAATACAGTCGCACGTCAGCTTATATCTCTTCGTAAAAGGTACAACAACCGTCTTTGAAGGATTCACTGAGAGTCCTTCTTGAGAGCACCAATTCGACACATCCCTCAGAGCATCAGCCATAAGGTCACACAATGTACTCTCAAATTTCCCACGGGCCGTTATAACAAGGTCATCAGCATAACTAATTACGCTGATTCCTTTTTGAGCCAACATGGTAAGCAAGTCATCAACTACAAGCGTCCACAACAATGGGGATAGGACTCCACCCTGAGGGCATCCCTTTGACGCCATCACGGTCAATTCCTCTCCATCAAGGGACGAGCTGATAATCCTGCCTCTAAGCATGGAGCCGATCCAAGCTATAATTGGCCTTTCCACCCCTTTCCGTTCCAAAGAACTAGTAATGGAGTCAAAGCCTGTGTTGTCAAAAGCACCTTCTATATCCAAGAAAGAACAAAGAGCAACTTCCTTGTCAGAAAATGCTTTCTCAATACTCCCAAGGAGAGACAAAATTGCACCCTCAGTCGATCCGCCCTTCACATACGCGAATTGACTCGGGTGCAGGGGACGTTCCACAAGACACGTCTCCCTTATATAAACATCCACCAGCCTCTCCATTGTCTTCAAAAGAAAGGATGAGAGACTTATGGGTCTATACGACTTTGGAAGATCACTAGGCCTACCTGCCTTCGGTATAAATATAACCGCAACCTCCCGCCAAGCTCGTGGTATATAACCAAAACCGAAGCTGGCCTTAAAAATTACAAGAAGTTTAGACACTATTATGTCAGAACTTCTTTGTAGGAGAGCCGGAAAAATTCCATCTCTGCCCGGAGCCTTATAGGGTTTAAAGGAGCCAATAGCCCACAAAACCCTGTCCGGAGTGAATATTTTACTCGCGAGACTTTTGACCCTTCTGGTAACACGTACAGGTGCGGGAATATCCCAGCACTCGCGTACAGGTGCCACCTCTTGGGAACCAGGAAAATGCGTTCCCATCAAGAGATCCAAGGTTTGCCTTCTAGACTGAGTGTACCCTCCGGTACCTGTACTAAGGGACCCTATGCCATTAGAATGATCTATGGTGAGAGACCTTTGAAGGCGGGCCAATGCCGGCAAGCCCTCAATGGACTGACAAAATCCCCTCCACGTCTCCCTTTTAGACCTTCTAATCTCCTTATTGTACTCAGTGAGACTAACCCTATAAACCTGCCAATCACCTGTGCGCTTGGCCCTATTAAAGTTCCTCCTTACGGTTTTCCTCAGCTTTGACAAAGTGTCATTCCACCAAGGCACCTTACGAACAATAGAATGGTCACTATGACGCACACTAATGTCCAAAGAGGATTTTAATGTCGACTGTAGCTGATTTGCCGCCAGATCCAGTTCATCAACAGACCCTATAGAATCTGGCAGCCAGTCAACTTCTTTAGCCACATTTTCTCTGAAGCAGGTCCAATTTACCTTCCTAGAGACTATTGGCCTATCATCGGTTCTAGCAACGCTAACCAGATCAAATCTAATATGCATATGATCGGATAAGGATACTTCGTCTGACACATGCCAGTCTCTCAGAAGATTAGACGTGAATGTATCACACAACGTAATATCCAATACCTCCGACCTTATGGCGTTAACAAATGTAGGCCTGCTGCCCCTATTGGCCACAGCCACATTATTGCTAACCAGAAAGTTGAGAAGGTAATCACCCCTATCGTTGTTGTCCGTGCTGCCCCATACCATATGATGAGCATTCGCATCACATCCAACCACGAAGTGGTGGTTCTTCTCCCGACAGTACCTGATGAAATTTTGGACTTCCAGGGGTGGTACACATTCCATATCTCCTGGGAAATAAGCAGAGGCGCATATTACCTCCCTTATACCAACATCAGTAATAAGTTTGACGCTTACAGCCACCAGGTCCCTAGTAATGAACCCTGTAATGGGAAAGAAGGTGAATTTGGAATTTACCACAATAGCGGCCCGGGGCCTCTCCCCAGCCGCATACACCAACTTACACGTCTTATTTTGAAGTCCTCTGACTCTGTCATTAATAGTCCAGGGCTCCTGTATGAGCCCTAGACTAATATCTTCAGTGGCAAATCTGCGGCTAAAAATGCTCGACGCACCTTTGGCCCTATGCAGATTTGCCTGGAGCACTTTGAAAGTACCTTCCATCATTTGCGCTCATTGGAAAGCGCCTCTGACGCAACTTTTCCCCCTGCCTGGCTCAATTGCCCAGCAAGCTTTGTTGCCTCAGCCTTAAGTGAGAAACCTGGGGATTTACCTCTACCCCCCACAGGTTTGCTCTTTTCAGTACTGTACAGTACAGTTATAGGGGTAGTAACACTCGTGTCGACTACCCTTTTTATGTTTGTGGAAGACACAATTGTCTTCCTTATAGTTGATGCATAAGAGGCATCGCTCTCTAAATTATCAGCAATATTTTTCATCAAAAATATGCGATGCTCGGGTTAAAGAGTCACCTGCGGCATTGCCCGGCTTGCCACAGGAAGGCTAATTAAAACTGGAGGGCGCCTGGTATCCAGAGTCCGCATACGAGCAGCCAAGTACCCCTTGACCATACATCCCTCAGTGTATGCTGTTCCACCTTGGATTTGGGGGAACGGTTATGAGGAGCGTCCACCTCCCGCATGATCCAATTTTAACTAACAGTCAGCAGAGACATGACCTTACTGAACTGCGAGTTGCGGTTACCACCCATAGATGGTAAAGATCACACTTCTATATGAGTTTCCAGATAGCAGGACTGTACTAAGTGAAAACCAAAGTCAACCCTTAGTAGAGTCCCCTGAATACTCATATAGCAAACCGCAAGCGTTGCTTACTTTAGCCATGGTCAAGAGTTGGCCTGAGTGGAAACGCAATTCCCACACAAATGTAGGACACGCGAAACTCACCCAGACCCGCACCGACCATGTTACCAGTGGCCACCACGTGGAGGTAGTAAGTCTTCTTGTGCAGTTGTCCATAAGGATCGTCTATTGACTTTGCCTTATGGGTCCACACCTGACCACCTTTATATCTACATACAAATGTAGTGTATTTACTTTACATCAACATCTAGTAGATTAGATTGGAAATCTTGCTCAAAATCTAAAAAACTTGAACATTCTTGAACATAATGGTAAAGTGTAAATACACTAGCAAAAGAAATACTTAAATTTTTTACTTCAAACACATTTCCAACAGGATTAATCAGACATTTTTTTTATTTTTGAAACGAAATTTTAATTTTCAAAATTGCATTACTAATTTTTACTAGATATGTCAAAATTTTGTCATGAAGTAAGTTTTGTTTTGTTATTATGTATTTTATCTAATTAAGTAGGACCTTTGGTTTATTTTGACTGATATCAGATATGATATTAGTGTGTTTAAATCAAAGGTCCGCATCCTCTTTCCGTTTTCCCTCTTCCCTTCATACTTTTTTTTAAGACCAATACTCAGCAGTAAACCCCTAAACCTCTGGAATATTGAAGTTAGATATAAATAGATAGAATTTTTTTTATATTGAACGCCATATGTCAGCACAATGTATTGTATTAGTAGGGGTCATCCCCTGAGTGCTGGCCTCATTAAAAAAAAGACAAACAAATAATTTTTTTCGTATACTAAAACACAATTTTTAATATTTTTCATGGTTTTTATTTATGTTATAAAAACTAAACCAAAAAAAAGTGTTAGTATATTAAAAGTGGTCGTCGTAGTCTAGTTTGTAGGTTTTGGCCTACTAAGACGAGAGTTCCGGGTTCAAACTAAATCTTTTGACAACTACCTCTTAGGAGTCTTCCTGCAAAAGCTCTAGGAGTAACTGATTGCCATGAACAACTCAAGTCTGTCGTTCCTATTCGAAGCTAAACTGTGGACCCTGGTACTCATGGATAAAAATTGACGCACACACACACACGTAACTCTGAAAAAGGGTTTTTCTGGCCATTTATGTATATACATATCAAAGAAACAACAACAAATTGTTCGTAAGTATGGCAAACAGAAGATTTCGTGTCAAGAAAATTGGAACAAAAATAAATAAACACCCATGGAAAGCAAAATTGAAAGCAAGTACGATTCAATTTTTGAAAATGTGAATGCGTTAATAAAAAACTGTGAGCTGAAAGACAAAATTTAAACTTGTGACCTTCAGGATATACATCTTTAAATGTGTATTTGCTTCTTAAGAATGTAATTTAACGATTTTTTTTTTGCAGAAATTAATTTTAAATAAAAAATATAATTATTTTCCTGACAAAAATATTGCCTTTTAAAAACACCACATTTTATCATTATAAGGACATTTAAACAAAAATTATTTCAATTTAAACATACAAAAGGAAATAATTTTTTTTTTTTGTAGACTTTTTAATTAAATTAAATTAATTGGGAAGCTTTAGATGTTTTTAAAATATTTTTTAACACATGCAAAACAATTGAATGAATTAATCGCACTTTTACAAGAAAATTACCAACAACAAGCATACAATTTTGTAGTCTAAAAAAATCATTCAAGGATACAGGAGTCTTGTGAAGTCGACAATTATACCTACCTACCTAACTGGTCTTTACAACCCTGTGTCATGATTACGGCCTAGCTTCTCGCAATTATATAAAATGTTTTTCTGTACTTTATTTTGATGCTCTCAGAATGGAAATAGATGAATTTAATATATAGAAATTAACTTTTATTACCTATATAGTTGTGTCCATGGCCATTGGGATTATTGCACTTTCCATATATTTCTAAATTTTCAGCTTCACTTAAATGTTTACTGCAAAACAAAGAACAAATATCAATAAATTTGCAAATACATATACATATATGTACATTGTATGTATGTGTGTACATATACTAGGAAAGTGAATGGAAGATTTAACTATTAAATTATTAAAATAAATGAAAAGTTTCATATGTATATATAATACAAAACACATATGTAATTAAATAAATTTTAGAAAGAAAAAAACATTCAATACCACCCAGGGCGGTGGTATACAAACAATACCACATATCTAATTACTTTTTCCATATTTTGTGTTCATTCGTATGTGCATATACATATACATATGTATACATACATATTCTACGACAAGGCAACTATTACCCACAACCCAGATTTGGTTTATAATTATAAAAAAATTGTACATACAGTAAGGGACAAAATTGTTCACAAAATTACAAAAATTTATAATAAATCCAAAAAAGTATGTTTTATTCAAATATATTTTAATTTTTTTTACCTATATAGAATAATGTACATCTAAAAAACGTAAAAAGAACAAAATTTTAAAAGAATGTGTGTTAAGAGTAAAAAAATAAATATTAATTTAAAAATTCACATGTGAACAATTATGACCGTTGTTGAATATTCCATTGATTTTAGGTCCTAATATTTGGTATGTACACCATTTGCTTTTTTAACTGCCTTAATACTTTTTGGCATACTTTTCACTAAATTCGTCAAGACATTAGGATCAATACTTTCCCAAGCTTCAACAGCACGCTCCCAGAGTTCGTCTACGGTCTTTGGAGGGTCTTTTTGAGCAAAAAGTTTTTTCTTTAATATGGACCACAGGTGTTCTAATGGGTTTAGATCCGGCGACTGAGCAGGCCAATCCAAAAGCTTGATCCAATTTACTTCAAACCAACGTTTTGTTATCTTCGCGGTATGCTTAGGATCGTTGTCCTGCATAAAGATGCTATTCTGTCCCAGATCTAAACCAATTATGTCGAGACTTGGAATGTATGAGTCTTCTAAAATGTCTATATAATCTTTAGCACACATTTTGCCTCTAATTCGGCGAAGTACTCCAAGTTGATTCCCGCGAAAACAGCCCCAAGCCATTAATGAGCCAACTCCAAATTTAATTTAAGACGCCTAGAGTTCGCGAAAAAATATGAAATATTCACTTTTGAAGACTGGATGAGTGTAAGATGGTCCGATGAAACAAAAATTAATAGAATCGGGTCAGACGGACGACAATGGACATGGGTGGATAAAAGTGTTGGTGTCAAAGAAAGAAATATTTGCCAAACACTTAAGTTTGGAGTTGGCTCATTAATGGCTTGGAGCTGTTTTCGCGGGAATCAACTTGGAGTACTTCGCCGAATTAGAGGCAAAATGTGTGCTAAAGATTATATAGACATTTTAGAAGACTCATACATTCCAAGTCTCGACATATTTGGTTTAGATCTGGGACAGAATAGCATCTTTATGCAGGACAACGATCCTAAGCATACCGCGAAGATAACAAAACGTTGGTTTGAAGTAAATTGGATCAAGCTTTTGGATTGGCCTGCTCAGTCGCCGGATCTAAACCCATTAGAACACCTGTGGTCCATATTAAAGAAAAAACTTTTTGCTCAAAAAGACCCTCCAAAGGCCGTAGACGAACTCTGGGAGCGTGCTGTTGAAGCTTGGGAAAGTATTGATCCTAATGTCTTGACGAATTTAGTGAAAGGTATGCCAAAAAGTATTAAGGCAGTTAAAAAAGCAAATGGTGTACATACCAAATATTAGGACCTAAAATCAATGGAATATTCAACAACGGTCATAATTGTTCACATGTGAATTTTTAAATTAATATTTATTTTTTTGCTCTTAACACACATTCTTTTAAAATTTTGTTCTTTTTACGTTTTTTAGATGTACATTATTCTATATAGGTAAAAAAAATTAAAATATATTTGAATAAAACATACTTTTTTGGATTTATTATAAATTTTTGTAATTTTGTGAACAATTTTGTCCCTTACTGTATGTACATAAAACATAATTTATCTTAAAACGATAAGTAGAGATACAGAAAAGAAAATTTAATAAAATAAAATATTATTAAATTCTTAACCACATTATCTACCAATGATTTGTTCATTGTATCCAACCCAATTGGGAAAATAAATTATTCATAAAACCAGGCCTTCAGGGGGGTTACTTTGTTTTTCGATTCGAATCGAAAATCCCACGAATTCGTAAAAATTTACGAATTTTAGAAAAATTTTTGTATTCATTTATTATTGATTGTTCTAATGGGAAATTTCTTTCGAATAAATTTTCGATTCGAATCGAAATACAAAGTAACCCCCCAGATTATGAAGAACAGCCAAATAGCATTAGTCAACTATGGGACAGGGTTCAATAGGAATGGTCGAAGATACCAATGCTTTTTGTGACTAAATTATGTATGTGAGTCAATGCCAAAAAGACTGCACAAATTAAAAAACTAAAAGATTATGGACTAGATGCTGATTAAGAGTTTATTTCAAATCTTTTGAGCATTGGTGCAAAAGTGAGGCTATGCCCTTAAAATAAAATTTGAACTGTATTTCAAAGAATAATTTGAGAATTAAAATTTATGTTGTTATTTTACTTTCCTCTTAAACATACATACATATGTATGTATCTAGCTAGATTTGTAAACAATTTTGTATAAGTATGTACGCAATAAAAGTTAAAAATATCCTATTGAAGATTTTTTTATATAAACATTGCCTCATTTTTCACCACATTGTCTGTGTTTATAAGAGGATGGCAATCCACGAAAATTTTGATATTTTTAAACAAATTCTGTTATTGTCATAAAATTGTAAATTTTTTTAGTAAAAAATATTTTGTAGTACTAGAGAAAGTACAGCTTTTAAGCGATATTAAAACATGCACACTTTATGAATACCCAAATTGTATTTCATACGAAGAATCTACAAAAACTAGACACTAACAAATGCCTCCAAAGTGTACGGCCGTTTTGGAATTAAATTTTCATTGGGAATAAAATTCCAATTCAAAACTATACGACCGCTATATTTCAAAATATCCATCAATTAACTTAATTGCATTTAAAGCCAGCGAAAATCAATCAATTCTACCCAAATACCAAAAACTAGCACCTAAATTCAATAAAGTGTACAAAGTTTAACTTAAATTCGGGTTAATATCTGTGGCAATAAATATTAATGGCTTAAGTTGATATAGGTAGTGCTTTTTTTATTTTATTACATATTCTTATTCTCTTCTTTAAGATACAGTTAGAGACTAAACTTTAAATACACACACGCAACACTGCACGCTCCGTGAAAGAGTGGTTGCTTTATTATGCTCCCAGATAGCTCCATAGCCCTCCCCAATCACCAGACTTAAACCCAATTAAGCATGTTTGGGGTTTAATGAAGCGCAAATTAACATCAGCCTCAATAACGAGCAAAGAGTCGCTTAAAGTAGCTCTTCAAAAAATCTGGTCGGAAATATCGCCTTCTGAAACAGAAAGCTTGGTGCTTTCTATGCCACGGCGCTTGCATGCAGTTACAGATAGCCATGGCGGTCCAACAAAGTATTGAAATGTTTTTCTTTTTTTAATTGTTTTAAAAATGTATTAACGTTCCAAGGCGTATTTAAACTTTTGTCCAGTGAATTTTATAGTATTTATAAGAATTACCGTTATTTTTGTAATGAAGTCTATATTTTTTGTTATTTATGAAACTAAATAAAACTACATACTTTTTTTTCTGAAACGTTTACTTATGTTTAAACATACCATTTTTAGGGTGTATTTAAACTTTAGTCTCTAACTGTATATCACTAAGCTGAATGCAATTATATTTTAACTTAATCTTTTTGGAATATGAATACATATGTAAGTATGTATGTATACCTAAAAACCAAACAAATTTATTTTAGATAAAACCCTTAAAACACGAAATTTCGCTTTAAGCTATTATTTATTGCCTCAGATATTCAATACTAAGTAAATGGATCAATGTTTGGATTCTTATCATATCATTGTGTTAAATCCTGAAATAAAAACATTATTAATATATTGTTTAAATGAAAACACATTTTTTTAGTCCTCACCGATTTTGTATAGAGCCCTGGAAGAGTTAACTAAAGAAATAGGTATAAAACAATATAAAAAAGTTTACCTGTGTAAACGATGACATGCGCTGAAGGTCTCTTTTCGAGTTAAAAAAGCAACAGGTTGGTGAGACATTTGTGTAGTTTATTGTATATTTTTTATCTAATGTGGTTTTGTTTTATATTTTTTGTTTAAAATACATATATGTATATGCTTTAAATGCGAGGAAACCACCAGATAACACTAGCACTACTTTTAATTAATGGTGAATTAATAGAACACGCTGGAATTAATCTCTGCTTAGGTTTTCGATTTTAAACGGGTTCTTTTTAATAATTCTTTTAATCCAAGTATTCACTATCTTGGTGAAATATAAATAAAACTTTGACCTATTGTGATTACGGTACTCAATACAGTATTAAATTATTATATTTTAATTTTCGTCTCTTGACTGTTGTTGTGCTATGAGTTTCCAATACAAAGTTCTCGTTGTTGCTACCTCTTCCTTTTGTTTGTTTTGTTGACGTTTCGTTTTTCGTGCTGCACAGAAAGCTGCACGGCGTACTTATCACAAGCTGCCTTTGAGATTACACCAAGTAAACATTAGCAAAAACCACATTAGTTTTGCGGCGAAACAAACAACAAGCTTTTTTTATTAAACTTTTTAGGTTTCTGTCTAGACTAAGAAATTTTTTTCTGCAAACTTGTTTTTGTTGTGCAGACTGCAGATAAGAAAAAGAGTATTTTCTTCTTTTAGTTAATACTACATGGACTCATTTCAATACTGCAAAATTTGAATATACATATCGCACACCTAATTCAAAAGTGACAATTCAAAAAAAATTTTTTTTTGCTTTATTATTTGAGCATTCTGCATAGTTTGAGCAACCACAGTGTTGCTTTTATTTGACAATTGATAGAGCAGCAGGGTTGCAAAACAACAGGGTTCTATGCTATTTCAAACTGGGACTACAGTATGATGATTTTACCATTATATTGACACTATAATTCGAAACATAACATAATTCGAAACATATGTAGTTGTTATTTAGGAAAATAACTCAACACCCTTCCTCAAATCTACATATGTACATATGTATCTTTTGATAATAAAATTTAATTAATAATAATAATCACATTTTATTTTAATCCTAAACATTCCACAAACTTCTGATGTTTCTGTTTTGAAAGATTCTTTGTAAATACGTCAGCAGACATACTACATTGGTTTACAGCCAAAAAATACCAAGAACGCCACATGCCTAGATAAGTTAATTGGAACCTCCTGAGCACGAAAAACGCTGTTATTATTTTTTCCTAAGTACCGTTTTTTAGATAACGGTACTTTTGTGTTTTTCGGTGTATGGCCCCACTCAAACCCTTGTGGTGTCCAACGGAAAAGTTCTATCGAGGTCAGTGGCATATCGATGGAAAGCTAATTGAATGCGTTCTCCGTTCATATGCTGGACAATTCTATATGATAAAAAATCGCTGACATATTGCACCTCAAAGTTCAAAATTTGCCTACATAATTGGCCAGTACAACACTGTGTCATGGTTACGGTCTAGCTTCTCGCAGCACTCATGTTGTGTGTGGTCGTGGCATACTGGTAGAGCGCTTGCACAGAAACTCACACGACCTAGGTTCAATCCCAGCGAAGGACAAAATTATAAAATAAATATTTGCGGTTTTCTAAAATTACAATTTAAATTAAAAATTAAATTTAAATAAAATAAGAGGTTCCCCCCCCCCCCCTCCAGCAAGACCATCTGCAAGAAACCGCCCCTGACATTTCTAATCTATTCCACCAGAAAACAATGATCAGGAGTACAGCGCCACCTTCTGGGAAGATAACAGCTAATCTACTGAAGACGCTCACCATTCACATTAAACATCCACCGACAGATGAGGCAGTCGCTGTTTGAACATTCGAGGGTGAAGGTATAACACACTAACCACTAGACCACGGCGGTGTTTCTTTTTTTTTATTTTGAGACCAATACTCAGGGGAAACCCCCTACTAAATGCTGTGCATTGTATTGGAATTTTTAGAAAGGACAGTACATATATTACAATTAATTATATTTTTATTAAGCGCCTTAGGAATGAGACAAATTGCTGTGAATTGATCATTCAAAGGCCAGTGCTATACCTTCACCCTTGTATGATCGATAGCAATTGTCTCATCGTTGCATGTTAATTGTGTGGTGAGTGTGCCTTCGCTAGGTAGGTTATAACCACTATAATGTAGTACACAATTCATAGTGAAGTTATACAGTTAAACCTCGATCAACCGGGCCTCCTTTAATCGATTACATCTATTAACCGACATGCGGTTGATTTTTTTCCTCTATTATCCGTGTTTTACCTCTATTAACCGTACTTTACATATATTATCCGTGCCGAATTCAAATGTCTTTTATTATATAAATCTAAATCCGATGGTTCCCCTATTTTTGATTTTGTATTCTCTATGACGGTTTACATATATGTTTTGCATAAACATATGTGGTATATTTGAATCTCTAGTTATATAAATCGAATGTTTAAATAAAAAAAATCATAAATTTCTGTTTACTTTAATATAACCTCTATTAACCGTGTACATATTTCGATTATCTATGCTTGTGCCGGTCACACAAGAGGCGGATAATCGAGGTTTAACTTTATTTGTATCTTACAGTCAATGAGTTCAGTTTGTCTTTAGGGTATTAATACTTCGTGCTAACGGAAATTGTCAACTAAAAGTTAATAAAAAAAGGCATTTACATTTATTAGTAGCTTTCATGAAATGGTTAAAACAGAATTTTTCATTTAATTATAAAAGCTTTTTATATTTAATTATAAAATAGATCGTATTATTATTATGATTAAAACAACTTTACACCTAAATATAATACATTAAAAGTATTATTAAATAATAATTTATTTTTAAACTATTGAATTAAATACAAGAAATAATATGTTAGTTAAAAATTATAATAAAAATAATAGTGCATAGGTAGGCTACAACAATTAGTTATTTTGTTTTTTTTTTTTATTTCGTAAAAATTATTTAAAAGAAAAGTTTATAGAAATATATCGTAGAAAGAATTTTGTTTTATTAAATATGTTTATATACTCTTATACATTTATTTTTATTGAATAACTTAAATGAAATAATACGAACTACTTACATACATATATATAAATATTATTTAATTTTTCAACCTTTTTGCTTCAACATTTTTATCTTTGGATAAAGAATCTGTTGCCTTGCGTTTATTTGCAGATTGGGTGGGAACTTTAGTAACAGTAGTGCCACCTCCACTGAAAATTTAAAAAAATCATTAATAGTCACTAAAATTTAGTTTTTTCAAAAGGTTTTATTTTTTAATCTAAAGTGTACTGAAAACGCTTCAAGCTATTTTCAATTTACCTATACTTATTTGCATATGTAATATATAAAATTCTCGTGTCGCGGTGTTTGTTGCCAAACTCCTCCGAAATGGCTTAACCGATCATGAAATTTTGTGTGCATATCGGGTAGGTCTGAGATATTAATTGCTCATATCAATATTGACTTTTGCAGTTCGGTGTAGAGTATCAAATATTTAAAAAATGTTTCCTATAGCAAATTTATATGGCAAAACGACGTTTGACGGGTTAACTAGTTTTCTATAAAATCGTCTTATTAAAAAAAAAAAAAATATATTCGAGGACGGAGAGGAACTTGCTTGCTATGTTAAAAAGATATTTTAAAAGAAAAGATATTGGCCCTGGTAGAGGCCTTTATTGGCCATTACAACTCTTTTTCAAGTTACGGCCTAGTTGGTCACAGCACCCATTTTGTGTGCGTCAATTTTTATCGAAAAATACTAAGAAGTGGTTGCCGAAAGAAATATTTTTTCATATTTCTTTCCTTCATTTAAAAAAGAATATAATATAATTGACACTATGCAACTAATTTAGACAGCCCGATACAATCCAGAATATTAAAAGAAATATCTAAGTTTGGTATACCTGTAAAAGTGTGATACATACATGCAGAACTATGTTAATCTCTACGCAAGAAACATTCCGAAACACATTTTAGATTTGATTATTAAGAAAATATTTTATGGAACAACATGGTTTTCGGGTATGCCCGAGGTAAAGAGAGATAACTGCAATATTATTATTTGTCGAAAACGAGTTTGAAAAACTTGGCTGCGAACTTTGTTGCCTATAACTTCTAGACACTTCTACAAAACTTTAGAAGCAAAAACGCGTCTCGATAAAAGAACATTATAAAATTTTAACACTACCCGAGCTACTATACCGCTTTAAATAATGGACGCTGGTGCAGGACGATGGAGAGAAATACTTCGCAAGATATCTACGTCGACGAAGAATATCACGGTCACATAATTTACGACATGTATGAACTGAAGGAGAAGATTAACATATTTAAATAAAACAAAGTAATGAGCAGAAATAAAAATTCTTAAACAAGGAATAATTTGATTTGAATACCGTAGAAAGCTTTTCAGGTTTAAGATTACAGCTATTAAGTGATATACTATCTTTCTTATGTACCTTTTGGTTGGTGCTCCAATTGCTAATTTTTTATCGTTGATATTTGTTTCAATTATGTAAACACCTCCACCCGTTCCAGTCGGATTTTGTTTAGTATCCACTGGCCTTATATTTACTGTATTTTTGGTTGCATTTATAGATGATGTTGCTGTTGACGGCGTAGATTGCGACTTGGGTAAACGTTTTTGCAATTGCGCTAATGTTTTAGAAATATTTTGAACAGATGGCAGATTCGTGGAAGTCGATGGCGTCGATTTTGTTGGTAAGCTTGCACCATTAGAAGTTTGACTCATTGGAGGGTTTATTTTTGTAAATGATGCTTTTGGTATTGTTGCCATGGAAGAGGAAGAATTTGAAATTGATTTAACACTACTTATAATGGGTAGTTTGTTACTGGTTGTCACAGTTAAAGATGAAGAAGCTGCAGGCATTTTATTTTGACTACTAATAGATGGTGAACTTCGTTTAACTACCCTCTTTATAGCAGTTAACGAGGGCAAAGAGGAATTATTAGCTGATGATGTGGCATTACCATTAGTAGAGCTTGACCGATTAACATTAGACTTAACAACAGCAGCGGCTGCTGTTTGCTTTGCTAATGTTGAAACCTGCTGTTGACTGATAGAGCTCGATTTAGTAGAAACATTAGGATTTTTGTGCAATGGGTTTTTGATATTTGTAATGGTTAGTCCTGTTGTAGTTTTTGTTGTATTCGATGACGTTATATTTCCTAAAGATGTTGCTCGATGTAATGGTGGCATTGGACTATTATTGTTTGAATTTAGGGGCTTTTTATAATTAGCCATTTTTATTCTCGCTAACATATTACTTTGATTGGACGTACCTGACAGAGTACCAGTAGACGATGAGATTGAGTTGCTTGTACTGATATTGGATAATGATGGTGTCTTATTAATGGTTGTCACATTGCTATTTGGTGGGCTTGTAGTTCTCCTTAAATTATTATTACCCTGTACTATTTTATTGATATGAGTATTAAGCGAAGTATTTGGATTATTTGTTGACTTTATGTTTAGATTTTGCTGTGTTTTATTGGGGGCATTACTTTTCAATGCGGTCAACGATATGCTCGGTGATAATTCATTTAATTGCTTTGAAATACTTATAGTTCCTGGGGGTGAAGAGGTGGGTATAATTTGCATTTCTGACGATAAAGTCTTATTCGAAGATTTTGGATAAACTATGCCCATATTTAATGGAGAATTCGGTTTGTTTGTAGCCTTATCGATTCCTTTAGAACTGGGATATAAAATGCCCATATTTGAAGCACGATTTATATCTGTTTGTGCCGATGATTTAGAAGATGTTGCAGAATTACTGCCTGTGTTAGAATTATTTTCTGCTGTGGAATTACTAACTGTTGCAGAACTATTGTTAGCTATAGAACTACTGCTTTTTGTTGAGTTGTTACTGCCTTTTAAGGAATTATTTCCTGTTGTTGATGATTCTGATGGTTTCGTATTATTACTATTCTGATTTGATGCTGATTTTTGGCTTGTCCTCTGATTAGAGACATTATGTGTAGTGGCCCTAATAGGTTTAGCATTTTGAGTAGGCGTTGATTTTAAACTACTAGTATTCTCTACAATAGGTTTATTTTGTTGTACAGATAGATTTGGTTTATTATTCATATTTTCAAGTTGTTTTGTTAAACTGGTCACACCTGAACCATCAGATTTTCTGTAACTTATTAAACTGTTTGATTTGCCTGTTGCCGTGGAATCTGATAAATTCGTTGCTGAATTATTTGATGATGACATGGGTAAGGTATCTGATTTTGACTTTTGTTGTTGTTGTGTTTCATAACATGGAGTATTTCTTGAATTTGGCCTCTGTTGTGTTTGATTTTGTTGTTGTGGCAAGTATGATGACGGTCCTGGAAATAAACCCAATGCTGTTCCTCCTTTGGAACCGCCAGGCAAATTTGTATTTTTATTATTTGTGCCACTTGCTTTAATACTTTTTGATTTCGAATTATCGAGTATTGTTGAGCCAGAAGAAGATAAGCCAAAATCTCCCGTATAATTATACATGCTGTTATAAGAGCCCCTTAATGATTGTTTGTATTGTTCAAATGCAGACAAAACTGCCGTTGAACTATTAGAATTTGTTGAAACAGGCGGTGTTAAATTACCAACAGACGATATCGGTAAGTTTGCATTTAATGTTGACGGTGACGTATACATTGAAGCCGAACTTGGCATTTGTTGTAGAGCTGCGCTACTACTGCTTAAACTGCTTGGTAAGTTTAAGGCGGCAGCATTAGCTCCTAAACTTTGTAAAGCTGTTGAACTTAAACCAAACATACTTAAATCTCCCAAGGCTGCTAAAGGATTTGCAGATATTGAAGATGCTGCTGAGGATGATGGAATTCGAACAGCACCAGTCCCAGCCATCCCAGGCAATGACCCATAGGCATTTAAATCTGCATAAGTACTTCCGAGATTTTTATAATAGTTATACATATCAATGTACTGTTGTGTGTTTAACGCAGCATTTGTGTTTTGACCCAATAAAGATTGCAAAAATGTTTGCCCGAAACCTCTGTTGTAACTTAACAAATGAGACATCTATATTACAAAAAAAAATTTTTTGAAATGATAATATTATTTTATAAAAGCATAATTATAATAAAGATAATGATATTTATAATTTTCTTTTATAAACACTTGTATATCACGCATAAATAATGTGAGCAATTAAAAATAATGAATTCTTTTGAAAACTCTCTTTGGTAACTGTAACGAATAAATTATTCACCCTTATGCTGGAACCCGAATATGCGTAGTTACGAATTCGTATTTTCGCTCCTCAAGTTCTCATATAAAAGGCCTGAGTCTTATATAACAATATGAAACTGAGCAAATGTGCAATACAATATTCATAAAACAATAATACGTTCGAAACTTTCTAATGTGTTGCCAACCAGAACTAAGAAATTCGTAATTCTTTATCAGTTGTTTTGACAAAAAAAAATTAATAATATAAATAAATTTGTTACAGCACGAATCAGAGCTGTCTTAAGAGAATCAATGTTATGGTATCTTTTATGAGAGACCATATCCTCTAAAACCGTTCACAATTTGTAATCCAAAGGATTTCAATAAGGGCTGCCAAATGGCCAATCTCCAGAGCATTTAAAAGCTGGCAAATTGTTTCGAAGTCAGGTCTGTGTCGTTTTAGCCTAATAACCTGGTGCAGAATCTTGTTGGAAAGTCCAATTCTGGTTTTAGAACAGGGAATTGTTAAACGGCTTCACAACTCCAAAAAACTTCAAAACGGTCTCTTGGTAAACTTTAGCCGATGTTTTGTTGGTTTATAATGCATTACCGTTTCCACTGCCACTGAACGACTCAGTATTAATGCAGCAATATTGCAGCCACCACTCAATGCAGATACAAATAATTAACCACTAAATAAAACCGTTTTAGTCATAGTAGAAATTTAGTGCATTAAATAAAACGAATGCACTATTTTTCCCGTGGTCTAGTGGTTAGTGTTTTGGCTTACTAAGACGATAGCGCTGGGTTTAAATCTCAGCTCTGACATCTTGAAAAAAGAAAAGAAATATGAAAAAAATATATAAATACAGGGTGGTTATGGCCAGTTATGTATGCAAATTAAATTTAGTGGAATTGAAAAATTAAATCTAATGCAATAAGCCTTACTAAATATATATATGTAGTTTTGTAGAAAATGTTTTCTTTTTTTATTTACATTAATTTGGCTAAATTCTATTAGAAAAAAATTTATTTGCATAATATTGCTTTCTTTCATTTTTGAAGAAAAAAAGTTGCATTTTCAAATCTATGTACATATCTAAGCTGTTTTAAGTAACAAATAAAAGTTTTTTACTTTTTGGATTCTGCGAAGTGCCAGGAATACAACGCTATCTTTTGTTGCAAAAATCAGGTGAGACATAGGCTTTAAAATAATAGAAAAGAAAATAACCGAAAAAAATAAAAAATTGCATTTTATTCATTAAACCCTTTTAGCAAAAAATCAGTCTCAGATTTTAAAATTATTCACAGAAATAAAAAGACAAGAATATTTTCTTTCCAAACTTCCTACTCTTAAAAGCAGAAGAACTTGTTTCAACATTTCCTTCATTAATAATTTGATATACGGAGTTATTGATTCGGAGACTTTACTTACGCAGCTAGAATTTATTATTCCTACTCAACCAACTAGATATTATATTCCTCTTAAACTGTAATACTTGCGATCAAATTACGCAAATTTTGATCCTGTTCGGAGAATGTGTGCAGAATTCAACAGCTATTTTTTCCTTATTGATTACTCCTTGAACTTTCACGCTCTTAAGAATAGAATCATGAACTTTTTATATAACTGAATTAATTAATTTCTTTATTATGTTTAGAATAATAAAAATAATCCAGATAGCCTGTAAGAATCTTTGTATTTCATTGGCTGAAATAAATAAATAAATAAATATAACTTATGCATATTGTCTGTTCAGTTCGTACAATTATTGAGATCCAAATTCAAAACTTTCAAAAATTAAAACCTCTACACCGATGAAAATTTTCTTTAATTTCTAATTTGAAATATTAGGAAAATAAAAAAAAAATAAAAACGACCAAAAACAATATCATTTCAAGTATAGGTCCAGTGCCGTCAAAATCTCAAGCCGCATTAATATCAGCAAATACCGAACTTGAAAATAACATGACATATAATATTTTTGGTACCCCTTCTGATTTAAGTGGTCTGACATGATATATTAAGATATTCGCGTATGTGATGAATAATAATTTCGATCGAAATTAAAATTTTAAATAATCAAGGAAGTAGTTTCAATAGTCCTTTAACTAATGAGTAGAAAAGGAATTCCAATCTTTTGTAGATTTGGAAGTTATAACAAATATTTGTATTATTTTCCTTGACCTTTTTATTAATTTTATTATTACATACATAATTGGCCAGGGTTACGGCCTAACTTCCCGCAGTACTCATGTTGTGTGGATTAATTTTTATCAATGAGTACCGAGACCTACAGTTTAAAGTCGACTCCGAACGACAGATTTGAGAATCTTTTTTATGGCAATCAATTACTCCCAGAGCTTTTGTCAGAAAACTGCTGAGAGGTAGTCGCCGAAAGAATCAATTTTTTCATATTCCTATTTTCAAGATGTCAGAGCTGAGATTTGAACCTGGCGCTATCGTCTTAGTAAGAAAACACACTAACCACTGGACAACGGCGACTACAATAAATAAAATAATTTAAATATTTATTCGACCTTAAGCTCAAATAATTTAATTAATAATAAAATTATAACAACTTAAAATTTCAGTTGATTTCAATTTTGATCAAAACCGTTTTCCATCACATACCAGATTATTTACTCATGACAAATACTAACGTCTACAATAATACAAACAATTGAAGGTAATCGGGATCAAAATTTCTTGCCAGAAGAAGATAATCAAATTGAAAATGGGCAAAATCCATAAACAGTAGGGATTATCTTCTTCTGGTAGAGAACTTTAACTTTTTTTGGCCCCATACAAATTAACCCACCCTAATGTACGTGTGTTTTTTTTATTGTATTTACATACCGTGTTACGAATATCAAATTTACGATACGACGACGCGGATATTGAGCCTACCAATTCTACTTTTCGTAACAAAATTGATCGTGCGACGGATTCCAGAATAAGGGTGAATATGTATATTAGGGTGGGTCAATTTTTTTGCCTACTAAGCGTATAACAAGGTCGTAATCTACGAGAAATTCTAAGAACTTTTCCTGAAGAAACCATGGTTCTAAAATCAAAATCGAGCTTCCGGTTTTTTACGAGAAAATTTGGTGTTCAGGTCATCCGAAAATAATGCTATTTTTTTGGAAGTATTCATTGCAATTGGTGAATAGTTGACCTGTAACGCTGGAAGAGGGTTTATTTTAAAGGACATTTTCTCAGCTTTCTATATCTGTGCTCATTTATAGAAAATTATTTACCCAAATAATGGTTTTGGTGGTTTATGCCACAATAATAGTAGTTTTAGGTTTTTAACAGTTTGACTATTATTATTTTGACATAAACCTCCAAAACCATTATTTGGTTAAACAATTTTCTATAAATGAGCACAGATATAGAAAGCTGAGAAAATTTCCTTTAAAATAAGCCCTCTTCCAGCGTTACAGGTCAACTATTCATCAATTGCAAAGAATACTTCCAAAAAAATTGCATTATTTTCGGATGACCTGAACACCAAATTTTCTCGTAAAAAACCGGAAGCTCGATTTTGATTTTAGAACCATGGTTTCTTTGGGAAAAGTTCTTAGAATTTCTCGTAGATTACGACCTTGCTATACGCTTTGTCATGTTTTTCGGTCCCGAACAAATTGACCCACCCTAATGTATATATATATATGTATGATTTAGCAAAATTATTAGTGGTTGTGAATTTTTTCAACAGTATTAAATTATCTGATAAAATCTATGCTAGAACAATATGCAATGATCATTAGAAATAAAATACAATTTAGGAAGTATTAAATGTTGCATAAGTTTTGTAGAAATACATTTTTGTTTTCAATTTTTAAAATTTATATTAAAATATAGGGCTTAATTTCTGCGTTAGAGAAAGTTGCTTAGGTTTCGAAAAGAACACGTACGTGTAAATATTAATCTTTAGAAGCGATACATCAATATTTGCCTAAAGTAATATTTAACTCTTATAAAAATAAATTAAAAAGATATAAACACAAACATATATATGAAATGTATAAATATAACTAAACCAATTCTCATAAGAATACCAGTATTAGGATCTTAGGCTATAAAAATTCATACAATAAAAACCATAAATAAATAATAGAATAAATTATAAATATGTATTTTTATATTTTACGTAATAGGAAATATACCAAACCCATAATATTTTCTTCCAAATGGTATGATTTTTCAAAAAAAGTTTAAATACAGTTATATGCAAGAAAAAATTAAAAAGAAAACTAAAACAAAATAAACTAAAAAATAATACTCACATTTTTACTACTACTTGCATTTTGATTATTACTCACATCTAAACCAGAAAATGGTGATAAATAATTGTGTAAGTTTGAAGTATTAAACTTATTCTGAAAACTGAAAATAAATAGTATTTTAATTTTAATATGTTTCTAAGCTAAGTTTAAATATATTATTTATTAATAAGTATTTTAAAGTACATATGTTATATATCTATGTAAATTTTAAATTGCTTATACCAATAAATAAATTATAACTCACTCTTCAATGTTTGGCATTTCACGTATTTCAGAATTCATTTGTAAGTCTCGTTCATATGCTGTCCAAGCCTCATTTTTTTCTTGTTCACTTAATTCTTGTTCTACTTTATTTTCCAGAAGGCTATCGTGTTCATGATATTTATAAACCAATTCAGGGAAATTACGCAATAATCTGGCCAATATGCTATCTTGAGGTAAAATTGGTGTCGGGCGATTATTTTTATCGGGTAAAGTTAGTCTGGTATAAAATGAAAAAAAAGTTGAATTCAAATATTTTTAACAATTTTTTTTTCAAATAAAAATACATCTACAACTTATATTAAAAGGTCAAAGTATCATACAGTAGTAGAGATTAAAACTAAAAACTAATTTTATTTTGGTGATTACATAATTTTTTTTTTTTTCTCCCTACACTATAAGATTAGGGTACAGACTCTCCAAAATCTAACTTCCAGAGGGTAATTTTCAAATATAATTCCCCTAAATGCGGAGCCGCAAAAAGAACAAAACATTTTTAGCTTGAATGCACTCTTAAGTCGAAATCAACATAACGTGGGGATCAACAGGCAATAAGTGCAGAATGGCGTTCAGAGCAGCATTGGAGAAAGTTCTGCACTTTCTACTGATACCTATTTTGTAAGGGAGAAATTATGAACAATCACTTACACATGTGCATCAATAATGCATGATTTTTATATGAAATGAGCCGCTAAAATGCAAAATTATTGCAACCAGTAAGCAAATTGTATACAAAATCAAAAATAATACCTTATTCTGTAGCATTTTTGGAAGCCGTAAAGTATGAATATACAATACATATAATGCTTCCGTTATTGATTAAAATTTTATTTATTGCTTCCATATATATGCTGAAATCCGTCGTACGTTCAATTTTGTTACGAATCGTAGAATTGGTATTCTCATATCCGCGTTGTCCTCTCGTAAATTCGAAATTCGTAATGTTAATCCGACACAAATATGCCAATTTTAAATATTTTTCGCAAAGTTTCTACGAAAACAAACTGGTATCGGAGCTTTACCAGTTTTACTTTTTAATAACTTAAAATATGTACATATGTACGTTCAAAAAACAATAAAATCTGTATTTGCACATGTACATACATATGTATGTATTTATATGGAAAGTTGTATTGAAAAAACTTTTATTTGCAATTTTTTTACCTGCAAAATTTTTCTATGAGAAGGAAAAAATATTATGCAAATGAGATTTTTTCAAATAAAACTTAGCCAAAATAATGCAACAAAAAACATTTTGTAAAAAATTAAAAAAGCTTGTTTTTTCCTGCGACTGCTTGTGTGTACATGAAATATATGAAGTATTGTACATGTATGTATATTATTTATTTCTTTGTCAAAACAACTGATAAAGAATTATAAAGAGTTACGATCGGATAAGAGCATACCATCTCTAAATATTATGGAGCGAAACTACGAATTCGTAACCACTTATATTGGGATTCTAGCAAAGAGATGTATATCTCTTACGACCACCGCACCATTCAACCATTAGACAAAAAACACAATTTATAGTTTAGAGTACCCAATAAAGTGTGCAGTCCAATATCACACCAATATATTTGACTCTGCTTTAATGTATTAGAATGTGAAAAAATAAATAAAAATGTATGTATGTGATACTTGGCTATGAAACCTAGGAGAAAAATAGCGACTAGTCCGCTAAACTAAGATATTTTTTAAATTTAGTATTATAAAAAGTTTAATTACGTATACAACTCTGCTAACTCTGCCATATTATAATGTCTGTCAATTTGTTGTTCATCAACCACTCTGAAACTCATGGCTTGTTTCGTCACCGAACGTGAATATACTTTTTCTTCCATAGTACCCTACAAAAAAATTATTTATAGTTTAAGTTATTCGTTATTATTTTATTTATTAATTTAATTTTTATTTACCATAGCTAACAAACGATATATAAAACAGCTACGTTTTTGACCCAAACGAAACACTCGAAATATATTCTGTTGATCGTTTGAAGGATTCCATGATGTATCCAATATTATTACACGGTTAGCACCTATTAAATTTATACCTTGACCACCTGCTTTGGCTGATATTAAAAATACTCTGGCCATTTTATTATCTACATTATTAAATTCATTGATCATAGCATGACGTAAAGATTTTGGTGTTTTGCCATCTAATCTGTAATAGTCCTGCCCTAATACCCATTTTGAATTTCGATTAATATCTGAAATAAAAAATGGTCGGCACAAATATTTTATAAGCATTTTAATATAATTTTTATGCACTTTTAATAACAATAATTACTTACTTAATTCCTTTAATATAGCTGGATCTTTGTCGGTAATTTTCTTAAAAAAATATTCAACCACGTTCAAAACTGCCACAAATGCTGAGAATATTAAACTGGAAATAGATAAGAATTAATACAATGTAATAAAATGTTTAATGAATCAAACGTTACCATTTTTCGCCCTTTTCTTCGCACATTTGCAAAATATTAAACATTGTGCGCAATTTATTACTTGGCATTACAGATTCTAAATCACATTCTTTAACTAAATGACGCCACCAGTCATTCGTTACTGACATTTGACCAGTTTGACTGTCGTAGATATCATCTGGTTGATCGTCATCGGAGTTATGAGCCATTAGTTTGTTTCGATTTTCTTTTTTATTACGTTGCTACAAATGCAAATTAAAGAGTGAATTTAATTAACAAAAATCAAGGATATAAAATTATGTAAATGCTCGATTATCTTACACTAATGGCGTTTTTCCAAGCATCTTCTAACACTTTCGGATGTGTCCATATCTGTATAAACATACAATTTATTTGTAATTATAAAATAATATAAAAATCAAAAATACTTACTTTACGTAGGCATGTATAATCTGTTATAAGCCCCTTACCACGATATGTGTCATCACGATTTTTAATAGCATTTAAAATATGTTGATATAAATTATTCTGCACATCTGTCATAGGTATGAAAAGCACATACTCAAACTTTGTCGGCAAAAATGTTTTTAAAAGTTCAGCTTCCTTGCGCTACAATAAATAATTTTTATATTTAATTTTATTTATATTTTTTAAAATATATATTCTCTTACATACAACATATAGTATAATGTTTTTATATAAAGAATTGGCAATTTAAAGTGTACAATGCATTTTAATGGACAAAATGGTGTAGTGCTTAAGAATTTTTAAAATGAGATGGAGAAAGTGAGGTCTAGTGAGAATTATCTAATAATGGGAGATTTTAACATTAATTGGTTTGATAATAATACCCATTTAATCAATTTGGAAGAAATGATCAAAAATAGTTATATTAAACAAATTATATGTCATCCAACAAGAACAACGCGTACTACATATACCCTTATTATTAATATTCCTCCAAATCGAAGAATAGAGTTTAAAGTTACCCCTGTCAAATATATAACTCTTCCTCGAAAAGAACTCTGTGATGCAGAACTTTTAGCAAAAATGGTTCAACATCTTCAAACCCAGCTTCTCAACCTGTTTTCAATCATATGTATATGTATGTGGACTGACTCCACCATAGTTTCAGTATGGTTACTAAAACCTTCTTATGTGTGGAATACTTTCGTGGCTAATCGCACGAGTTAAATTTAAAAAAAAAACCAATGTTGATAGATGATAACTGTGGACTCCAAAGATAATCCTGCAGATATAGCATCCCGAGGTTGTTCAATCTTTGATCTTGTTAAAGATATGACATACATACATATATAACTGGCCTTTACAACCCTGTGTCAGGATTACGGCCTAGCTTCTCGCAGCACTCATGTTGTGTGTGTCAATTTTTATCCATGAGTACCGGGACCTACAGTTTAATGTCGACTCCGAACGACAGACTTGAGAAGCTTGTTCATGGCAATTAGTTACTCTCAGAGCTTTTGCCAGAAGACTGCTGAGAGGTAGTCGCCGAAAGAAATATTTTTTTCATATTTCTTTTTTTTTTTTTTTTTGAAGATGTCGGAGCCTGGAGTCGAACCCAGGGCCCTTGTCTTAGTAAGCCAACACACTAACCACTAGACCACGGCGACTACAAGATAAAGTTAAAGATATGAACTTGGCTTAAATTACTTCGTAATTGTTGGCCCTTAAATAATGATAAACTTTACTCTGATCTAGAAAAGAAAACCATTTGATGGCATGTGATGAATATCTTCGACTACGACATTCTAGATAGATTCTCAGATTTACCTCGAGCTATGCGAGTAATAAGCTATGTACATGCTTATCCCCAAAAGCATACATTTCATATTATATTAAGGGCCATTATTACAACTTGGCGTTAGTTAAAGGTAGGATTTTATCAGACCGATAAATTGGTTTTTCTTATTACAAATAAATTTTAAACTAAAGTGAACGATAAAGTTATTGGGAAGATTGCCTTACCTTTAGGTAAAAGTTAACTTGTAATAACAAACACCATTTTATCGGTCTGATAAAATCCTACCTTTAACTAACGGCAAGTTGTAATAATGGGCCTAAATGTATTTCCCAATAAGGCGAAAAATATTTTTGTTTTTTAAAAATAACTTTTATGTATTTAAACGTAGAGTTATTACTATTTTTTTGTTTGTTAAGCAAACATTTATATTATTGTAAATAATCCATAGTTTGTAAGATTGCTAAATTGTTTTTATTAGAAAAAGAAAATATTTTATAACATACCTGTACAAATTTCGATAGTTTTTTGTGTAAAACAAATGATCTTTGTTTCATAATTTTAATATCAGTTTTGCCAGAATCTTTATGTTGTCCATTTTTAATAGGATTTGCGTACAGGTTTGCAAATTCCTTCTCAGTACCCAAAAATAAAGGTTTGATAAAATTCACCATACTGTAGTCTGTAAAAAGAAATTATATTATTTAAAACATAACGTTTAGAAATACTATACAAGTGGAACTTACATTCCTTAAGGTTGTTTTGTATAGGTGTACCAGTTAAAACAATACGACGAGGAGTTTCAATTTTTGCAACAGCCTTGCTAATAGCGGAATTACTGTTTTTAATTATATGCCCCTCATCACAAACAACTAAATCCGCACCTTCATAAGAAAGATAAATGTATATTTAAAAGAAGAGAAAAGTGAAATAAAGAAGATTGCTAAAAATCTAAACCAATGTTTGGTAAATAGTGTAAGAGGTTAAAAATTCAATCAATCTATGTCGTTTTAATAGATTAATATTAAATTTTTATAATAAAATTCAACTATTAAAATTTAAAAACAAATTCATCACATGATTTATGTACTTATTTCGAAAGAACGTAAAAATAAAATTGGTGGTAGAAACCTAACAATTGAAGGTATAATGAAAAATTAAAATACACCGCATATTTCTATACGAAATTTATAAAATTGAAAGAGATGTGTTTTACGACGGATGTAGTGCTAGAGAAGTGGATGTGGACAGCAATTTTTCCAATTAATAAAGTTGCAATATAATGCTTGCAGAAAAGCTTCGACCAATTAATACCAATACAAGTGATACTAAGATTGTAAAAATAATTGTGAATAAACAACTCACTTTGCATTTAAATTTAAATCTATTTTTAATTGATGAACAGTCTTGAACTTAGTAATATCTTGTTCTAACACCGTTGACAGAAATAGTTTACTAAATAAATTGCAGAAGATAGGTATAAATGGACAGAACACAAATGGATGGCCAGCTACCTGAGTGATAGACAACAGCAAGTGGTTGATTCTGACGAAGTGTATACAAAAGTTATTATAAATATAGGACTACCACAGCGAACTGTAGTAGCAACATTGCTTTTTTTTTTTTTTTGTATACATAAGTGACAATGAAACATGTTTGAAATATTGTAAATTACATTATTTGCTGATGACGTCATTAAGTTATTAATAGTTACGGTTAGGAACTTTGAAAATGCTATGAAAATGATGCAGCAGGTTATTGACAATTTATATGTGTGGCTATGTCGGAATAAGTTGAAATTAAATATTAATAAGACAAAATTTATGGTATTGACAAGTAAACTTTGACAATAATTGTAATTAAATATTTAGATGTAATGATTAATGACACAATAAATTTTGTGGTCACTTAAATTATATTAGAAATAAGATTGTGAACATTTGTTAGATCGACAAAGTTCTTAAATCATAAAAATATATAATTGTATAATTTTACCACATTTTGTTTATTGTACTTCAATTCTATTGCAGAATAGGGCTAAGAATTTTATATTGTACAAAAATTATGACATACATAGTATAACAAGTATGTTGAATAAATTAAGATGATTAGATGTTAAACAGATTATTATGTTCTATACCATGAAATTTATACATAATGTTACATATATTTGTAAATAGATCTAGATATGTATTTAAGTGATAAAATTCAATATAATAATGAAGTTCATATTCATGAAGAATACCATTTATAACACCTACAAGCGATACCTACGTATTGTTAATAATTTTGTTCTGGTCTGCAAGGCAGTTTCTTAGTCCTTTATATGTAAATAATTAAGACACTTCTTTATAAAACAATAGTACATATATATTCGTATGAAAAATTTTCCGGAATAATATTCGACAATCAAAGTATGTATGTATTAGGGATGCTGATAGGGATATCCCGAAATCTCGGGATTTTAAAAAACTTGACACGGGATATCCCGGGACTTTCGGGATTATGAATTTACATACATATGTATACTTATATTTCTTTAAAGAAACATACATATTTTAGTACTTCCAGTTACAATTTTAGAAGCATATTTTATACGAATAGAATATTTGGTAGGACTAAAATTTCGTCCCTTTTAATTAGTATACCAAACAAGCATAGTTTAATAACATATGTATGTGGCAGTCTCTATAAATCATGTAAGTAAACTACGCTGATAAGAAAAAACACTCTTATTTTATTACTAGTTAACGCGGCAAACGTTGTTCTGTCATATAAATTTGCAATAGAAAACATATTTTTAGTTCAAATAATTTTGAGACTCTTCACTAAACTGCAAAAATCAACACTGATATGAGCAATCAATGTCTGCGTTACTAATAATTTTAATAAATGATTATCCGCCTTTTTCTGTACATCAGTTTGATAGTTGGTGATAGGGAGAAATATCCCCTGTATCGGCCCTCTGAGTAATTTAAAAAAAACCTAAACCATATGTGCTCTACTGTACGCAGATATACATATCTAGCATTTTTACTAATTAACATAAAATCCCCAAGTCCCGATTTTTAAAAGCAATCCCGTTCGTCATCCCTAGTATGTATCTACAATTGTATATTATAAAACATATAGAAATACAAATTAGGGTTGCTGTTGTGTAATAATTTCAACAATACCAACTGTTTATAGCATAAAGAACTTATTATATACCCTTATGCTAGAATCCGAATGTAAGTGGTTACGTATTCGCAGTTACGTTCTCCAATATTTATAATTGGTATGCTCTAATCCGTTTATAGGTCCCTAATGCTGTTTTTTGACGTACATATTTGCTCTAATTTGTCTAACATCTATTACAAAAAAATTATTTCCATAATATTACTTTCCATCTTCTAGAAAAATTTACTACCGTATTCATAAAAAATAAAATTGGTTTATAGAGTGCTTATTTGACATATTTCTATGGAGTAATTGTCAAATAAGCAATCAATAAAACTGTTTTATTTTATATGAATATGGGCATTAGTCTTGAAGAAATTTAAAATAAAATTGTTTTTTTTTCCTATAGGTACAACTTAGCCAAATTAATGCAATACATACATTCATAGTAATTGGCCTTTACAACCGCGTCCGTGTCAGGATTACGACCTAACTTCTCACAGCACCCATGTTGTGTGTGTTAATTTTTATCTATGAGTACCAGTGCCTACAGTTTAATGTCGACTCCGAACGACAAACTTGATTAATGCAATACATACATCAAAAGACATTTTCTCTAAATATTAAAAAAATATTTATATATAATATAAAATACTTTACCTCGAAACATTTTAAATATGTACATAGCATGTACATATTACATTAAAATTTAAAAAAGCAGATTTAATTCTATTTTCTAACTTGCATACCGTGTTACATATTTGGTAGTATTTTTTATTTTTACGAAAAATATTTAAATTCGGCATTTCTGTCGGATTCAGGCATACCAACATTACAAATTTCGAAATTACGATACGACAACGCGGATATGAGCTTACCAGTTCTACACAGTATTGAACGTACGACGGTTACCAGCATAAGGGTCATATAATGAGTTATCCAGTAACATAAAGTATTATAAAAATATGCGATTATTTAAGAAAGTTTTGAAAGAATTATGTAAAAATTATGAATGTATTCTATGTATGTATCTAGATTGTAAAACAATCTTATATATAAATAAATAGGATTAATTAAACTCATAAATATAGACAAGTTACTTACCAGGCGTTAAAAGATATTTATTTACAAGTAATCGTATTTCCTCCAAACGTTCAGAACTTACATTTCCTCGGTTTTTATATGAGTGATAAAATACTAAAGTACGAAATGCTTCGTAACCAATTAATAAGCAACCAGCGCGTATATGATTTGATAAAGACCATTCTTTGACAATACTTAACTTTTCATTGATATCGCTTTAATTTATGGAAAAATATGAAAAAATAATTTTGACACAAAAAAAAAAAACTTAAAAATTGTTATACAAAACTTACGAAGTATCACTAAATGTATAAACTTTAACATTTTTTTGTCTTAGGGGACCTAACCATCTTATTATTTCATCAGCCCAGTTCATTACAGTGCTTTTAGGGCATAAAACTAAAATTTTTGTTGTTTTTAATTCCTTATAGGAAATCACAGTATGTAAGAGAGCGATCAATTGTAACGTTTTTCCAAGACCCATGCAATGAGCCAAAATACAACCAGAACCTGGGATTTTCTTTAAGGCATCTACACCACCATAACAGGAATCATACATAAAACGTACGCCATCAAACTGATGAGGTTTTAAATGTTTAACAATGTCAGGATGTACTCTTATTAACGTTTTTGTTTCTTTTATATAATCCAATATGAGATCTCTATTTTTATCTACATCAGGGTGTTCTTTTAAAACCTTATCTAGCATATTATGTTTCTTCTCCAATCTGGATATACGTTCATTTTCTAATTTTTGAGCTTTAATTGTTTCCCCAGCTAATTGATCTGGACGTAGCATGGGTTTAAGAGATCTAGGTTTTTGACTAGGGTCAGCATCAACGGCTTCAACGTCAGAATTTGAACTTTCTGAACTTAAACTAATAAGTTCTGCATCAATTTTACTTATATTTTTACGTTTTTCAGCATCTGAGAGCATTTTGTCTAGTTTATGGGGTTTTGGAGTACGCTTACGAAATAGGAAGTTGTCATTAAGTAACTCCATTTCAGCCTTTGTGGGTTCTTCTCCGTCAATGAGGCTCTCTTCGATTTTCTCAGACTTCCCTACCTCAGAAGGTATGACATCTTCGACTTTAATTTCATTATTTTCACCCTTTGCTTCTTCATCTTTATCGCTATCTAATTCAATGTCGTCATTATCTTCTTCGTCATTATCCTCAATATCATTTTCGCTGTCATCTACCACAAATGTTTTGAGAAATTTCTCAACCAACGGTGATTTTAAGCCACCATCTTCGTCTTCTTCTGAAGATGCTTTTAATAACTCGACATCCTCTCCATTAGTTGCTTCTGAATCTGTACTCGAATCGTCCAACATTTGTCTCTTAATATTTTCATTGTAATTTTTTAAAAATTGTTGTTCGGTTATAACTTCTTCTTCGGTCTATAAATTAAAAATTATATTTATAAAAATATATAAAAAAAAGCTTCTGATGGCTTTTATGATTTTCTTGAAATTTTCGCTACATACTCACTTCACTTTTCACCTCATCTTCTGATCCGAATTCTACATCCATAAAATCAAAACGATCGCTGAAACTTTTACTTTGTGCGACTTTTATTTTTGTTTTATCAACATTCTTTACAGAACTTGTGTTACAGACTGTACGTTTAGTTAATCCGCTTATATTCGTTAAACTACAAAGTTTAATAAGTATTATCTAATGAAAATATCTATATAAAGTGTTTTAGTTACCGATCAATTTCTCTGTCAATTCTTTCATCCTCATCCATAGAATCGGTAGATTTTTTATCTTTACGATCAGAAGTTAGATTTTCTTTGTCGCTTTCACTGTGCAATGACATATCATCTTGACTATTAAGGATTTTCTGTGCATCTGTTGGTGATTTAACCGATGAGATATCATTTGATTTTTTAGTTTTTTTAGACTGTATCTTAAACATAATAGTATCATCACTATCGCCATCTTCATCCACTGATTGCTCCGATTTCTTAAGAATTGCAGCGTGATCATCATCGTTTTCTGTTTCCTTGACAGAATCACAATCATCGGATAACAACGATGATTGTGGAGAAAGAGAATCAATGTCAAATATTTCAGATTGCACATATTGTGAAAGGTTAATGCCATCATCATAATCTTGACATTTGTTTGTCATAACACCGCTCGATGGACCAGTTACTGAACCAAATTTTATATCACTAGCAATAGTTTCGCAACACCCTTTAAAGACATCTATGTTTTTAACAGAGCTTTGTTCTTTTTTTTCTTCAACACCATCATCTTCTGATGATGATGCTGTTGAAGATGATATACATGAAGAGCTTGATATATGGGACATATTATTTAATATATTATTTCTCTTGACTATTTTTTTAGATTTTTGCTTAATTTTTCTTAACACTTTATTTTCGGTTTGAGTTTCTATTGTACGATTAAACGTAACATGCGCCTTAAGAATCTCTTGAAACAGATTATATTGCATTTTTATGTAGTCAAGCAATTTCTCTTCAACGTCTCTTGATGAGGAAGAAAAAACTTCACAATCTAATTGAATTTGACCAACAAAACCTTTTAGTTTTTCCAATAACTTTTTAGAAGCATCATTTTCGTTTGCGTTGTTCCTTAAAGGTAGCAAGCCATTTTTGCATAGTAACTCAAACTCTTCATCGAGTATTTGATGTTCTATGGGCTCAGAGCAATTTTCTGCTATTTGATCATTTGTGGATTTTATATCGCCGGCAACCGAATCATTAAACGTGATATTGTCAGGAAAATTATTGTCGTTACTAAAGCAAAAATCAGGCTGATTTCTTGTGGACGCATTTTTGTGTGCAGTTTTAGTAATTTCTTTTATTTCACTGCTTTCGTTTTCTTCTTTCTCTCTTGACAACTCGTTTTGATTTTCATAATTTTTAAGAACATTAACTTCCAGATTTTTTGCTTCTTCTTCTGTAATTATTTTCTTGTTTAAATTATTATCTTCTTGCTTATTTTCATGAGAAGTTTCAATGCCATGGGCTACAAATTGGTTTGAAATTAAGTTATCCTTACTACTAGAAGAATTGTATTCTTCCATTTTTATATTTACTAATTCTGGTTTTATAGTTTTATCCTCCAGATTTATTGTTTTTAACATTAATTCGAATTTATCATTATCCAACTTATATAGTATTTTGTCTACAAATCTAGAAATCTTTTTAAAATCTCCATTATCTAGATTTTGGGCCATTATGTGATTAATTAGATTTTGTTTTAATACATCACTTTCCGTGGAATTAATTGTTACATCTTGTGAATAGCAATGATCAGATATAATTGTCGACAATTGATGCTCTTTTACGCAACTTTCATTATTACTAATATTTTTTGAGAAAATTGGATCTAAGTACCCAATACTAACAGCTGAGATATCACTAAGATTATCAGTTTCTGCGTCTTTATTCGAATTCTCTGATAATGGAGATGCTTCTTGTTTGGCCAAATCATCGTCAGGGTTCGAAGCATATACCTCTATTTGATATATTTCTTCTTGATCATCATCAACATTGATATCATACATGACTTTGGGAAACATTTCTTCTTCCTCCATTGTAATATCATTTACACCTTTTTTTACCATTTCATTTTGTGGTTCGCTTTTTTCAAAACTAATATTATTTTTTGCTTCTTTAGTACATTGTTTTGTCGATTCATTACTCTCTTCTTGAATATCTTCATCATTTTCCCTAGTTTCCCCTTTCTCATTATCTTTTGCATACGAAATTGTTTCCAAAACTTCATCTAGCGGCCCTGATTCAACCGCATTAGCTGGTTGTATATATTCGTTAGCAAAAGACTGCTGAGAATGATATAAGTGAACTTCTTCTTTTAATACTTTATCATTCAAAGCATTATTTTGTTCAGTATGCATGACAGCATCTTGACTGGAAGTGTCTTCTAAAACACTTTGTATTAATTGTTCCCACATGTCGTTATTGTTTTGAGCAGGAGCCTTTTGTATAACACCAGTAGGACAGTCTGTTGATAAATTAGCTTCTAATTCTTCTTGAGTAACGCTATTTAATTCATCATCCATGATATTGGGAGGTCTATCGAAGGGGTTTAAACTAATAGAATTGGGTATATCTAATACCATGTCTAAAGTTTCTTGATCTTTATCCATAGCTGGTGTGTTGGCAACTGGAGTTTTTCTATTATTTTTCGATTACATTAGCGTGAAAAATGCAGGTTTACTTAAGTTTTTATTTATTTATATACTATACATATATACTTTTTTATCTGGGTATATACACAGTTCACCGTCTCATTACATTTTTTGTCCCCTTTAGCAGAATTTTATACTAATTTCAGTACGATACGTTTTGCTTTTAAAAATATGACTTTTGAATTTTCAAAACAGCTCGTCCCAGATTAGCAAAAAATTAAAGGTGTTTCGTTTTAGTTTTCAATTAATATAATATTTTCTACCCATAATTTAATAAATCTTCACTTCTCAATTATTTTTTTTTTATTGTTTTTTCTCTACAGCTATTATGTTGTTTTTGATTTGGAACACTCTGAAATGAAACAATCATTCTGACATAGAGTCATAGTTGCCAGGTACTTTGGGCATACAATCGTCAATTTTTAAAACAAAAATCGTCAAAATCGTCATCATGTTTAAAAAAATCGTCAAAACACAAAAAAGGTTTTCTTTTCTTTCTTTTCAAACAGATATACACATGCACTTCAGAGTATAGTTTTGTTTTGTATATAAAAGTAAAATTAAAAAAAAAAAAAAATACCGAAAACCGGTTAAAATAATTTTTAATTGTACTTTGAAAAATAATAACTAATAAAAGTAAAAATATAATTTTGAAATCTTATTAGGTCCTTGAAGTTTTTTAAAATTATATTAGAGAATATACGTAAGTTTATTTATAAATATATTTCACAAATATTTATCATTATTATACATTTTTAATAAATCTGGTCTAATTGGAGTATCAAAACAATTTGATTTCTTTAATTTCAAATAATCTATAAAATATGTATCTTTTTCCAATCGATTTCTCAATTGTTTTGTTAATGTTTTCTTTGCTAAATATTCTTTCCACATTAGCAGAAGAATGTGGTAAAATTAATATATTTTTAATAAATTTTTTTAAAGTTGGGAATATATAACTAGAGTCATTTCGTTTCAATTTGCAAACTTGTTTCCAAAAATTTAATAAGTTTGTTTCATTTTTATTACATAGGTTTTCCAAATCTAATAATTGGAGTTCTCTGAATTCCGAATCCAACATTTGTTCTTCTTCCTCATTTACAAAATTTGGAAACGCTTTAACAATTCCAAAAATTGATAGATTTTTACTATCAATTATTAGATTTGGAGTAATTATACTTAAATATTTAAATGTATCTTCAAAATCAAACCGTTTTAAAATTTGGTTACAGAATTCAATATAAAAATTTCTACAATGTTTAACTATATAATTTTTTTCATTTTGATCGTCATCAAATCATCATTTTTTTGTTTTTGGCACTTAAAATCGTCAAAATGACGATAAATCGTCACATCTGGCATCAGTGCATAGAGTTGATTTGTATTGCATTCTATATTCGGAAGTTCACATTTAAAAGAGTTGGGCTGCAAAAAAACTATTTACTTATGTAAATAAAAACAAAATTTTTATTTTACTTTTCCAGACGTTTTGTCAATTATTTGTTGACTTTTTCATGGGTGGTGTAATAATTATGTATATTTTCATTAACATATTAACAGTGTAGCTCTGCGTCATCACGAACAGCAAAGTGATAAAGGGTTATCCATTTTGCGGTTTCAAAATAAACGTAAATAAAACACATAATATATTTCTTTTATGATATTTCTTTTTTATTATAAAGTTTGAACGTTGACATTATGTGTGAAACACTACATCATTTAAATGACCTCCACGCGAAGTGTTGCAAGCATTGATTCTTTTGAGGTAATTTTCGACCACTTTTTGATACATACCATAACTTGACGAATGTTGGTTTTTAAGTGCTCAAGAGTTAAATGACCTCCACGCGAAGTGTTGCAAGCATTGATTCTTTTGAGGTAATTTTCGACCACTTTTTGATACATACCATAACTTGACGAATGTTGGTTTTTAAGTGCTCAAGAGTTAAAAATTTATCTGCATAAACACGGTCCTTCGCGTAGCCCCACAAAAAAAGTCTAATGGTGTCAAATCGCATGATCTTGGTCGCCAGTTGATATCGCCACGACTAGAAATTACACGGCCAGGAAATGTCTCTTGCAATAAAGCCATATTCGACCGAGTTTTGTGGCATGGCTGGACTTTATAAAATAAATAAATAAAAACAAACTCCCAAATCCTCGTACTTGCCTTTTCCGACACATACAGCAATATTTCATTATTATTGTTTTTAATTAATTAACTATAACTCAACACTTTGTTTGTAACCTTTTAATTTCAAATAAATTTTAATATTTTTAACTTGAGGTCTTTTTTTTAGCCACACAAAGGCATAGAGAAATTGTTAGTGTTTCTCACATAAAAAGACGAATGTCAAAAACCATTCGTGTTTTAAAAACAGGACAAGAGACAACAGAGGAATAAAAAATGGCGCCTGACAGTTAAATACACAAATATTAAAAAAAAGTAGCTCAGCTGGTATGTCAAAAGAACCTTAATAATGAATTCGCCCATTATGCTATTATAAGGTGGTTTAAACTTTCCGGCTGACTGTTTTTTTTATTAAATTTTGTGCGGCTAAAATGTTAAATATTTTTGTTAAACAGCAAAAGCAAACTAAAGAGCACCAACATAGTTTATATTACTAAACGTGAAGACATTTATTTTCCTAAAAAAATGCTTCAAACAATTACTTTATTAATTATTATATAACATTTTTTACTTTCAATGGTGTAAGATTTCTTTCAACAGTCATAAAGAGTTTTTTGCTTATTTTATTAATGTTTTCAAAAAATTAACGTGTTACTAATCAGTAACCCTCAAACATATTGAGACTTTTTTGAATTGAATTTGAGTTATTTTTATATTGCATTTTTGACATTTTACACTGTACAAAAACAATACCCGTTGTTTTTGGAAAAATAGTAGTTGTTGTAGAATTAACATCACCTTATTAGAAGCGCCTTGAATTCGCCTTTGTTCGGACCAAATTTAAAATTAATTTAAACCAAGCTGAGAGCACTTCGCACAAAATCATTTCTCTCGCTCTCTAAGAGAAACGTCAAACTACATATAAAAAAAATTTGATCCGAACAAAAAATTTTTCAGAAACTCAGTGTTGTCAGATTAGGGGATTTATCCCCAAAGTGGTTTTTTTTCTGTAATGGGGATAGAAAAATTCATTTGGGGTGGGGATTTCATTGGGGATGATCGACAAGTTTTCGGCGATTTTTAAAATTTGTTTGCTTGCTTAATTATATATTATAAACTTCTTACATTCGAAACACACGATTAAAGAATTTCAATAGAATTTCAATTTTCAAGATTTGCTTATAAACTTGTTTAAAACTCATACTTTCATATAAAATTTTTGCAACGTGTGCTCTTGGTTTTAGTTTGATTTATTTTCTCATATGTATAATAGCATTCCCATATTATTATGTTTCTGCCACCTTTTTTAATGGTTTTTATTGCGGAGGAATTCAGTATTAGAGGGTCTTCTTACAGCTGAATTACTTCTTTCGTAGACAAACAAACTAATTTTAGTTTCGTCCGACCACAATTACTTCTCCACTTATATTTACTTTATTGTATGGGAATGCTATCCATAATATGGCACAGGACATCTATACAAATATTTCCAACGACATTATGAATATATGGTGAAATAACATAATATGCTGAATATGAAATGGCACAGCGATCAGTATTTCAACAAAATAACAACCCGAAAAACACATTGAAGCGAGCAAGAGGTTGGTTTAAAAAGAAATTTAAAATTTACATATCAAATAAAAAATATATACATACATCCAAAATTATTGATGCAGTTTATGTGGGGATTTTTGGGGATATGAATATCAAAATTGGGGATAAAAATTGAAAGCTATCTAACAACCCTGCAGAAACTCATGGGTGAATCCATGGTGAAATTACTTACAAGGTGGTGGCAGGTGAATATAGTACAAAAACAACAGGGAATTTGTTTTTGTTTTTTCAGCTCTTTAATGTCAAAAGCAGGTATGGTGAATTAAAAAAGCACATGTGAGAAGTGTGTGTATTGTTAACAACATACATGTCTCTACACCAAAACAAAAACACGAATACACACAAAGCAAAATGTAAACAAAACATAAATACAAACAAAACTTTTGACAGGAGCGGTATGACCAAAAAAAAAAAACCCAGCTGGGTTGGTAACACCACCTTGTAAGTAATTCCACCATGGGTGAATCCGCCTTTATTTTTCTTTTTAAAGAATACGCGGTGTTTTTTGCATTTTAGGAGGGAGATGCCAAATGTTTTTAGTCTATAAATTCGGCAGCACTAAGTCAAACAAAAAAATACAATTAATTATAAAAGGACACTCACGATCTATAGCCATTTGCACAGCAAATTTGCTTAGTTTTAATTTACACAGATTCAATCGTGAGTACCCTATTATATTGTAGTTATGTTATATCACCATATATCAGTCTGTTTATAGGTATGTTGAACACAGTGGCATAATTATCATCACAGCGTATAATTTTCATCAAGGAGGATAAAAAAATTCTGTGGCTATGGCGAATAACAATAAATGTACAAAAAAATTATTTAGTATTTTCGAAAAAGGAAAATGGGGTAAAAAAATTGCAGAATTACGTCAAGATGATAATGTGAGAACTACTAATTTAAAAAAAAATTTGCCAGCAAGGAGATCAACCAGATTGAAAACAGAAATAGTAGAATCTATTCCTGTCGAATCCTCAGGTAAACACGTGTATGATTTTGAAGATTCAAACTTAATATTCAATCAACAACAAAAAAAACTAAAATCTAACAGCTTTGAGGAAAGGCTTGATAAAATGTTTAATCATGAGTCCGTAAGTTTATCAATGGAGCGGACTTCTAGTATCTCTACTACAAATAAGAAAGTGGTGGAAAATAAAAAGCCAGAAGAGGAGAAAACGAAAATTTCAAACCGGGCTATAGATTCTATTAATATGTTAAGTAGGACAAAATTCGTTAACACTATATCTGAATTACACAATAAAAATTCAAGAATTCCTAGAGAAAGAAAAATAAGGAGATATACAATTAGTAATGTCAATTCCACCGATAACGCCGCAGTGTCCGAAGAAATATTAAATGTAGAAGATCAAAATGACACCGTAAAGATTAATAGAGATGCACAAGCGCTGAAGAGAAAGCCAACCGAATATGAAAATTCAATAGAGAATAAAAATACTAATCGGACTTCGACCTGTGAATTACAGGAAGCAAAAAAACACGATGAAAACTTAGATTCCGCTATAAATATACCACACAGATCCCCTAAATTGGGTTCGAGACAATCTGCAAGAATAAGAGAGAGAAGATTGACAATTAGTAATATAATATTGGACGGTGATAACTTGGAAGATACAAATAGTAATATAGAATATTCTAGAGAAAAAACAATTTGTAAAGCAAAGGAAATTCCTGAAAAATCTGATGCAAATTATCAAACTGGCTCTGTGGAAATAAACAAGAATAAACAAATAAACAACACAACTAGCCACTTGAACGATAAAAATGAAGTTATAAAAGAGAATGTGAATACAAGTTTAATAATAGGGATTGATGTAAACAGCGAAGCCAACACTGAATTACAACGTAAAAAAGAAAACTCATCAAAGAAGGTTTTAAAAGAAAATGAGGCCTCTCAGGGACTAAAAAGAAAAAGGGGAAGACCTCGTACTGTTCTTAAGTCGCCTAAACTCGTTGCAAAAAAACTTAAAAAAAGTCAAAATCGTAAAGTTAATATACCAAAAGAGCCAAAAAACACATATAAGAAACTTTTAAAAGAAAACTTTAGTTCAGTAAATATTAGAAAAATTCCACAAGATCGCCTGGATGATGTATTAGACATGCTTGCAAATGAAGACCATCCATTTTGGAATGACAGAAATATATCGTGTAATGCCAGCATACATCACTATTGGGAAACACGTACAATAGTTTCTGATCAAAACATGAAAATGAAATACGCACGTCAATTTCTTTTACGTAGAGACTGGTTAAGTTTATCGAAAATTCTATGTTTGTCAAGTCATGACACAATGAAAAACAACTATTATCCTCTATTAGTAAAGGTAATCACGTTTAAATACTTATCTAAAGTAACAACTTTTATAACCCTATTTATTTTTTGTTTCAGTATGCAACATTGTGCTTAGCACATACGGACAAAGAACAATTTCATAAATTTATAAAATCTTTAATTAGTATTAATGATAGCAATGCTATCATTAAAAAATGTACAAAAATTTCACCTAATAATGAGGGAATCAATTTGGATTAGAATAAAATTGCTTAAGAAGGTGGTGATGTATTACTGTTCTATGTTCTATAAATTAGCATTGCAGTTTAAACAATTCCCAGTAAAGGAAGATATTTGTAAAAAGTTTTTTAAAACTATTTTGAATATTTCTTACTATTAAAAATAAATTAAAAAACATTTGAAGGCTAAAATATATTTTTATTTGAAGCTACGTTAATTATATAAATTATTTATATTATAGTGAATTAAATGTTTTAGTAAGCATATACATAGGTTGAAAAAAATAATAATGTAAATGAATATAATTTAATATAAGAATCATAATAAACAATTATAAAGCAAATTTTTAATTAAGTATTTCTTTTATTTCAAGAGTTTTAGAAAACAAACTTTAAACCTAATATAATTATGTTAATTACTCATTTTAATAGTAAAATAAATTTAAAAAATATATATCATTTACTGCCTTTTTATAATTCTTAGCTTTATTACGATATTGAATTCATATTAATAGTTGCGAAATATATTTACTTTTGAAAGTAATCTTAAATCTACAAATTCATCTTATATATGTATATATAAGAAATTTTATTTATATATTGAATAAAATTAAAGTTTTTATTAATTTCATTGCATCGCGTGTACTTAAAGGCACGAATTCTCACACCGCAGCTCTCACCTGCCTCCGAGCCCATAAATACACCAACAAGTTAAAGATTTCAAACATAAACTTCATTTTGAATACGTAAATAATTTTAGTATAATTTAAAACATCTGTAGTTGGTACAAACACGCGAATTGTTTTACAATATGTGTCGCAAAATTAGTTTTTTATTCCTTGCGTTAATTTAATATCCCTCTTCTTCCATAGAGAAATCCGAGGTTTCACCAGCATATAAAGAGCTAAAAAAGAAAAACATAGATAAACGACTAATATAGTACAAAAAAAAAATATATATATATATATATACAATATATATAAATAACTCACTTTACAGCACGACATGTAAAGAAAACTATACGTTTCAGCTTTTTATTATAAAAGAAATAATTAAATGACCATAAACACCCTGGTTCGCCAAATGGATCAGAACTTAAATCCGGATTGTAACTATAAATGTCGCATTCTTGTAGATTAATTTCATCATCAATGGCAGACCATAATGGCTGTCGTAAACCTTGATATTGGTCACCAGTTAAAGCCGATAAATTAGAATGAACTGAGTTCATAACCCATTGTAATGACGGTTCTTTACTGAACTCGTGACTCTGCGAAGTAAAATTAAAAATGAAATATATTACAAACAAATTTATAAACCTACAGATTTACACACTTTTTTCTTTCTTATTTGTAAATAATTTAAATAATTATCTAAGCTTAAGGTATAATTAAAACTTATTTATTGATCGATATTTCGCTACTCCTGAGAAGCTTCAATAATTATTTACATTAATTAATAAAAGTCGAAAAACAAGAATTAAAATTTTTAATTTTTATTTTTTTTTTAAATAAATTTAGAACAATTTTTACTGTTACTAATATGTTGGGCTATAAAACAAAAACTAATGGATGGTTTTGGTATAAATATTTTTTTTATATATTTATTGTCATGTATTGTATAATCTTAGTTTTATTCAAAATGTACGCCCTTGGCCTTCACAAGCACCTTAAGTCGCACGAATCAGAGCTGTCTTAACCCATTGCTGCATAAAGATTTAAGTTTTAAGCTAAGTTTTTTTTTCAAGAATATCAAATTAGAAGAAAATGTTTGTAATTTACTTGTGTACGATTTATACTACTTAAGCACCATATCATAAGCTGTGTTTAGAAAAACAAATCTTTCTGAACCGATACCTACATACCTATATACTTCTGGTTTCATTTTAATCAGAATATATAATTTTCGTTTCAATATTGCAAATGATTACAATTTTATAAAATTTTTTCTCTCGCCTGTAAGCTTTGCTGATGGGTTGTTTGATCTTTAAGGTGACGATATACATACATAGTCCTTTGGGCAATAATGATTCTATTACATATATTACTTTAATTCTAACGTTTTTGTTGTAATTATCATTATTAATAAAATCTTTGCAATACTTTTTTGGTCTTGATGGCTTTGTATTACTTTGCTTGGAATGAATATTTAATAATTGACGTAATTTTCAGTCTAGGAACAATTCCTGTATTATTTATGAAAATGTATATAGTATCTTCTTTGTGGTTTCTAAATTTACAAATTAATAAAGGCTATTAATTTTTAATTTCTATTCTTAATATGTACTGTACTTTTGCTAAGATCGTATTTATTTAAAAACACTTAAATAAAAAAAAAAGCATTACCTTAGCATCTGAGAAATCATAATCTGGTTCAAACGATGCATTTAGAGTTGCAATCAAGTAAAACAAGGTTTTACGTGATATGGTATCACATAATATGACACCTTCATCGCCCGACTGGCTGTTGTTACGATTAAAATTTGGTGACATATCAGACAGCGTTTGTGGCGGCGACAAAGCTTGCAAATCATGTGGACCATAACCGTGTGTCTCAGCCGTAAAACGCTTATACAATGCTTTATCGGCAGCAACCATCTTGCAAGAATACGATTCTATGCGTCCAAAAATAGTACTACTGCCTGAGCCAATAGACAGAGCATTATTAATGGCCTCAAAACGAGAACTCTCCAAAAGTTTCATTGTAGTTAAGAGTTTGTCCAATTCTTTCAAAAGGATTTATTTTACTGGTAAAATTCGTTTATCAATCAATAGTGTTATTTGGATTGTGTTCAAAATTTAGATATAACTGATGTCTAGTATAGGTATATAAGTTTATTTCTACTTTAACTTGTAGATATGTATGTATTAAATGTTGAAATCCTTGTTTTTAACGATGCATATAACTTAACAATCTAAGTTAAGTGAACAGGACCTTAAAACCTTAATAAAAGGCAAATTTCAATTTGATCTAATTGATCAATTATAAAAATTTAAAGGTCTCTGCCACTATTTAAGCTTGAACTCTTATACACCACGGTTGCTGGCAAATAATTCTAAGTGAAGCGTGTTGTCTCTTACAGTTGTTCATTGCTGGTATCGATAATGTCGTCAATTGGCAATTGAAGTTTCTAAACATGGTAGAAGGATGAACAAGGATTCTTTTCTTTACTCCTGCTCTTTTATCGTTTATTCTATAGTAAATGTTCTTATTTGATGTTTGTTGTTGTAGTTGTTTGTGTTGTTGCTTAGTAAACATTACACTAGTAGCTCAAAAGGTATCCACCAAAATTTTTAAATTCGATTTCTCTCTAATTGGAAAAATGTTTTAATATCTATATTTTGGTTGTGTTTTCTTGTTTATTTAAAAAATCCTATTTTTATCTTTTGTCGTTCTTGATTATTCAAAATGGCGTCTTCTTTATAATATAAAAATTGTATGTACTTTTTACTTTGTTAGTGATCGGTGCGGTACGATGCGTTTGCCCTTGAATACGCTTAAAAAAAATAAACTAAATTTATGGATTGGATTTAATAGTTTAATCTTTCTTTTTTTGTGTTTTCGTAATAAATAATCGAAAACACTTCTTTCTGGTCACTTGTTAAACACTTTTGTGTTTTATAAACGTTCTTCAAAATCCATATTATACATATTTGCAAATAATCGAAATAAAGGCATTCTCGTAATTTTTTAGAAAAACCGATTATATAAAATATTGAGGAAAGAGAAACTTTTTTTCACGCCCTTTTCTAAAGCTGTTTTATTCTTGCTTCACAATATTTTGTTTTTTAACTTGAACCTATTTTTAGACAATTTTTTAACAAGATATATTAACATTTAACTAAACTCTGATATTTTAATAATTTTAATCCGAACGAAAACTGGATGCCGAAATTAGCTGATTGCAAAAATTCTTATTGTAATCGTTACTTGGCAGCTACTTTGAGGTAGTATGAATCATGCTGTACAAAATAAAAGTAATCGTTAGTAACGAAAACGGTTGTAAAAAAGTGTAGCAGAATAAAATTTGAATTGTTGGGATAGACCGTTAGATTAGAAACAATTTTTTTTACTAACATAACAATATATTATTTCAAAACAGAAGAAAAATATTTATAACATCCCAGCAGTTTGATTTTTGTTTATAAATCATATAGCAAAACACAATAAGTTGTACATTTAATATACTTACCAATAAAATTAATTTTTTTTATTTTATTAAAGAAATATATTAAAAATTATTTGAATTAAAGTTTTGCTTTAATATGAAATTACTTAGCATTCAGTTAAATAAACTATTATTATCATTATCTTTAATAAGAAGTATTTAATATACTATAAAATTACGGATTACAATAGTATTACTTAAAAAAGAAAAAAATTTTAATTACAATAATATCACAGAGAGATCTGGCTATGATGGTTTTTTATATAATATACAATTTTCCTTCTAAAAAAACTAGTATTCCTTTCGAGTTTAATATTGTTAGCAAGAATATTGTAGAGCTGGAGACCTTTGCAATAACATAAATTTAGAAGAACTTAAATATAGTCCATTATATATAAATATTATTCAAAACCAGTGGTTCAATATTACTAAAAAGAATTGGGTAGAAAAATTAGATACTACGTCTTTCTGGAGCACATATTTCAAAACTTATTAGTATTGTTTTGTTACTATTAGTTCTATCATATTCTAATGCGGATGTTTAAAAATTAATAAATGCTGATAAAGGCGAAGCTCCCTTAAACGGTTTTCATTGGTGAATTTTTCTCTCTTTCTAAACCATTCCTTCATCCTTAATGTGCTGGAGGCCCGAAGTTCATTCATTTATGTTGTTAATTTTTGAACTTTCTTTTTCACTTTAGCTGGTGAAATAATTGCTAGAAAAGCCGCTTTTTCCTCACTCATGTCGTTAAACATTTTTTTTTTCAAATATTTTAATTCCAAATTGTTTGATTTGTTTAAGTTTAATTTTACAATTCCTTAAATATACATGTGTGTGTTTTGTTTACCTTTACATACATATATTGTAAAATATTGTAAGAAAATTAGCTCAATATGTATTTTGTTATTATTGTGCAACTTATTGAATGGTGTAGAGCATATATATATATAGAGCATAATGACATAGAATCCCAGTTGGCACTGTCTTAAAAACATCCTCGAGGATGTGTGCACGATAATAAACTATCCTGCACGACGCATAGACGAAAGTCAGAAAGATTTTCATTAGCGACATTTTTAAATAAATATCGCAAAAATCGTGCACGACTGGCTGAGCGACAATGTCACTGAGCTTGTCGTTGACCACACATTGCATAAACTATGCAAGCTTGTCGTCAATATTTTGTTAACCATTGATAACGTCAGGGAAATATACTACAAAATATCGCGCACGAACTCCTCTTAAAGATATCCTTGACAATGTCTGTACGACAATTGTGCCAATGGGGTAACTTAAGTCTTTGCCTGTCTTATTGCAGCGTAAATGGTAAGCGCAAAATTACGTTTCACTTTACGCCCTAATTTAGGTTACATAGTCTATCTAACTTGCATTGGCTTTGGAAGAACGAGAAAATAAGGAAGATTACAAAACGATGATGAATTCTGCGTGAAAAGCCATAGGGGTTAAAAAAAATGGTGAATTCTGTTTCCTGTGATTTTTTTGTCTTTCTATCTCAATCACTCTATCTCACTTTATATAATAAACGCATAGTCCGATTTCAACCAAAGATGGGAACGGTTAAAGGTAACGATTTTGAATTGAATCTGGAAGACTCAAAAGTTAATTCAAATCATCACTTAAAAATTGGGCGGAATTAAACAGGTGAGCGAAGTACCTCCCATATCCATACACTAAATATTGATTCTTGTATATCTTGAGAACAGTTAAAGTTCATTCCTTATATACATATGTACATACAAAATTTCTTATTTTATTTTGGCTGGCAAAGCAGGCACAAGGTCCGTACATACATATGTACTTATATACTATACATACAATATAAAATATATTCAATTGTTTTAATTTATATGTATGTATGTATATATGAGCATTACAATCAATTAAATTTTTTTTTCAAATTTTTCAAATTTCACTGTAATTTTTCTTCTTCGCACAAATTTTGTTTCAAGTGTTTCTTCCTTTTAAACACGTGTAACTTTTTTTGTTTAGAGATGATTTTTTGTTTTTATTTATATATACAAATTAAGAGGGATTTATTTATTTAACCTATGGATTTTTTTAGTGAATACCTATTTGTCTATATTTAAGAAAAATTTTAAATATAACGTAAACAAATTTCTTTTTATTAAATGATTTTCCCAATAGTGTATTGAAATTGTTTAGTTTTTTTTTTTTGCTATTAATACATTATACTTACTCGACATGTATGTACATACATACATATGTATGTCCATACATATTGTATGTATTCAAATAAGTAAGATTATTATTATAGTAAATAAGTGGTAAATTAGAGATTCAATTATGTTCTCAAGGTAAATAGACAACGGAAGTAATCTTTAACAGTATGAGTAATTAAGAAATGTTTATGGTATTTAGTACAATAAATTTACTAAAAAAATGTCCTTGACATCAAATTTCTTCTTCTAATGTTTAGAGTTTTAATGTACAATCAGCGTTGTCATATTGTAAGATTATTTGTTTTTGGAAGTTTTTAAGGTGCAGGAAAGATTTCAAGTTTTTTTTTCGAAAGAAAAACTTTTTTAAAATTCCCCTGCAGTGCGCTGGATCGGTCCCAAATTGGTACTTTCACCTATCACTAAGGGACACTGTTAGTCTTTTTACCGGTAAAACGACAGGAGATTTTAACATGTGGTAGTCGTAGAAACAGTCAATTGACCCCCCTATCGATAACTATGGGACAGTCTGTTTACCGGTGCCACAGTATCAATCCCGTGGTTGATGCCGTCGTACCAGGAAATTAACTGGTTAATTCGGTCTGGTGAAATAAATAGTGCACCGAAATCAATCCCGTGGTTGATGCCGTCGTACCTGTTAATTAACTGGTGAATACGGTCAGGTTAAATAAATAGTTCCAAAGTACTTTACATCTTATTTTCCCTGATAAGCCAGTGATTACTTATAAACATGTAATTACTTATAAACAGGATAATAACTGAAGCATATATTATGTGCACAACTCACCAAATAAATGAATAACGGATTATTTTTCTGCATACACATTTACCTCACATAGCAACAAAATTCAACTTTCATTGACAATGATTCTGAGTACAGGCATAACTTCAAATTAAAACCGCTTCGATAACAAAGGGAGAGAAAAGTGTGAATTGAAACCTCTTCGATAACAAAGGGACAGAAAAATGTGAATTGAAAGCTCTTCGACAACAAAGGGACAGAAAAGTGTGAATTGAAACCTCTTCGATAACAAAGGGAGAGAAAAGTGTGAATTGAAACCTCTTCGATAACAAAGGGACAGATAAGTGTGAATTGACATCGCGAAAGACAACGTTGAGTCAGAAAAATAACCGAAAAATGGGTCAATTGACAGAATAAAACTGCAGGGTCATGACACTAATCCATATACATACATATGCATTAATTTTTTTATAGTAAAAATGTAATTCTGAATTCTTCAAAAATTTATTTTATAACCAATTTTTGTTTTAAAAATTATTTTCTAAAAAATATGCTTAGTTCCTGATAATTTTCGTAAATGTAGGAAAAAACCATTGTCCAATTGTGTAGTTTTTGGGACATAGTCAACAAACAAATGGCGAATGGTGTGAGTTGCTTTGCTTTGATTTTGTGCATAATCATTTATTGGAACAAACTATAGGCACATTTTAGGAAGAAATAAAATGAATAAGAAGCTTTTCCTTTATTAATGAAATTAATTTAGGCACTTTTATAGGTTTTTATATCCACCGCCAACGTTAAAATAATATGTTCTTAAATTAATTTAGATAAAAAGAGAAAAATATAAGATAATACAACTTTGGTTTAAGAACTAAAAACTTTTTAAAAAACTTACAGCAATTGTACAAACGTCTATCCTACAAAAGAAATTACTTAAAATTTAACAAGACGATGTAGAATTAACAAACATATTAGCACATCCAATTTTACCATATTTTTTTCATGTATTGAAAATTGGGTAAATGAAAGTGATTTTGAGAGAGTCATTTGTATTGTTTATGTTTTTCATTTTTCTGTACTTTTCTTTAATGCAAATGGAGTAAATAACTGTTATGAATTTGTGAAAATAAAAGATAAAAATATTTTCTATAAAATGGATGAATCTGCGTTTATCTTAAAAAAAAGCCCCTAGAAATTTAGTCTACAGTCAGTGAAAGAACAACAACAATTATCTTACAAAGATATACATACTTCTTTTATGGACCTAAACAAATCTTTTTTTTTAAGTTTTTAAGAATTATAGATACTTTAGACAAACTGTACATACATACATACATAACTGGCCTTTACAAACCTATGTCAGGATTATGGCCTAGCTTCTCGCAGTACTCATGTTGTGTGTGTAAATTTTTATCCATGAGTACCGGGACGTACAGTTTTTAATGTCGACTCCGAACGACAGACTTGAGAAGCATGTTCATGGCAATTAATTACTCTCAGAGCTTTTGCCAGAAGACTGATGAGAGGTAGTCGCCGAAAGAAATATTTTTTTCATATTTCTTTTTTTTTAAGATGTCGGAGCTGGGTGTCGAACCCAGGGCTCATGTCTTAGTAAGCCAACACACTGTACATACATATGTACTACAAAAAAGAATATGTCGAAAAACAATATGATTGTTATCTAAAAACTTAAGTTTCATTCAAAATTTTTAAACTTGTTTACCCATCCTTGTTTATTATCCTTGTACTAAGCTTTTATAATATAAAAATAACTCTATATCCATGCTATAAATAACTATAATTCCAAGCAGGTAAATTAGTTCTAAAAAGAATCTGCTATTATATACATATACATTCCATAAATTCTACTTAGTTTTCCACCAACAGCATGAACATTATTACTCTGATTATTTTAAACATTTCTCAAGAAAAAAAAAAAATTGCAATTTTTAAACTTGTTATATTTGTTTATACAGTTTATATAAATAAAGAATAAATCAATGCATTAATGACATGTTTATACTTACTACTTGGTTTATCTCTTACGAGTCAATTAACAAAGAATTTAAACAAAAATTTTACTAACACTTGATTCAATTTGTTTGTTTTGTAATTGTAAATAAATCTAGGGTTTAAATATGTGGAAATATGTATATGTATAAGATGAAGTAATCAGAGGGGTTTTTTGCATTAAAATAAATAAAACTAGAAAATTTCTGAAATAGTTCTACTCTTGCTCGGGAACTAATTCTGATGCCCAGACATCTTGTGGCCAGCCGGTACGACCTTTACTTTGACGGTTGAGAGACTGGAACGAAAAAAGGTTGTTTTTAAATATATTGTAAGTATTTGTTTGTTTGTTTAATTTTTCATATATTATTTTGAAGCTGTTTAATTGGTATGTATGTGAATATACATACACATACATACATATGTATATACATAGTATTCACGGTAATCGAACAAAAATTAAGATACTTTACTGACAATATTTAACCATCTGACAAGACATATGCAAAGATTAAACAAATTTTATTTAAATAAATATTTTGTAGTTATTAAATAATATGTAAATAAATAAAAACAAATATATAACCTTGTAAGCCTTGTAGATATAGCAAACCTAGCATGTCTTCCTACATTTCTTGTATTCTGATGTGGTTTTCTACATCTGCAAGACTTACAAAACTGCCCTGCATACAAAACAACTAGTATGTGCTTTTTATTTTAGACTGATTGACTATCTATCTTTTTTCCATACATCGAACTATCGATTTGAACATTAGGTTGCCATAGGAGTCTAACTTAAGTGTTTATAAATATGTAGGTACTTGAAAACTTTAAATTTAATTTGTGAACCCACTATTTTACTGATCATCTAACTGTTAGTTTTCTTTTTTTTAGTAAACTCAACATATTCATCATGGTAAAGTCCACGTTCTGCGATTGGGCTCTAGAGAAGATACGCCAAGATGATGAAGTTCAGCACAAAATCGTCTTCAGTAACGAAGTTCATATTTGGTCTGGCGAAAATCCACATGTGCTTCATGAATCACCACTTACATACATACATACATACATACATAATTGGCCATTACAACCCTGTGTCAGGATTACGGCCTAGCTTCACGCAGCACTCATGTTGTGTGTGTTAATTTTTTCCCATGAGTACCGGGACCTACAGTTTAAAGTCGACTCCGAACGACAGATTTGAGAAGCTTTTTCATGGCAATTAATTACTCCCAGAGCTTTTGCCAGAAGACTGCTGAGAGGTAGTCGCCGAAAGAAATAATTGTTTCATATTTCTTTTTTTTTTAAGATGTCGGAGCTGAGATTTGAACCCAGCACTTTCGTCTTCGTAAGCCAACACACTAACCACTAGACCACGGCGACTACTAATCACATCATCCACAAAAAATAACTGGTTGGTGCAGTTTGCAACCCAGCGGCGTTATTGGACCATATTTTTTCATCGACAATAACGATCGTCACGTTACTGTGAATGGCGATCGTTATCGAGTCATGGTTACCGATTATTTTTGGCCCGAATTGGAAACCATGGATAATCGATTAATTGAAGAGTAAGTTTGGTGAGCGTGTTATCTCAAGAAATGGACTAGTTAATTGGATACCTCGTTCGTGCGACTTAACGCCTCTAGACTTTTTTCTTTGGGATTACGTCAAACCATTGGTCTATGCAAACAAGCTGAGGACGATGGAAGAACTCAGAGCCAATGTGTGACCGATTCATCGAAATTTGACCATATTTACAAAGTCGAGTTCCATTTATAAATGTTTTGATTGTATTCCAAGTCGAAATATCTCGATTGGTTTGCGTTTTATTAAAAAAAAATTTTCAAGTCCTTATTGGAAAACCCCTTAATTCATTTGTGCATAGTTACGTACTAGTAAAATAATAGTAATTATTAACTAGAGCATATACTATATTCGTAAATATTAGACTTTCAACTACATAGTATTTTTAAGACAGCTTCGTACTAATTTTTAATATTTGTATGTATTATATCGCTCATTTGCTGATCGTCGTCATAACTGATAAAATGTGAATTTGGTGGTGATAATAATACAGAATTATTTGTTATATTATGTTTTATCTTTGCAAAATTAAAGGAAAATAAAGCAAAGCGAACCATAAAGTGACAATTAGTGGGCGGCAGTTTAGATTCACAGTGAGTGACTGAGTTTCTTTCGCTTAAGTTTTCTTTCATATCGTGGGCCTGGCTGATAATTTCTACAATGGGGCCGCAACGGCTTGCGCGTAGAAAACGCAATTAAAATACTAATTTTCAACAATTTTTCGCAGCATTTGCGGCCGTATTTCGCCGATAACCCTTTGAATGTTGATTTCCGGGTAGACAAGAGACATCATAGCCCCAAAGAAAATAATTTTTAACTGGTATTTCGTAATCCGAACAGCAGCACTTTTTCTTTTTAACACATATGTACATACTTCATGTGAATTAAGCAATTCGATGTATTCAAAAACCTTCTGTTTCGTACTGAGTTTGCGTTCTGCTTCTGCATTTGATGTCCAGTGTCAAAAGGCTTAAAGCAAAAGATGATAGTTTCGATCCAAAATGCGTCACTTCTATCTATGTTTTCCACTTATATACATACATACATACGAGTACTTTTAAATTTTTTATACAATTTTCAAGTTCCTTATTGTTCCTTAATTTCTTTACAAATTCGGTTACAAATTCTTTAATTCCTTCATATTTGTTACCCTAAATGCAGAAATGCTTTCCAAAATTTGAAAATTTGTGGGTAATTTCGCTCTTATTTGATACATAAATTAAACTTTTAGTAAACTTTATCAATTTTATCATGATTAATTCCTTTTTTGAATTAGATATTTTCGATTCAGCATAAGCTCTCTCAAAATTATAACCAAGATAGCAGTTTTCATCTAAATTTTTCTCAAAAAGGGGCTGAAAGTGCTAAAAACTGTATCAAAAGGGGCCATTGTAGCTCCTTTTTTAGTAAAAGCGCAAAATAAAAAACAAAAACGCGCAGCGAGTGTTTAAAAAGAGCTAAAAGAATGCGTCAAAAGGCATCGCTGCTCCAAATACGACAATTCTGCTTATTCACCCACAAATGGGCTTCATCGGAAAATAAAATTTTGAATAGGAATTCAAAATCGACATCATTAGAATAGAACAATTATTTTGATTTAAAATTTCAACAATTTACAAGCGTTGCTCTGGTGTAAGTCGATTCATATTGAAATTTGAAAGCAAACTTAACAAAAAGCAAGTATCAGCTGTTAAGTTTGTGGTCCAGTACAGCAGTGATGCCAACTCACAATTGTGACACTCTATAAAAAAAACACGCGATATGAAATCGATTTTTTTAATGGTAGTACAGCGATTTTATTTCTGCGATTCCGTATCACTGAAATAATTATTTCCACAACAAACATATGTTCATTATTTTATTTGTTTTTTTTTTTTTGTCTTGCTGTTGCTGTATTCAAAATATTTATATAGCCGACAACATGGCAGCAAATATTGTCGGCAGCATTTGCTGCTTGCTGTCATGCTGCTTGCTGTTGTCTATGTGAGAACTACTCTCTAATTTCATCAAAATGCCTAATATTTCAAACTTCCACAACGGTGTTAGGTGTTAAGATATATTATTGATACTCCTGGGGTTAAAAAACTACTCTGCGAAGACTTTGTTGGTATTTAAATAAACGTTTTGCATTATAAAAAAAATTTACTGCTAAAGTTTTTACATACTAAATAGTATTGACGCCACTAATAAAAATATTGTTCCTTAAATTTGAAATATACAGGGTGTTTTTTTTAGAGGTATAGAACTTCGAATTGAAATAAAATACAAGAAAATCGTTTTAATGTCCATCATGTATGTATGTATGGAAGGATAATTTTATGCCATTATTGTTTAAATATGATTTCGGGCATGTGGCCGCCGAGGCTAGCTCGAATAAAGCCAATTCTACAGGTCCAATTTTCAACCACTTTTTCGAGCATATGGGGCCGTATGTTGGCAATAACGCCACGAATGTTGGCTTCCAAGTCCCCTAACGTTTCTGGTTTGTTGGCGTAGACGAGCGACTTCACATATCCCCAAAGAAAATAATCCAATGGTGTCAAATCACACGATCTTGGTGGCCGATTAATAGATCCATTCCGCGAAATTATGCGCTCATCGAATGTTTCCTTCAATAAATCGATTGTGACGTGCGCTGTGTGGCATGTAGCGCCGTCTTGTTGGAACCACAACTCATCCACATTCATGCCATCCAATTCGGGAACAAAATAGTCGGTTATCATGGCTCTATACCGGTCTCCATTAACGGTAACTGACTTTTCAGCATTATTTCGGAAGAAGTATGGCCCAATGACTCCACCAGCCCATAGAGCACACCAAACAGTCAGTTTTTGTGGATGTAATGGCGTCTCAAGGGTCTCATGTGGATTCTCTTCACTCCAAATGCGGCAATTTTGCTTGTTGACGTAGCCATTCAACCAAAAATGAGTCTCATCACTGAACAAAATTTTGCGATGAAAATCAGCATCGTGATCAATCTCATTTTCGGCCCATACACCAAAATCACGACGCATTGCATGGTCTCGCGGCTTTAATTCTTGCACAAGCTGGATCTTGTAAGATCGCAAGCCAAGATCTTTGCGCAAAATCTTCCATAAAGTTGATGGACAAAGCTCCAATTGCTGTGCACAGTGGCGAATCGATTCATTCGGGTTCTCTTCAACACTTTGCTCTACAGCGGCAATTGTTTCTTCGGTGCGCACTGTTCGACGACTCTGCGGATGCGTATTATCACATAGAGTAAACGTAGTGCGAAAACGATCCATGGTTAACCGAATTAATTGCTCTGATGGACGATTATGTGGACCATAAAATGGACGGAGCTTGCGGTAAACCTCGCGAACTGAACCATTATTTTCGAAATAAATTTGCACGATTTGCAAGCGTTGTTCTTTTGTCAACCAACCAAACTAAATATTAATCACTTGACAGCTGACAAAATGGCCGCCAGTTAAAAAAGTTATGCCAACTTAAAGTTCTATACCTCAATAAAAAACACCCTTTACATATTTACTTATGTACATATCGCACTTGATCAACAAGAGGGTATTAACTCAAAAATTAATTTTTAAAATTTCAGTAGAGACCAAAAACTGTTTGTGGTTACACTTTAAGAGAATTTGTAAATACAATTACATAGCAAGGAAATTACACTCGAATATATGTTTATATCGTTTTTCCTTTTTTGCAATTTTTGCCAAAAAAAAAAATCTATTTTCCGAGTTAATTCCATTATTTTAAAATATCTACATATTATTTTTGTAGTATTTTATCAACAAAACAGTATCAACCCAAAATACAACCAAATTTTTATTTAAATAAAAAGATTTGACTAAATTTAAGTTGAATAAAGATCTAAATCAAAATAAGGCCTTTTTTATGAAAATATATGATACATTTTTATTTCAACTTTTGTATTAACTCAAAAAAATACCTTTTTGTTGATAGAATTGTATCAAGTAAAATATCATGAAAATTGTCTTAAATTAGGTTATTGAGATAAAAGAGTAATCGGAATACGGTAAAATTTGACAATAGATTGATATCGATGTTTTAGTTAATTTCTTGCAAAAACTAAAATTTAAAAAATTTTTAAGTAAAACCCTATTCTTGATCACGTGCGATATGTAAAATATACACTGCGCGTCATTATTTCTCAATTGAAAAAAACAAAAACTCTTAAAAATATTTATTGTAATCTCTTTAAAAAGGGGTGTACTTTTAAAGCAAGATAAGCTTTTAATTTTTAATATCAAAAAATAATTTTTTCAATTGGCCATGTGGTTTCAAACAATGCAATAAAATTTACAATGAATGAAATATGTATGTATGTCTGTATGTATGTATGTAAGTATAAAAAAAGAAGCATGGAAAATTGTGTTTGAAATAATAGCAGCCCAACAAAAATCAAAGGAATAATTTATAAGCATAATATACATATACATACATACATAGATTGCTTTAATCACCGAAAGTTCAATAGGGTATTTTGTTTTCAAAATTTGATCTGGGCGCTGTACCACCCATGCAAACTAAATAGTAAATTTTTTTATTTCTCTGGATTTGGACCATTTTTACAACTCAAAATACCGAACTGACCATTTCAAGCCATAATATAACGATTTCTCTAATTTAACATATGTACATACATATATGTAAATTTTTGTCAACCTACATTTGCGGAGTTGGTATTTTTGAATTTTGTATGAGTTCAACTGAAGAAAAACAACAATTCGTGTGTTTGACAAAACTAAATTTGAAAAAGAAGACACCGATAACTTTGTGTTTTTTGTTGATTATTTAAAGGTGGGATCACAGGATTACCACAAATACACTAATTAAAATTGCATTTTAAATGCCAATATTCACTTATATTCTATTTTAGACTTTGTAAAGATTTTTCCAAATTTTTTAAAGCAAAATGGTAAGCAAAGTATTGATTCAGAATTTAAAGAAGTAAAACTTTTTTGATTTTAAAAGTATGCAATTTTTTTATAGAAAAGAAGTAAAGATTATTTATTTTTTATTTGGAAAAAATATTCGAAATAAAACGCTGTGTTCTTCTTTAACTTTTCCAATTTTAACAAATTGTGTTCGCAATGTAATGATATTATCGCATTGCTGGGAAATGTTAAAAAAATATTTAGTCAAGTCAATTAAAATAATTTAGTTTAGAAAATGATTCTTTAAAAGGAGTCCTGTACACAAAATACTATTCAATACTTACACTCAAAAAAAAAATTAACTAGAAATAAGAAAATTTAACTCAAATCAAGGAAATTATGGCTGTCGTATGGCGCCAAAGACATAAATTATTACAATTTAGTAAAAAATTTCCTTAAACTTAAGACAGAAGTTTTACTTAATATTATAGTCAGTTTCTTGAGTTTTAACAAAATTTTACTTATATAAAATAAAATTTTCGTTAATAGATATAAAAATGTATAATAATTCCAGTTCAAAATTATGTAAAACCTTCCTTAAAATCAGTTAATATTTACTTGAATTTAGTTCAGATAAATTTTAGATAATACTAAATTTTAGAAAAAATTTCGTGTATTTTAGTTAAAAAGATAAATTTTTTTTACTTATGAGTACGACAATATTTTATAAAAAACAGTAAATTTTTACTTTAATTCAATAAATAATTTCCTAAAATTAGGATAAAAGTGTACTTATATGTATGGTCATTTAAACTGGAAAATGGGAATTTATGTACTCTAAATTAGTTTACACAAGAACCAATATGAAGCAAAACTTCCACCTCAATAGGAATATGTTTCTTCAACAGTAGTAAATATTTCTTAAATTGTAACAAAAAAGTACTAAATATTAGTAATTTATTTCCCTGAAATAGAGAAAAATTCTTATAAATAAGTACATATTTTTCTGTTTATTTAGTATATACATACATATATACCTTGATAGAAGGAATACATATACAAAATAGTTGTACATTCCAGTGTAATGAAAAATATGTATTATAAGCTTATATTTCAGAGAAATATAATTACTTAATATTATTATTTCCTTCAAGGGTTTGAGAATATGTATTGCTATATTGTGCAAATTAGTCCATCAATAAATAAAACTCTTTTAAAGTTAATTTTTTATTTTTAAATTTATGTTATATGTACATTTATATTCTACATATTTATATTAACAATGAAAAAATAAAAGAAAAACATAAAATGTATATAAAACTTATTTATTAAAGTAACTAATACAACTACATTTTCAAAACAATTTTTATTTACTCAAATTACCAAATATTTTTAGGTCTTAAATAATACCTTTTGTTTAATTCATGAAAGTTAATTGGAGGTGATTTTATGTGATCCAATTGCACAGATAAATGGTTGCAAAGTTTGTTTTCGGATGTAAACAATCTTCAATTAAAAGCTTAACTTTTGTATTAAGTTCAGAATTATTATTTGCGTACAATATAAATGATTTCTTGGAATCTTCAACGGAGGCTTTTTCATATTTTCGTTTTTTATTGTCAATTATAATACATTTTCTTGTTGCTGGTTTTAAAACTGAGTGTATAAGGTCTAGTATAACGCAATCCCTTACATCTGAAATATTAAAACAATTAGTAAATAATAGTAATAAAATAATACAACTTTAGTTTTACTTTTAATTTACAATACGTAACACCTCAATACTTCATAGTTAATAAACATTAAAAGCAGTATTTTTTATTAAAATTTCATAACTAAAAAATAATTTACCATAACTGTACTCAGATTCTTTAAATTTTGATAAAATATCCAAGTTTTCTTTATCCTTAACGTCACGTTCTATAATTTTTAATATTTGCGTCGAAAATGTATTCCACTTAAAATTAAGTAAATGCTCTTTTCCAGGATACAATTTTGCAAATCCTCTAATATCTAAATGTTTGTACAACAAAAATTATTCTTGATAGTTAATATTTTAAAATTTTATGACTAACTAAAGTGTATCCAAAGGATTGTTTATATATAGGCCATTCATCAAAAATTTGCTTCAATCCATTGTCGTTTGATTTTAAATTTTTTTTTTCTAATTTGAAAAATATTATCCCATTTTTGAATGACATCACACATCGGCTCAATGTTATTCATTAGCCATTCTTTATCAGTAATCATATCATTTTCATCTGAAACTTCAGTTATTTAAAATATTCTTTCTAAGACAAAGAAGAAAAGTATCAAAAAGTGGTTGGAGATTTATTATGTTAGAAATGTACTTAAGCATTTTATTATTAGCAAGATTCAAAATTTTATAAAATGTACTTTAGAATTATTCTATAACGAAATTAATTGTAAGAAATATCATACCACATTTATAGTTTAATTACGGTTCTTTTCTTAAGAACTACTCGGAAGGGACACTCTCTGTGACACACTGTATCTTTGACTATGGAACACTAGAGGTCCTTAGACTTCCCAATTAAACTATGTACTTCAAATCAAAAAATTATTTTAGTGGACACATTTTAATATCTTCAAACAATAATCACATAAAAGCTCAAATTAAAAAATTTTTTCATCTTGTTATTAATAAAAAGCATTTTAATACATACTAACATTAATACTACTTTTTTTTACATATTTATATAATTATAGCTTTTGTACCTGTTGTATTCATTTCTATATTTTCTAAAGTTTCTTCACTGTTGTCTAAGATATTCTCACTAATAGCTTCTTTTTTTTTAAATTTCAAATTGCATTATGGTGTTTACTGTATAAGCAATTACCTGGCTTTCTTCCCTTTTTTCGTATAAAATATTGATCCTGTTTGTAGGGAAATATGTTTAAAATTTTGGACCGGAGCTTTAGGATGGAAACTTACTTTATTTTTAGTTGTAAAATACTTAACAATATTATCTGCAATTTTTTCAAAATATTTTAGAAAGGGATTAGTTTTATGTTCTATAATATAAGCTGTAATACAGCTGGCTATCATTCTTAGAAATTTTGTTATTATTTTTTTATTTATTGCATAATACTTAAGTCAAAACAGACTTTCCGGAAAGTGATGATTTTAATACTGCTTCGTTGTTAAACTATTTTCGATGTATTGTTATTATATATTATTAGATATATGTATGTATGTTCTAAGTATATATATACATATCGCTCATTTGCGAGCAGAGTGGCATAAGTCAAAAAACAAATTTTTTGAGTTAATAATGCAGAAATGTCAGGCGAACTGTAATTTAAAACAAATCGCATTTTTATCCCTTTTTTTCATTGAGTGGCGACCAAAAGTGTCTTGTACTTTCGACATAAGTTTGCCTGAATTAAAATGTTTAAACGCATTTATCTCAATATCGCTTTTTTGAGTTATGCCACTCTTTTCGCAAATGAGCGATATGTATGTAGGTAATAAAATGTTAAAAACTTACTTCTTCTTCCTAATAAAGAACTTACTAATGATTGCTTGGAAACATTAAAAGCAAATGACATCTCGTTTTGCCAGATTTTAAGATGATGTTCAAACAATATTCTTATTCCGTTTAATGGTTGTGGGACTATAACATCTAAATGTCCAGAAGACATATATTTTAAAGAATTTGTATCGATGTTGTGTTCTAAAAAGAAAAGTATTTAAAACATATGCTCTTATGCTAATAATTGATGCAAATTTTCAAAGAGATTTTAGATTTTATATTATAATTTACACTTCTAAGTATATGTGAAAATTGAATTACCTTTGAAAATGTCACGAAGTTCACATCCTTTTAGTAGCGTTAGTATATCCTTTAAATTGTCCTCTGCTTCCATAACACTGGCGTTTTCTTATTGAATTGAAAACAAATTAGAAAACAACAAATATTTAGACTTTTTTAGGTACACATTTTGCGTGCATACATATATGTATACATATGTATGTATTATGTGCATTGATGGACAAACATGGCCTAAAAAAATCTACTTGAATTTAAAAAGCCGTCACATTTGTACATCCAAACAAATTGTGGAACAAATTGAACACACAATTCTGAATTTTTTTTAACTATACACAATTGGTTTGAATGCACATTAATATACATATGTACATATATACATAATTACACCTGCCACGATAAAACGAACAATATGTTATATTTATGTACTTACCACCCACAACACGAGTCACACTTTTATTTTATTATAATTTATAATAATATTTTGAATCACAATTACAATATTTGCTTTTGTTCAAATATTCAATTTTCCATAATTTTTTCACATTAAAACTTTTTCATTGCCAACTTTGAAGACAAAATAAAAAATAAAACTGTTCTTTTTAGTTATATTTTTTCTACAAAACAGTAACTTTTTACTTAAAATTAGTTAATTTTCATATTTATTTTCACATTTTTTTTCTTACTTTTTCAGTACTGCCAAAATTGTAGAGAAAATATAAAACAAAAATGTCACCTAATATTTTACACATTTCCCAGAAATTGAAAAATTTGTCCTTAACATAAGTAAAATTTTAAATATATCTACACAATTGTTTTAGGAAATTAGTGTAATTAGTTTTAGAAAACATACAAACTACATACTTATAAAATTTCCAATAACTTAGGAATTTTTAAAATATTTTTTTTACTAACTAAAATTTTGGAAACTATGTTCTAAAATTAAGGCTACTTGTACTAGTCAACAATTTTTGTTATAACTTTTTTTTCTTAAATTTATCTGAACTATATTTTAGGAAAACATTAATAAATTTTAGGACGCATAATCTTAGTAATTAGGAACATTTTTACTCAATAGTAACAAACTTTATATCGTATAATTTTTAACTAAATTTTTGGAAGCTTTTCGTAAAATTTAGAAAAAATGAACTTCAAATAAATGTTTAAGAACATATTCTTAATTTCTAGTATAAACTTTCTAAAATAAAGGCAAAATACAAACTTAAAACAATGGCAACTGTTATCAAATTTCAAGTTCGCTTAAATGTATAAACTAATTCGGAATAAATCCTTTCCTATACACAATTTTGTGAACTAAAATGAAATTTTCGTAACTTCATTAAGTAATTTCCAAAAAATTAGGAAAATATTGCTACATTTGAATAAATATTACCTCACCATCAATAAAATTTTCCTTAATTTAAGTAAATATTTGTGGAAATTGGGTAAACTAAATTCAAGTTCATGAACTAATTGTTTTTTACTCAAATTTAATAATATTAATTAAACTTTAATAAATTTTCCACAAACTAAGTTAAAAATTACTTAAATTAAGGAAATTTTTTTAATTTTTTTGAGGAAATTTTTTTCGCAAAGTTTAGTACATTTATTTTTTTTGAGTGTACAAAGTGAAACTGCTATGATGCACAAATGAGTTCAGGTTTTCTCAAATACTTAGTTATATTCACATATACATATAAAATGTTTATTTAAAAAGAATGCAAACTAGTGTATATACATATATAATTGGCCACAACAACCCTGTTTCAAGGTTACGACCTAACTTCTCGCAGCACCCATGTTGTGTGTAGCAACAGGACGAACCTACAGTTCAACGTCGACTTCGAACAGCAGAATTAAATTATTCAGAAATTATTTTACTATTTTATAGAACAAAATCTCTTATCAATTCTGGCAACATAAATTGTGAAATAGTCAAAAATATTGTGATCATAAACGCTTATACTCCCAAAGCTGTCTATATTTAGTATGAGAAAATTGTATCACACCAAATTCACCGAATTTTCTGAAACTCAATACAATAATTATAAATATTTCTAAAAAGAAAAAATCACGGCATAAAAAAGGTTTTCTGCAAAAGGTATGTTCAAAGATTTCCTTAATTAATCGGAGTATGACAGTTGCTCAGTTTTGTTCCATAAAATGTATAATATATTTTGAGTTTATCTTTAATGAATATGGAATATGGATTATGAATGGTTTAAATTTCATTTCATTTAACATTTTTATCTTTTGTTTGAAGCAAGACTGTGATAGTAAACGAATTTGGTTGTTTGTTTTGCATTAAATAAATAAAATTACAAGATGTTTCCATTATAATATCTCTTGTAATATTTTAATTGTCTCGAAACACTTGCCGAATTAAACAAAAATTACTTACAATACACTTCATATTTCCCGTCAAATAAGAGTATTGAAAGCCAACCTCAAGTCTATTCACCCTCTTGTATTTTGTCATTACAGTAATGTAATTGAGTTATTAAAGTATTTTACACCAGTAATATACATGCATACATAGTTATTGTTTTTTACAAACTCTCTACTATTGCTTTTATCACCCCCCATAAATAAAAATATTTTCGAATTTCTCATACAAGCTTATGTACTTAAAAGGCCGACCAACAATCTAGGCAGATAAGTGGTTGCGGTTATATTACGCATATTATACTTGTACAATGAACCAGTCAAACGTCAGTTTGTCTACCATATATGTTTTGTTCCTTTTTAATACGGTCGAATGGTAATTATAAAAACACAAAAAATAATTTATTTAAGTGTCGTTTAATGAGGCACATCTCAATATTTATTTTATTCTCTTTATTATGAATCTAATGTACGAGTATCTGTTTTCTATATAGGACTTGTTTTTTATGTATAAATATTGCAGATTTGGCATAAATATTTCGCCTGCATTTTTTACATAATTTTGGGTATATTCTTCAAAGCACGCATTTTAACAAAATAAACGTATTATTTATTTTATTTACTAAATTACATTAAACTATATTCTAGTTAAATATTGCTATATTAATATTTCCATTGAGTGTTTCTTACCTTTGTCTCATTTCTGATATATACTCGTTTTTCGTAGGAATTTTTACGATGCAAAGGTTTTAAATCTGCTCGAAACCCATTTTTGGGATCTTGATCACCGTCTAAGACTTCGACTAGATATTTTATATATAATATGGCCAGTTTAAGTGTTTTTATCTGTAATAAGCAAAAGTTATAATTATTTTTTTAGTAAACAATACAGATATGACAGATACGAGTAAGAATTTAAAAAAGCAAAATTTTATAAATGTTTCTAAAAATGAAAGACATCTACTTTTAGTTAGAGTCCTCTTTATAATTAAATATAAACTTAATATTCACAATAAGAATTGAAGAATTTCCATTAGAAAAGTCTACTTAGCACATTATTTTTAAATGTATTCAGATATGTGATGTAAAACGAAATCGACAGAGACAAAATAAACTTAATTTTGCCAATTATTTTAAAGCTTTGATAAGCAACGAAATTATACTAATGGTCATAAAGCGAATAAAAGAAAAATACATATATTAAAATATTTTTAGATTTTAAAGTTATGGCAATTTTAAATTCCATTGGATTTCGGATTACTTTACGCACCCCATTCATTCTTCTTCTAAAGCAAAAAATTCGAATAAGGCATGTAATTTAGATTTTCATAAATGCAGTTTTAAGTGAAATCTGTTTTTGATTCACAAATTCTTATCTTATTATCTTCTTCTAAAGCAAAAAATTCGAATAAGGAATGCAGTTTAGATTTTCATAAATGCAGTTTTATGTGAAATCTGTTCTTGATTCACAAATTCTTATCAAGATTTGTAAATTATTTTCGATTAAATATTTCTCCATTTTTCTGTTGATGGGAAACAATTCACACAAACTTTTTTTTTTTTTACTTTGTCATTTGTTTTTGGTATTCTTATATTAAATATGTACTGTATCGGACAAAACTGTGACATGTATTCCTGTGTGATTGCAAATTGTAAATTACGTGAATGCTGTTGGTCCTATCATGCCTATTGTTTATTTTATTTTATTTAGAATACCCAGTTTACTTTTAAAAATTAAAAAGGAGACATTTGTTGTTGTTGCAGTTTAATTTTTTTTTCGTTGTATTTAACAATAAGTAAAATAATGCAGCAACAAAACTAAAGCACGTTACCTTGAATATTTACTGTGTTATTTTTTTGTAAGAAATTTTTAGCAATAAATACCGTTATTTTTAATTTTGCTATTTCAAGATCTATTTGAAAGAAAATACAGTGGCTTTAGAAGGAAAAATAGTTTATGATTTTGTTAATAGTGAATGAGTGAAGCAAATGTAAAAAAATAGCATTATGTATGGTATAATTTTCTGTACCATAAGCCATTTGAAAACATCGAACTACTTATCTACTGTACATAGAAACGCCTTAAATCAAGATTCAGCAGAGTTACAATAAAACAATGTAATAGGATGTTTTTCTCCGCATTGTATCGATCATAAAATTCATAAAATTAATACTACAATGGACGATTGTCTGTACAGAGACAATTATACAAAATTGTATAAAAAGAACTTCGATTAATTGCAAATACGAGTACATATTACATATTCCCACAAATTAAATTGAAGGCTGCTTTTAATATTCCGTATATATATCCTACAATCTCACTATATAAAGACAATTCTACCTATGAGATCTAGTTACTTCTTAATCTTCTTAAGTCAACCCATAATATTAGTCCCCATACAATTTCATTTCATAGAAATCCAACAATATTCAATAACAGAAACAATATGAATATTATATTAGCAAGATGTCGGTTAGAAACAACGAAGCAACGCATTGAATTGCAATTCGTTTTTCTAACTCATTTGAATTAATTCAAAATCAATTCAATTCAAATGTATTGCAATTCATTTTGTCCAAATTGTAAATATTATCCATATATAGATTTACACCTTTAAATTAATATCTTGTAATAAAATATTACATATTGTACATATGTAATTTAATGCTCGTATTCATAAAAACTAGTATTGCATAGAAATTTGCCAAATAAGTCCTCAATAAACCTAAAATAGTTTTTATGAATACGGGCATAAAACTATAACTATTTTATCATTTAGCCTCAGTAATGTCCAAATGACGCTGACGCAATATTAATTGATATAAACGAATGAATAATAATAAAAAAGTAACATTAGAATAACTGAACTACTTTTCGACTCTCGCTAAGAAGGTCTCGTCAGAGTCCTTTTGTGTTATACATATCCATATTCCCATTAGATTATGGGAACTATATTTGAATTTTACTCTCACCTGTCTTTTGTACTGAAAATTTTTTAATTCAACTATTTGTTGAAATTTTGTTTTCGAATTCAAAATATTTTTTTTCCTTAATGGATATTACTTCTTATAAGAATACGAGTATTAGGATCTTAACACTATTAAAATTATACAATACAATAAGTAATATAAAATCCAGTAAATATTCGAATTTGGAGATTGAATAAAATGTATAATAATAAATATGTATATAAAATATGTTTACATTTAAATATTGTAAAAACTTATAAACAAATACATAAATGTCTTTTGAGTTGACTGAAGCAGATTCATTCGTACTTTTGTGAGTTATTCACTGATTATAATGATTTACTGTAGCACGACGGTCGACGACAACCTAAATAGATTACCTAGTCAGTTGAAGTTTCCTACAGGGTGTTTTTTTAGAGGTATAGAACTTCGAATTGAAATAAAACACAAGAAAATCGTTTTAATGTCCATCAATTTGGCTTTTTTGGAAGGATAATTTTATGCCATTAATGTTTAAATATGATTTCGGGCATGTAGCCGCCGCGGCTAGCTTGAATAAAGCCAATTCTACAGGTCCAATTTTCAACCACTTTTTCGAGCATATGGGGCCGTATGTTGGCAATAACGCCACGAATGTTGGCTTTCAAGTCCCCTAACGTTTCTGGTTTGTTGGCGTAGACGAGCGACTTCACATATCCCCAAAGAAAATAATCCAATGGTGTCAAATCACACGATCTTGGTGGCCAATTGACAGGTCCATTCCGCGAAATTATGCGCTCATCGAATGTTTCCTTCAATAAATCGATTGTGACGTGCGCTGTGTGGCATGTAGCGCCGTCTTGTTGGAACCACAACTCATCCACATTCATGCCATCCAATTCGGGAACAAAATAGTTGGTTATCATGGCTCTATACCCGTCTCCATTAACGGTAACTGACTCTCCAGCATTATTTCGGAAGAAGTATGGCCCAATGACTCCACCAGCCCATAGAGCACACCAAACAGTCAGTTTTTGTGGATGTAATGGCGTCTCAAGGGTCTCATGTGGATTCTCTTCACTCCAAATGCGGCAATTTTGCTTGTTGACGTAGCCATTCAACCAAAAATGAGCCTCATCACTGAACAACATTTTGCGATGAAAATCAGCATCGAGATCAATCTCATTTTCGGCCCATACACCAAAATAACGACGCATTGCATGGTCTCGCGGCTTTAATTCTTGCACAAGCTGGATCTTGTAAGGTCGCAAGCCAAGATCTTTGCGCAAAATCTTCCATAAAGTTGATGGACAAAGCTCCAATTGCTGTGCACGGTGGCGAATCGATTCATTCGGGTTCTCTTCAACACTTTGCTCTACAGCGGCAATTGTTTCTTCGGTGCGCACTGTTCGACGTCTCTGCGGATGCGAATTATCACATAGAGTAAACGTAGTGCGAAAACAATCCATGGTTAACCGAATTAATTGCTCTGATGGACGATTATGTCGACCTTAAAATGGACGGAGCTTGCGGTAAACTTCGCGAACTGAACCATTATTTTCGAAATAAATTTGACTATTTGCAAGCGTTGTTCTTTTGTCAACCTGTTCATGATGAAATGGCAAACCAAACTAAATATTAATCACTTGACAGCTGACAAAATGGCCGCCAGTTAAAAAAGTGATGCCAACTTAAAGTTCTATACCTCAATAAAAAACACCCAGGATTAGTAACATTTATAATTAATATATTGAAGATAGTAGAATAGTTATTTACAATTATGAAATACATACCTTAGACAATTTGGTATCTGAAGGAACGTTTGGAATTTTTTCCCTTAAACATGAGAACGCATTATTAATGCTTTGTGTGCGTCGTCGTTCTTTTTTATTCGCTGTGTTACGCTTCTTAATCACACGAACTGGAGGAACAGAAATAGGTTTTGGTGAAACGTTCGTAAACAAATTACTTTCATGATATTGGCTTTCCAAATCTTAAACAATATAAAGATTTTTTTTATAATATTAAAAAATATTTACTTATATATGTATAAGTATATAATAGTATGTATGTATGTATATTAGGGTGGGTCAATTTGTTCGGGACCGAAAAACATGACAAAGCGTATAGCAAAATCGTAATCTACGGGAAATTCTAAGAACTTTTCTCAAAGAAACCATGGTTCTAAAATCAAAATCTAGCTTCTTTTTGGAAATATTCATTGCAATTGGTGAATGGTTGACCTGTAACGCTGGAAGAGGGCTTATTTTAAAGGAAATTTTCTCAGCTTTCCATATCTGTCCTCATTTATAGAAAATTTTTTACCCAAATAATGGTTTTGAAGGTTTATGTCAAAATAATAACAGTTTTAGGTTTTTTAACAGTTTGACTATTATTATTTTGTTCTTAGAATTTCCCGTAGATTACGATTTTGCTATACGCTTAGTAGGCAAAAAAATTGACCCACCCTAATGTATATATAATAAGCGAACGTATGCTGTAGACTTAAACAATTGGCATTTTGGTTTTTGTCGTATTTCGACGTTTTTGTAATAGATTAAAGGAAATGTATGTCATTGGAATGAATAAAAATAATTGTTTTTGTTGGATTTAATTTAGGATACATATGTCGAAAGGCGATAATGACTACGATAAGCGTAATAGCGTTAAAAACCGTTTTTAAAAAGTTATAAAAGATAATTGCTTTGCAACTCTTTTTTTTAAATTAATTTTCATTTACCTTCTAAATCTGAAGATGAAGCAGGACAATAGCTTGGCGAACGATAATAATTAATTGAATTTATATTGGCAATTAAAGTACAATCTTGTTGTTCTTGATGTCGGTGTTGTGTATGGAGTTTTGTGTCAGAACAAAGAGATAGTGGTGGAGTGTTCCAAGACTCTGAATTTTGGTTAAAATTTCAATAAAAGATTTCGTTTGTTAAACATTATTTTAATATCAAATGCAAATAATTTAATAAATATTGTATTTTAACAATTAATAAACATTAGATTATTTCAACGTACAACAACTACAAACATTTATTTTGAAATTTTATTTACATTTATGAATTTTTATAAAACTATTCCACAATAATCATGTGCTATATATCTGTGGCATTTTTACAAAACACCTTAAGTCGAGATAAGATAGCAAAAAAGTTAAAAAAAAACTCGGGGAAAAAATTATTTTTATTAAAAAATAAAATAAACCGAAATTAAAGAAAAATTTCTTCTATAATGCAAAATTTTAAAAACGTACACAAAAATGTTTTTTGAATAAAAATTCGTATCGTTAAGAACATTTTTTTCAACTTTTTAAATTTGACTTAAGATGTTTTGTCAAAATGCCACAGATATGTATCTTCAGGATGATTTGTCCAGTATGGATATACGGAATGGCAAATATTTCGCGTAAGGTGTTAAGTAATTAAAAAGTAAAAAATTAATTAACCATCGGTAGAATTTCTCACAGCCTAAACTACTAATTATACAGATATTTTCGTTCGTGATATTTCCAAAAATCCTCTGAAGTTATTATTTAACCCTAGACGCACTTACTTATTTTTAATGTACTAAGGACTTTCTTTGTCGAATCGACAAAGTTTTCTTTTGCTCCGGTTCTGATCACATCTAAATCAAGTAAACTTAAAAAAGTTTGCTTATTTATCAAGAGAATTTAGTTTTTATTGGTTTAAAATAGTGTTTTGTATAAAATTTTAAAACCTAAAACTAAAACACAAAAGTATAAAATTTCGGTTTGGAAAAAAGCGTAAAAGAAAATAGGGATATTCCAAGTCAAACCAACCAATGGGTGTAACCCACCCCCGCCGAATTTTATGATTTTTTGTAGAAATATAGTATATCATAGAACCAAACTAAATACAAAGTTTGGGGGCACTGACATATCTGGATCCGGAACGATGAAGTCTTGAAAATCGGAAAAAACTACAAAAATGCACAAAGTTACACTTACTTAATTGTAATTTTCTTTAAAAGTATTATAGCTAAGCATCTTGTAAAAGTCGCATTTAAAAAGGTATTAAATTACCTTTGATTTAATATGTAACATGATTTTTTTTTAAAGTCAAAGGTCAAATTTCTTTACCTATAAGTCGGAAGCCTACATATTTCTCCGAAAGCGACCTTTTTAAAAATTTGAAAAAAAATTATGCCAAAGATAGTTTCCTTCTCTACAGTTGTGAAAAATTTCAGAGTGGAGGTCTCTTTGGATCAAGAAATAAAAATCAAATCTTCGTCGTTAAGCACTTAAGCACTCTTTAGCAGGTTTATGACCACTAAAACTATGTACAATATATACATATATGTATATATAAAATATGAGCAAATTTTAGTGAGCAACTAAGGAGTAAAATGAAAATTAATAAACTGTGTTCGTCGATTTGACGAAGAAAGTGCGTCTAGGGTTAATAGGTGGTGGTCTGAAAGTCTGAAGTTTAAAAGTAATCAAAGAGTTATAGAAGAAGGTATTCACATTAAAAATGTAAGAAAAGAGTCTACTTACATTCACTTACCCTTTATTTATGGATAATTTTGGAGTGAAGACATAAAATATGACGATTTATCGCTCTGGTAGCTAACTTACCGATTTCGAAAATGTGTGTACTTCCTCTGTCTGAACTAATTTTTCATTTATTTATCTGGGCTAAATGCAAACTAATTTCGACCTAACGTCGATAGATATAATCAGTATGTTTTTCCATCAAAACAATCCTACCTACAGTAAAATTATAAAAATGGATCATATAATTAGATAAAAAGATAAATTATAAGCCCTTATCCACTATCTACCGCTGATGTCTGACAGATGCTTTATGCCATGTTGAACTTCTTTGCTTAAAAGCTACTAGAAAAATTAGAGTTCGTGTTGATAAATGGCGGTGCTTGAGTTAATTCAAGAACACAACTTATAGATTTTTTGTGTACCAATATTATAGATACTTTTCTGTACAAAAGTCTAGCAAAAAACTAATTCAAGAGCAATTAGTCTTATTAACAATATAATGTACGAGTACCTACATACATATATACATATATGAATAAAAATTAGAGTTACGATTCTGGATTTACTGACTTACACTATCAGAAAAGCCAATTTGTTGAACTTCGAACCTATTCTTTAAACGTTATCAAACTTTATAAAATCAGATCTGAAAGTTCTTATATGCATATACATATAGTATGTACGAACGTACATATAGTCATTAGTGAAAATTTTGCAATTTTAAAGTAAAAATGATAAGAGAAACAAGTTGACAGTTAATAATAAGTAAAGACAAATTAAATAAAATAAAACAATAAACAGTTATAATGGCAAGCTCATCTAAGAAACTACGATCCGATAATGATATATTTTTGATGGGAAAATGCGAAAGTGAACTGAAAGAGGTAAAGTTGCCTAATATAAAGCAAGTTCTTCAATTATTTTTTTTATAAAACCCCAGTACGAAAACCCCCTGTGAAGGCAAGCGTAAAAAATACAATACATTCTACTATTGAATTTTAACTTAAGTTATGCCGAATGAAAAATATCAATAAGAATAACAAGTAGTTATTGTTATTTTTAATTATTGTTTGTTGTTCAAAAATGAGATTGCGTCTGATACAGATACCTGAGAAAGTATTGTATACGAAGGCGTAGAAATGGAAAATTCAGCTCCGGAAGTTAATTTTCTAAAGGACCAACAGCAAGGAATCCAGGGATCTCACGGAAAAATCCATTTCGTTGATGATCGATAAATGGATAAATGCCGGATCAGAGATCGCGATGCAATGCATTTAACATCTGCTACAATTGCAGCAATCTTGCGGAAGTTGCAGGAAATGAAACCTTACTTGAACGACATAAAAGTGGAAGATTTCGTCTTTAACCGAACATCGTTTCAAACAATGCGAAAGGAATATCGCCGCAGACAAACGCAACAGACCATAGATGAATTCAAGGTATATAATTAATTAGCTGAACCCGGTGTGCTTCGCTACCCCTTCGTTATATAATAAAATTAACGGCGGTGACGTGGTTCATAGTTATATGGCGACGTTAACAGTATTAAGAGCAATATACTACCAAATAAAAAAAAATCCGTTGGCAGAAACAAATTTATACAGAGAACAAAAAGTTTACAACTTTCAAATAAAATTTTGCGTAAAAGGGGGCGCGGCGTAAGGAATGTTTAATTATACCTCGTCTGGAGTATAATGTGTATGCAATTTTAAGTAAATCTGTTGAAAACTATATGGGAGCAATTACATAATTTTAAAAAAGTGGGCGTGGTCGTAAAAAAAGTACACTATTCATCATGTTAGAGTGCCAGTTAAATGCTGTCTCCTATAAGGTACAAACAAACAAATAAACAAACACACATTCAATTTTATATATTTAGTTAATTAAATAAAAATAAAATCTTGAAGGTAATTAACATAATATTTAATTTCAACATAGATTCCTGAAGTATTTGTCTTGCATTGGGATGGTAAAAGGCTCCAGATATGAAAGGCAAGAAAAAAGCTGATCGATTGGCTCTCGTTATAACCGCAGAGAATGAAGAAAAACTCCTTGGTATTGGAAAACTTGAAGAATCTTGTGAAAATATTGCTGAAGGCATTGAAAAATTCCTACACAAGTAAAAGATTGATAATTTAGTGCAAATTGTGGCTTTTTAAAAACATCATCCACAAACACTGGTGTTGAAGGCTAAAATTTGCAATCTTATTTAAAACTGGTTTATGTATTGCGTGATTTAAACTTCTTAATAAATGGAACCTCAACGTCAAGAAGGCGTTAAAATATTTTGAAATGCAAAAATTTTATAAAGAAAATAAAACTTTTGCGAAATTTCATGATTTTGTTTCGCGTTTTTTTAGTTAATCAGTGGTTTAAAATCAATGTAAAGTATTGGAAATAAAGTGCGGCGGTGAACTAAAGATCATATATAAATACGGTTGAATTCGGTCCATATTTAGCGGGTACAGCGGCATTTTTTCTTCAAACACATTTTGCTTTGTGACATCTGCAGTTATGTATAGATTCCGCCGCGATTGACACCAAATGAAAGGTTTTTTTAAGCTTGATAATAAAACCGAGTAGGCATTAAAAAATTTTCATGATTTTAAATTTTACAGATAAAAAAAAAATCCTAACCTCCAAAATAATTCCTATACAATAATTTTTTTTTTATTTTTTAAATTTGCAAGTTAAAACATTGTTTTTCTGTAAATTAGTTATGCGTTATATAAACACATATTATAACAATCGGTGAAACATTCATATTTTTGCAAAAATTCGCGTTTTTTAATGTTAAGGAATTTTAATTATAATTGATATTTTTTTATGTATATTATCAGTGCATTGATGAATTTGGACTGCACTGATGAATTTGAAATGAATTTCATGCATCCATACATCATTTATTAAAATAAACCAATAAATTTAACTTTAAATTTTTTTAAAGAAATTTTAACTTAAAACCTCCATAACTTTCGCGCCGTTTGCAATAAATGATTAACGCGAACTGTTTTGGTATGCTAAAATATCACCCTTCACGTGATCAAAGCGTCATTCGTGTTATTCAAAATAAAAATTTGGAAAAAAATATCAAAATGTCGATAATTTTTGAAATTGCCCATATACATATATATTTTTTTTTTGCAATTTAAGTTTTGAATTTAAATTATGTATTTACACACACACACACACACAAACACACATACGTTCAATTATACCCATTTCCATATAACGATAATTGCTATTACTATTATTGTTGGTATTGCTATAAAATATGTGATCATTTTGATAAAACGGTGAAGTTTCTCGGCATATAGTAGTATGTTGTGTTTCGTATTTCGACATGGGTATTTATTTATTTACAATTTTTATTCCTAATTTTTATTTTTATTCTACGAGATTTCAATTGATTGAGTTTAATTTTTCATTCTTAATTTTCAAATTACGTTTAACGCGTTGATTTCAAATGTTTAATTAGACTGTAAATGAAACTGAAAAAGTGTTCCATTATATTTTCAATTGAGTTTTCCTTTAAATATTTACTCACAAAATACGTACATACATACATACACACATACATACATAAATTCAAAACATTTAGTTTTTTTGTTGCTTTTCTTTTAAAACCCCTTGTTTTTTAGCCAATCAGATGTTAGAATTGTATAGTTCACATCAATTGGTTGAAATACATGCGTTTTTGCTTCTTGTACACATAGAAAAATTGTTCGTTGATTCTTTTTTGATGTCAGTGCATTAGTATTACAGTTCAAAATGGAAATTGCAGAAATTTTAGCAAATATAATACAAACTTTTTACTTACCGGAATGAAATAAATATCATCTCCATAGGTATAATCGGTTAGCTCATTGGCCTGAATTTTTGACGGTACAGCTAAATTAAACGAAATTCTAAAAATTAAATAAAATTTATGATTTTAAAACTGATAGTATGTATGTATCTATTTTACACGCTATCGCCCAAATAACACATTTTTTACAAATTTTATTGGTTGGAATGTACAAATTAAAATGAAAAAAAAAAACAAGTTTGCGGAAATGGTGCCTAAAATGATCTTTGTTCGCGAAAGATTAAATTATTTTTAAGATACCACTTTACTTTAAATTCTATTAAAAGAATATTTCGTTGACCATATGGTCAAAACAAAGCTTACCTTTATATGGTTTTGTGTATGCTAGCTGGGGTGAATCGGTAGGCAGAAAGATTGTAAATAGGCTATTTTTTTAGCCCTAGACGCACTTAGATATTTTTAATACATTAAGGATATGCTTCGTTGAATCGACGAAGTTTTCTTTTGCTCCGGTCCTGATCACATCCAAACCAATTAAACTTAAAAAATTTTACAGATATAGGAAGAGTATTTAGTATTTATTTGTTTAAAATAGTAGTTTGTATAAAATTTTAAAACCTAAAACAAAAACACAAAAATATAAAAATTCGGTTTTGAAAAACAAGCGTTTTTTATAATAGTAAGGCTACGTCACATATGTCAAATATTTGATGACAACAACGTAACCACTATTTCATGGAAACATTTTTTGCACAAATTACAATTGAAACAACAAACAAAATAAATGTTCGAATTAAATAGTGGTTACGTGGTTACAAATGTGAACGTAGCTTAAGTAACTCAGGTAACAAAGTAATAAAAAAAAAAAATTAATTAAGTCACAAAATTAACGAATTAAAATATAATAAAAATTAATGCCCGTATTCATAAAAACTATTTAAGGTTTATTGAGGACTTATTTGGCAAATTTCTATGCAATACTTGTCAAATAAACCCTCAATAAACCTAAAATAGTTTTTATGAATACGGGCATAAATTTTTTAACACTGTAAGTTATCAAGTTCAATAGACACGGAAATCAATTTTGAGTTCTCCACAGAAGTGTTTTTTGCATCTTGCAGCATAGATTTGGTAATTTCTCATTTGAATATGGACAAATTTATCTTTTCAAGTTTTTATATTTACAAGAATTTATTCTTCACCTTTATCCATATTTTTTTAATGATGTACAAATATTTTGACGTGTGGATGTCTTAAAGTAGAAACTTGTAGAAATCGATTTAACGTATTTTTGATCGATTTAGAAATTTTTTTCTTACCCAAACATAAGGCGTGTATATACATACATATGTATAACAATATGTACAACTGTTCATTTAAGACATTAAATAAATATTTATATAGTCATATTATATGAACTTTCTTCGTCGTTCCAACGAACACAACCATAAAAAAATCAAACTTACACACAACTAATCAGCCTGCACTTGAGCACTCTTTAGCAGGTTAATGACCACTAAAACTATGTATATATAAAATATGATCAAATTTTAGTGAGCAACTAAGGAGTAAAATCAAAATTGATAAACTGTGTTCGTCGATTCGACGAAGTAAGTGCGTCAAGGGTTAAATTTTATTACAACATATTGTTACCTAAAATTGTATAGCAGAAGACTGGGGGGTTATACTTTGTATTTCGATTCAAATCGAAAATCTTAATTCGTAAAAATTTACAAATTTTCGAAAAATTTCTGTATACATTTATTATTGATTTTTCGAATAGGAAACTTCTTTCGAAAGCATTTTCGATTCGAATCGAAATAGAAAGTAAGCCCCCAGGACGTTGCTTTAAGTGATACTACAAAAGAAAATATTTCGGTAAAAAAACTATTAGATTATTTACTTCCTAACCTCAAATTTTCCCACCCGTTATATGAAGAATCCAGAACAAAAGGATTTTTTTTTAATTTTTTTAGAAAATGTTGTTTTTTTATATACATACATACAATATTTGAAATAATTTTAATAGAATTAGTGCTTATACATTAAAAAAATAAACAACACTTTTTGTTGTGATCCTTAACCTCGCAAGTTTTTAAAATTTTTACAATGTACAATGTATGTAATACATTTACATTTATGTAAATGTAAATTAAAACCATTTATATAAGTAAATACTTAAGTGCCTGAAATACTTTTAAAAATATACAAAACTTCCACCGTGTCTAATAGTTTGTGGTCAAAAAATATCATAAACTTATTAAAAATTACCTTAACATCTTTCGGTGATTAAAATTTTGCTAATTATCGCAATAAAATAAAGTAACTCACAATAAAATAAAGTAACTCTTGTTTTTATTTCCAAATTTTATGTTTCACCCGTGCATTACAGTTATAAATATATTTAATTTATATAATTATTAATATTTTACAAAATTTTTGGACAAAAATAGTATGTTATATTAATAATATTGTTTATCTATTTTATTACAACAAAATCAATAAACCGATAATTCATACAAACTACACTGTATGAAAATATACAAAAACTAAATATAAATAAACCAAGATCTATAAAAAGGCTTTGTATAATTGAAATTATATGTAGTATATTTTTAGTTTGTGATGGTAATCGTATGTTACAAATGGCTAGAGCCATATTAATAAGTGGATTAAGTGGTTGTGGTTCTCTAAAAAATAATAAGTCGATGATAACACATAAACCAGCGGGAATAAAAACACTGTAACTACTATCAGACCATTTTGTTTCCCGCAAAATAAACGTTAAAATGCATGCGATAAGAGCTGAAATTATAAGATGAACACGAGACCTAAGAAGTATGTGACGTTTTTGTTGCTGTATTGGTCTTTCGGAATTTAAAGAATCAAATAAGTTGCCCATAACTAATGGTTCATTTCGCATTATTTGTTGTGGTATAATATCTGGTTCGACTTCTGGATCGGAAAATTCGACACTATCTAAATGATTTGGTCCTGAAAATAAAATTGTCTGTTAGTACAATATAAGTTGTATAGAAGGTTAAGTATTCGCATTCGATGGAGGCTGAAAATTCGCATGGATGACCCCAGCATTTACTTACAATTATTTGTAATTTAACGATATTTTTATTATCACAATTTTATTTTAACTACCTATATGTAAAGGGCTATCCATTTTGCGGTTTCAAAAGCAAGCATAAATAAAACACATAAAATATTTTTTCATGGAATTTCTTTTTTATTATAAAGTTTGAACGTTGACATTATGTGTGAAACACTACATCATTTAAATGACCTCCACGCGAAGTGTTGCAAGCATTGATTCTTTTGAGGAGGTATCTCAGCCATAACTTGACGAATGTTGGTTTTTAAGTGCTCTAAAGTTGAAGATTTATCTGCATAAACACGGTCTTTCGCGTAGACCCACAAAAAAAGTCTAATGGTGTTAAATCGCATGATCTTGGTGGCCAGTTGATATCGCCACGACGAGAAATTACGCGGCCAGAAAATGTCTCTTGCAATAAAGCCATATTCGCTTGAGTTGTGTGGAATGTGGCACCGTCTTGTTGAAACCACATATTCTTCAAGTTGTATTCTTCAATAGCAGGCAACAAAAAGTTGGTTATCATATGACCATAACGCTCAGAATTGACGGTGACAGTCGTTCCAACCTCATTTTCGAAGAAGAAAGGTCCAATCACACCTTCGGACCAAAGAGCGCACCAAACAGTGACTTTTTCTGGATGTAATGGCCTTCAATTACTTGAGGATTCTCAGAACCCCAAATACGACAATTTTGTTTATGAACATACTCACCGAGTGAGAAATGTGCTTCATCGCTGAAGAAAATTTTTTTCGAAAAATTGCCATCCACGCCTGTTGTTCAAGCACCCATTCCATTGTGAATGGTCAAATGGCTTCAGTTGTTGCGTGAGCTGGACTTTATAGGGATGTAGGTGTAGATCTAAATGCAAAATACGCCATAATGTGCCGTAAGAAAGTACAAATTCCTGAGAATGACGAGGAATCGGCACATTCGGGTCTTCGGCAACTCTTTCACTTACAGCAGCGATATTTTCAACGGAACGAGCGAAACGATGATGCACAGGCCTTACAATATTTGTAACCGCTTCAGTCTCTTCAAATTTCTTCACAATTTCGGCAATTGCTTGCGTAGTTGGAGGATTATGTAAACCATAATCTCCTCTTAAAGCACGATATGTGGCTGTGGCAGAATCACCATTTTTATAGTAAGTTTTGATCATTTTTATGCGTTGTGTGATAGTTAAACGATACATTTTCGTCAATGTCAGACTTTCAACTGAAAAAAAAAATTGGTTTAACAACTTAGTTTGACAGATGTCGAATTCCAGTCCCATACTTATGAAACCACGAAATAGATAACCCGGTATTGTAATGCTCGTTTCTAAGATAATTTTATTAAAAAATATCACAACAAAAATATATTTTTTGTTACCGGTTAATATTGCGCCAATTAGTATGGGGTATTATTTGAAATACGTATTTATATTTTCTCACTACACGCAGAAATTATGCTAAGTCAAATTTTAACTTGTCCAATATGTATTTTTATGTCAACATTCTTATAATTATTTAGTCTGAATTTACAATGTAAAAACTAAAACGAAGACATTTTTCCAAGGTTGGCAGCCGTTACCGTTATTAATGCCGTTTGAAATTGAATACCGGTACTCATACTGATACCGATTTTTTTTTTTTTTGTGGTATACATTTATACCAAAGATAGAAATATTCTCGTGTAAATCCAATGGGCCTATTTAAACGAGAAAATTTTTAAGGCCGAACTTCTTTTGTTCATTTCTCATCAGGATAAATGTACATGTATACAAAGTCTGTGTGTATAAAACTATTATGTCGTGACTGCATCAGTGTTCTCGTCTAAATAGGCCCATTTGTGTACTGCAACCTTAATTCTTCGTCCCCTTTACAAGCTCCTATTGTCTTTCAATTTATACATTCAAAATCCTTATTAGCATATAGTATATAAACAAATATTATTCCCTTCTTTCCTAAACATTTTATAGATATTTGTGTATAGATATTAGGTATTTCAAATTCCGATGCTTTTTTATTGGTGGTCAAGTTGCATGTTACCCTCAATAAGCCATCCATTAATATCAAAACAAAAATATCATTGCACAATATTTACCATTTAAGTGTTGTTGAATTAGGGTATCATCTAACGACTCTGACATTGTTGTCGAGGCTAAACTAGAATTGCTAAGTGTATTGGTTGTACGTCCATTTAATCTATCTAGACGATTTTTGGCATTTTCCAAAATTTTTCTTCTACGAGTTTCACGTCGTTGATTAAGCTTTTCCTGAGCTTTAATTTCATCGTTCTCAAAATCATTTGTTTCGCTATTTAAGGCCCGTAAACTTTCCATTACTTTTTTAAAATATTCTTGTCAGCTTTTAAATTGTGTTCGTACAAAAATATAAAATTGACAAAAGAAAAAAACTAAATGATAAATTAGTTGTAATGTAAACTCTGAAAAATGTTTCAACACAGGATGACTTCTATAAACATTATATTTATATATTTTATATATATGTACAGCCAATTCTCTCATAGGGAAAGTTTTCTCAGAAAGTCTTGAGTTTTTTAAAGATAGAGGAATGATTAAGATTACATGTTCATAGGCGAGGTTGACAGTCCAGTTTTTTTCTCTCTTTCCTTACACACATCTGAATATCGTCGTAAGAACTAAAGAGCTTTGTAACTGACAAAAAATCGAAAATATGTTTTTTTGCATCATTTTGATCAGAAAAAAATACGCGTCGATTGGTCCCGGTCCCAGATTTCTGTGATGAAAAGAAATTCACTTACACCGTCTGCGTTTTAAAAAATACCAGTGTCTTCTTTCTGCTTTCATACAGGTTTTTTTTTTTGCTCTGGTGAACATTAAATGTTTTGTCAGTTACAGCGTTCTTTAATTCTTGGGACGATATGTATTCTCGTGATATGGAAGAAATAATATAACCTTTATGACACACGTTCAATTTTTTCACACACACTTCTTACTTGGGGGTTACACTTTCAATTTCTGGCTTTCAATTTTCAATACATTCAAACTTTTTTACTAATACACTGACACTTTTGGACATTGAAACGAACTGGATATCAAATTTGCTTTTCATGCGAGTGTTTCAATTTACTATCAATTCGCCATGTTTTTTCTTCTTCTTCTTTTTTGTTTTTTCTTTTTGTACGACTGCCATAGTTTTTTTGTTTTGTGTTGCATTTTGAATAATAAAATTGCTATCAAATTGAATGCAGCCTACGTCACAGCTTGAGATTTCTACAAGATTTGACAAGAAGTGTGTGTAAAAAAATTGAAAGAAAACATTGAACGTGTGTCATCAGCGTTATCAAAATTTTTAGAAATTGAAAGCTATGACGTAGGCTGTATTCAATTTGATAGCAATTTTATTATTTAAAATAACTAAAGCAGTCGTATAAAAAAAAACAAAACAAAAAGATAAAAAAGAAGAACAAGAAAAAAAAATTATAGATCGATATATGTATATATAAACCCCAATTTTACCAAAAGTAGAAAAAATAAGGAAAAAATTTCTGGAACAAACGTGTGGCTATCTTGTTATACACTGTGCTGTTGTCTGTATGCTAAAAATTTTGTTGTGGCTTTCTGTGTGTTGTTCTTATTATAGTTGTTGGAGTTTCGTCACTGTATACACTGTGTTTCTATGTACACTATTGTGTAAATGGGACCTAATGTATGTATATTTATATCTTAACACAAATATTAAATTCATAGCTACCCTGTGCTGTCTATTCCAGTTAATAACTATTATTTACATAATCTTACTATTTGAAGAGCATTACTCGACAGTTTTAAACACCAAAATTGCGAGTTTTTCCAAACAAAGGTGAAAATTAAATATTATTTATTCAAAGAAATAAAAATAAAAACAACAAGAATAATGACAGTAGTTGAAAGTAATGTAAAAGAAATTGAAATGGAAGTTGATCCTTCCGATGAGAGTTCTAACGCCGACGGCAAAAAAGATCAGGACGTTGTTCACATTTTAGAAATTCGGGAGCACATCAGGAAAATTGACAAGGCTGTCATAAGTAATGAATATAGGTAAGTTTTAAATGCAATTAAGTTATAACTTGATATATCTCTCGGAAAAGTTTATGCACCGTACTAAGATTTTAAGTTGCTTTGGTTTGCTTGTTTATTTTTTTTTTTCGTATTGCTCTTAATTTCTCCAAGTCACAGACAAAAACATTTTATAGATGCATTGTAATTATAATTAGGGATGCAAATCAGGACTGGTTTTCGTCAATCCCGGGTTTCAGGATTTTAAAAATTAAATCTCGGGATTTTTTGAAAAATAAAAAATTAAAACAAGGTATAATAATTTCTACATAAGTTTATTAAAATTTTTATCAAAGAAAAACCTTTTAAAAAGGTAAAAAACAAAAAAGTTTTCTTTTTTATAAAAAAAGTAGCCAATAAATAATTAATGAATTCGGTATTCAGGAATTATCACTAATATTTAAACTTTTAATTTGCACCCACACATCGCACTTGATCAACAAGAGGGTATGACTCGAAATTTTTAAAATTTTAGTAGAGGCCTAAAATTGTTTGAAAATACGTTTACATTGTTTTTTCTTTATTTATTTTTAATTATTGCAAAAAATACATAAATAAATTTTTCCAGTTTATATTATTTTTCGGAAATATCTCAAATTTTTTTTATTACTTTACAGTATAAACCGAAAATGCCACCAAATTTAAATAAAAAACTAATTATTCTTAACTTGAATAAGGGTATAAATCAATCTTATTGATCAAAAGGTAGTCAACACTTTATCACGAAAATTGTCTTTAATGTGGTTTCAGAGATGAAAGAGTAATCGGAATATGTTAATTTCTTGCAAAAAGTAAAATTTAGAATATTTTTATAAATTCCCATATTGTTGATCAATTGCGATATCCATGTATGTTCATCTAAAAGGTGTCATCTGTTGGAGTTACTACGACATGGTTAAAACCCTGTACTGCTGATGCTTCTATTGAAATGTCTGGTTATCATTTAGAAATGATCGATAATGCAGTAGAGAGGGTAGGATATGTGTCTATGTGTCAAGTAAATTAAAATATAGAGTTGTTTTTAAAGTATCACTTGGTGGTTGTGAATCTCTATTTGTTGAGATATCCCTTAATGGGATTTCAGCACTTTTTGGTGTTGTTTACTTGCCAAATGAATTTGAGGATAATCAATGCAAATTTTTAATATATTCACATATAATTGTTGTTAATGATTTTGACTGTAATATGTTTAATATTTCGAAATGAGTATGCGGTGTAATCTCTCTGTTCTTCACAACTCTAGACCAATTCACATTGATATTTTACATGGCTCCATATCTCTTTTGGATTTTTGGTTAATTAGTGATTATTTTCTAGGCAAGTTCAATGGCCATCCATTTCACACCACTCCTTGATTTTCGCTGCCTTTAGACTGGACTATATTCCATTAGATGACTGTTGTGTATAGGGATTTTGATCATATTGATTTGAAATCTTGCTTTAATTCTGCAGACTTTTTTCGATCCAATGATATTGAGTACTAATGTTCAGCTATTGATTGTCTAATAAGCGATCTCTATACATTTGTACCCATAGTTAGGAGAGAACTTAGAACTTATGATAATAGCTGGATAAAGTCCAGAAGTATTATGGTGGCTGGATGTCATCGGTATTTAGCTTATTCAGTTTTCGCTCTAATAGGAGTGCCATGGCTTGGAATACGTACTGTAGATATAGAAATAGGGCCAAGAATATCATCCGTAAGGAGAAAAGAAAGTTTTATAGTAGACTGTTCTATGGTCTTAATTCATCCGAGATTTTTGGGAATTTTGAGGTACACTGGTGTTGTTACTAATGGTAACAGATTTGATTTTAATATTAATGATTTTTTTGTTATTGGTTGTAATTCATTTGCATATAGGGATGTTGAACTTAATTTGCTTGGTGGTTTTACTGGGTCTTTTCATTTAGATGTATTAATGAGAATGAGCTGTTTAATGCTATATGTAGGATTAAATCTGGAGCTGTTGGATCTGAAAAGATTCAATTAACTTTAAAAGGACTTCCGATAAATGCAAAATTATTTCGTTTAAACGAACTCTTAAAATATTATTGAAATAAAAAGAAAACAAATCGATATGTTTTCGAAAAATATAAATTCTGACAAAGTTAGCAGACAAATTGCATACAATTTTAGCAATTAATGAATATTCTTGCCATAAAAAATACTTTTGAAAATGTTGGTATGCACAAAATAAAAAAGAAATGAGCCGGTGCTAAAATTTTTTTGTCGTCGATAAATTCTTTATTCTCGTAATTGCAATTATACAATTTTGTGCTTTTTATAGCCGAATCTCTTTCTTTTAAGCGGTTTTTTTTAACGGATTTTCTTTAAACGGAGTAAAATACCTTTGAATTTAATAGAAAACAAAAGTAAATACATTTATTTTGCTTATATCCGATTTCTTCTTTTAAACGGCGTGCTTATATCCGAATTCCACTGTACATATGTATTTTTTGGGATTTCGGGATACCGAAAAAAATCCCGGGAGTTTTCGGTATTGGCATTCCTATGCTATACGTAAGAAAACAAAAAAAAGTTTTACAATTAATAACACTGTTTTAGTCGTATTGACTAACGATGCACTTCTATAATAATTCAACGTTGGTTAATTAATGTTAAGTTTCAAGTATAGTTTGAGTCTAATAATCATCATTAATCTGCACAAAGTTTTGTTAAGGCACATTGGGCAAATATTTTTTTTATTCATTTATTGGTATTATTAACACTCTTCATATCTCATTGGTAATTAAAATGGATAGAAAGTAAGGAAAGTTGCAAAATTCCGCAATTCCTTTGGGTATAAAAGCAAATAAAAAAATAATTCACAAATAAACTAACGTTGTCGTTTGTATACGCTATAAATGCAGAAACTGTTGTCTTCCAGTGTAAAATTTAAACCCCGATTATGGTTCACAACAGTCGTAAATTGATTTAAAATTGCGATTATGGCTTACAACACCTACATATCGTCGATGGAATTAAAAAACGCTGTAACTGACAAAACCTTAAATGTTCACCAGAGCCAAAAAAACCTGTATGAAAGTAGAACAAATACACTGGTATTTTTCATTTCGCAGACGGCGTAAGTGAATTTATTTTTATCGTAGAAATCTGGGACCGGGACCAATCGACGCGTATTTTTTTTTTTTCTGATAAAAATGATGCAAAAAAACGTATTTTCGATTTTTTGTCAGTTACAGCGTTCTTTAATTCCATTGACGATATATACATAAATGATATGCCCAGGTGTTGAATAAAAGTGAGATTATTCTGTATTCTGATACTTTAATTATACAATAGGAGATATAAAAGAGCAATACAGAAATAATACAATAAAAGATATGGTATTAATAACTGGTTGAAAATTAAAAATATTTTTAGTAGTCTTCACTACATTATTGCCAAACATAGTTAAGCAGTATCTTTAGGTTTAAGCAAAGAATATAAATCATATAGAATGTGCATCACGTACAAGTAAAATTTCTTATGGCGGGTCGTAATGTTGGAACCCGCAAAAAGAATTGTTACTCTCTTACTTAGCAAAGAGAATTCGTTAATCTCTTACTTTGCACACACAACATCACAGTGTATAAGACGATAGCCACAACAAAATTTTTACTTCGTGTTTTTTTTTTTTGCTTAAGTACAGAAACGGTTTCATGCTAACAACAATATTCACATACAATACAATTTATGTGTGTGTGTGTGTCTTATTCATTGTGAGCTGTTTTCGTTTTTTAAATTTTAAAACTTAGAGAATAATGTTGTTGGTTCAAATATTTTTGTGTATTAAAGAATACAGTGCTCCGATACGACTATGTAAGCTAGTGTAGGGCAAAGCATATGTAATTTGTAGTTGCGCGAAGGAAAATACATTAATCTACATCGAATATATAGCGCCCTATTTAATATCGTAATAAAAGTGTAGTTAGAAATATATTTTATTATTATTATTTATTTAAGCTCAACAATTGATTTTATATTTATTTAAAATAAAAGGTTAACTAAACCAAAAAATGTAATTCCAAAAATATAAAAAAACAAGTATATATTCATTAATGATAAATTGATGATTTTTCAATTATAAGAAAATTGAAAAAATTTTATTTTTAATTTATGTATGTTTAAAATATATAACTGTATGTATATATTCATTTTTAGAAGAAAAGATACTTCAATTTTTTATGTTAAGAATAAATAATAAATAAATAATAATCAAAATTAAAATTATTTCTTAGTTTTTACTTTGAAGCATCAAAAAGTATATTTTGAGGATTTTCATCTCCATAAAAAGGCTAATAAGGTTACTTTTTTAAAAATTATTTATTGGATAGAATATCTATTTTTGGAACTTCCTTTTTCTGTAGTCCAAGAGCAATGCTTTCGAAGGAGCAGCAAATCCAATACCTCTATTCTGTGTTGAGAACAAGTGTTGGCAAACCACTCTGGGGTGATTCGTTTACATGACTCAATAATAAAAGATTTTATACCAATTTTTTGAGGCTCAGATTTAAAGACATTATGAAATATTAAAATATGTTTTTTGCTTGCATCCATTTAGCTATCATTCTAAATTATTTTACTTCCCAAAATGGCTTATCTGCAGATTCTTTAAGTGAAATTGTTACAGTAAATGTAAATATTTTAAAAAGCATTGCTATTAATGTTTATGCCCTTATATGTGATGAAGGCTCGACTAACCGAAAATGATTTTCCAATCTTAAAGTATCTGCTAAAAAACCGTTTTTTGAATTAAGCGATCAAAGTGTTTTTTGCCTTTATGATTTCCCACACTCAATTAAATCTTTGCGGAATGGGTGGCTGAAATGTGACATAAAAACCCCGGATGGGACGGCAAGCTTTCAGGTAATTAGGGAATTGTAAGAAATGGAAGCAAATGCAAAAACAAAAATGTGCCCAAAACTAACACGGCAACATATGTTTCCTAACACTTTTGAAAAATGCTTGTAGTATTTGCCACACAAATTTTCAGCAGGCTTGTTTCTGCTGCTATTAAAACAACGTCTGAAACCACAAAATTTAAGACATGTTCCGCAGAATTGGCTTTATCAACAGCTCAGTTTATGGAAAAAATGGCAAAATTTTTGATTGTCTTAATAGTGGCTCCCTTTATCGAGATAATTGCTACAGATCTGCAATTCAGATTAACAATGAAGTATATAAATATATTCAGTTCTTTTTAGAATATTTAAAAAAGGTGGAGTTTGTAGATCAAAACAAGCGTATTTTCTTTTCAAATAAAATGAAACTCACCCTAAATTCAATTCTTATGTTAACAAATGAAATTTTAAGGGAAGGTGGTGATTTATATTTCTTAGTGACAAAGTCCCTCAATCAAGACAAATTAGAACACTTTTTCTGTCTTTAAATCTGAACCGCGAAAAATTGGTACAAAATCTTTTATTATTGAGTCATGTAAACGAATGGCCCCAGAGTGGTTTGCCGACACTTGTTCTCAACACAGAATAGAGGTATTGGACTTTCTATTATTGGTTCTCCTTCGGAAACATTGCTCTTGGACTACAGAAAAAGGAAGTTCCAAAAAAAGAAAATTAGATATTTTATCCAATAAATAATCTTTAAAAAAAAATTAACTTTAGTAGCCTTTTTATGGAGATGAAAATCCTCAAAATATACATACTTTTTGATGCTTTGAAGTATAAAGTAAGAAATAATTTTAATCTTGATTATTATTTATTTATTATTTATTTTTAACATAAAAAAATTAAAGTGTCTTTTCTTTTAAAAATGTATATATACGTACACATATAAATTAAAAATAAAAATAGAATTTTCTTATAAATAATTGAAAAATCATCAATTTATCATTCGAAAATTTGTCATTAATGAATATATACTTGTTTTTTTATATTTTTGGAATTACATTTTTTGGTTTAGTTAACCTTTTATTTTAAATAAATATAAAATTAATTGTTGAGCTTAAATAAATAATAATAATAAAATATATTTCTAACTACACTTTTATTACGATATTAAATAGGGCGCTATATATTCGATGTAGATTAATGTATTTTCCTTCGCGCAACTACAAATTAAATATGCTTTGCCCTACACTAGCTTACATAGTCGTATCGGAGCACTGAATTCTTTATTACACAAAAATATTTGAACCAACAATATTATTCTTTAAGTTTTAAAATTTAAAAAACGAAAACAGCTCACAATGAATAAGAAACACAAACACATAAATTGTATTGTATGTGAATATTGTTGTTAGCATGAAACCGTTTCTGTACTTAAGCAAAAAAAAAAAAAACACGAAGTAAAAATTTTGTTGTGGCTATCGTCTTATACACTGTGATGTTGTGTGTGCAAAAATTTTGTTGTGGCTATCTTGCTGTGTGATGTTCTTGTTATAGTTGTTGGAGTTTCGTCACTGTATGTACTGTGGCTGAACGAAAAAACTAAACAACAATGCAAAAGAAATAAAACACACATTAGCACAGTGCATACACTGTGACATTAGTTTCTCTTATTTTGTTACGCTCTTTTCTTTTGTTTTGCCTTTTGCCCTTCCTTCCCGCGTCTGAAAAAATTTTGACAAAATATTTGGATAAGTGTTGAGATGCGCATTCTATATGATTTATATTCTTTGGTTTAAGTTAAGCTGTTGGCTAAAATCTGAAGACACCTTTTTTGAGTGATGCAGTGATTTTCAACATTTTTTGAGGTCTATAAAAAAATTGGAAGTCAATCTCACCAAACCGAGTACAGGGTTTTATTAAACTTTTATATTACAATCGAATCTTTACTGTGTATTCCGTACATTTTTTTTCACTGTTGCACTGTGTAATAATAATAAACGTACGTGAATTTATTTTTCTTTAAAGGTTTATTGCACGCGTTTTAAGAACACTACCAAATATCAGACGGAAGATTAATGGTGTTGTTTTACGTTATTTAACCACTATTGTTTACCCTGCTGGTGGTGATCGTGATGCAGCTTTGGTATTTGCTCCCTCAGTACCCGATGGTACTCCAGAGCCAAAAGTTCATAAAGTACGGCCTGCAACCACAGCACCTATTATTGAAATTGATGCTTACTTCCATTTGCTCTTACTGGTGAAATTAATTGATGATAACGAAATTAAAAAGGCTTCAGAGTGCTCTGAGGCTTTGTTGGCTAAAATACAAGGTCAAAACCGTCGCAGTTTGGATTTAATTTTAGCTAAATTTTATTTCTACCACTCTCGTGTTGCTGAGCTAACTAATAATTTAGAAGGCATACGCCCCTTTCTTCATGCCCGATTACGAACTGCCACTCTTCGAAATGACTTTGAAGGCCAAGCTGTGCTATTAAATTGTTTACTACGTAATTATCTTCATTATTCCTTGTATGATCAAGCTGACAAATTAGTTAAAAAATCAGTATTTCCTGAATCCGCAAGCAATAACGAATGGGCTCGTTTTTTATATTATTTGGGTCGCATAAAAGCTGCAAAGTTGGAATACAGTGATGCTCATAAGCATTTGGTACAAGCTCTACGCAAAGCACCGCAAACAGCTGCAGTTGGTTTTCGTCAAACTGTTCAAAAATTAATCATTGTTGTAGAACTTCTTTTGGGCAACATACCGGAAAGACAAGTTTTTCGACAAGCTGCTTTAAGAAAATCTCTGGCACCCTATTTTCAATTAACTCAAGCAGTGCGATTGGGCAACTTAAAAAGATTTGGAGAAGTGGTTGAGAATTTTGGACCTAAGTTTCAACAAGATTGTACATACACACTTATTATACGTCTGCGTCATAACGTCATCAAAACAGCTATACGCTCTATAGGTTTATCCTATTCACGCATATCTCCCGCTGATATAGCTAAACGTTTAATGCTAGACTCGGCCGAAGATGCTGAATTCATTGTAGCTAAAGCCATTAGAGATGGTGTCATAGAGGCAACTTTAGATCCTGCTAATAATTATATGCGCAGCAAGGAAAGTACTGATGTTTACAGCACGAGGGAACCTCAGTTGGCTTTCCATGAACGTATATCATTTTGTCTTAATTTGCACAATCAAAGTGTAAAAGCTATGCGTTATCCACCCAAGTCGTATGGTAAAGATTTAGAAAGTGCCGAAGAACGCAGAGAACGGGAACAACAAGATCTTGAATTAGCCAAAGAAATGGCTGAAGATGAAGATGATGGCTTTTAAAATATACACATTTTTATTCGAAATGCATTTCATTGCATAGAAGCTGAGCTTTTCTCTTCGTACATATAAATTTATAATTACCAAAATAATAAATGAAGTGTATCTTTTTTTTCTTTTTTAACAAATATTTATTTTTATCTATTTTTCTATTATAATATATTTTGCTACTCTTCTTGTAAATGAGCGATATGTGCAATCGTCAGCAGTTCATTGACGAATAAATGATTAAACAGAATACGACCACAACTTCAGGCAAAAACCACTCTCAGAGAAAACATGCCCAAAATTAAAACGACGACCGCAACTTCACGAACTGTCATTTAATGTTTTTACATTTCTTGTATGTAAAGCTATTAAAAATTGAATTTATGAGAGTTTTTGCGAAGAATTGAATTTATATTTTATAATTTAATCATCTTTACGCACTTTTTCCGTTATTTTTTCTATAATATAACTCATTTTATTTAATAAATTCAAAAATTTATTAATGTATTTAAACTTTCAAATGTTTTTTCGATTTTCTTTTGTTCTTATTTTTCTTTGCACTAACAACAAAAAACAAATGGGTTTGTATACAAAATGTATGCAATTTAATAAAAGTGTGGTAACATTGTTGAGAGAATTTGTCTCTAAAAATGAGAGCATAATAAAAATCGCTGTCAAAATAAAATAGATTCTATTTCACGACTGCATTCTCTAGCTTTTTTATCTGTCAATTTGTATGGAAAAAAACGTCATGCCCCAGTTCTGTTTAATCATATAAAATCGCTGGAATAAATAAATAAAATAGAGTCAATATTTGAAAAAAGTGTTATCCTATTAAGCTCCTTAGGGTAATTAATTTTATTTAAACTTAGATATTTTTATTCAGTGGCAACGGCTAACTTAATATAACGCCAGCGGCGAATTATTGTCGGCACAAAAATAATACATACATAACTGGCCTTTACAACCCTGTGTCAGGATTACGGCCTAGCTTCTCGCAGCACTCATGTTGTGTGTGTAAATTTTTATCCATGAGTACCGGGACCTACAGTTTAATGTCGACTCCGAACGACAGACTTGAGAAGCTTGGTCATGGCAATTAATTACTCTCAGAGCTTTTGCCAGAAGACTGCTGAGAGGTAGTCGCCGAAAGAAATATTTTTTCATATTTCTTTTTTTAAGATGTCGGAGCTGGGTGCCAGAAGACTGCTGAGAGGTAGTCGCCGAAAGAAATATTTTTTCATATTTCTTTTTTTAAGATGTCGGAGCTGGGTGTCGAACCCAGGGCTCATGTCTTAGTAAGCCAACACACTAACCAATAGACCACGGCGACTACACAAAAATAATACAAAGAAGTTTTAAAGTAAAAGTTTCTGGTATTATTAATAGTATTTCTGAAAGAATATTTAAATAAAAAACAGTTTTAAGAAATAGAGAGATTCCTACAATTATCAGAAAGTAAGTATTATTATGCGAGAAGCTAGGCCGTAATTCTGACACAGGGTTGTAAAGGCCAGTTATGTATGTATGTATGTAAGTATTATTACAATACTATTTAAATGTATGTACATATGTGTCCAATCGACACATCCATAGGAGTGTGTATGTCTGTCTGTGTTTAATAAAAAATGGTAATGAAAACATTGAGGTAGACAACGATGATGAAGAGGATATTCAAAAAAAGATACATAGGACGTATTTAGATGTTTGGACTTATTTTGAAATAACCAAAGATAAAAATTGTACTAAATTCCGTTTCTGTGGCAAATACTATAAAACTAGCGGCAATACTACAAATTTATTAGATCACCTTAAACGTTCGCACTCTAGTTTCAGAGAAGCGGAAAAACCAATTAAGACCATAGACCAAAAACGGTCGATAAACTCTTGCTCATTAACAAAAAGTATTGGGTAAACCTGGTATAACTTATAAATACATAAATTTAACGCTTCTTTAAAGCCTTTTACGATTAACGTTAAATAAAAAAATGACCTCAAATTAACAGCTTTAATTATTTTTTTTTTTTGTTATTTTGCAATAAAATTGAAATTTATGTGACAATAGTATACATACATATGTGTGTCTTTTGTTTAAATTAATACATTTATTAAAGACAGTTGAAAGCGAATAATAACCCATATACATACATGTACCATGCTATATTTTAATAGAATTTTATTTACTGGACTTCCGATACAAATTGAATTCTACTTCTCCACTAGATTTTAGAAGAACCTAGTAAAAAAAATATAAAAAATTCGTATTGCGATTCTAATTTTCTCAGAAAAATAGAAAACTATATTAAACTATCGATACTATCGACGGGGCCGACTATCAATAGTTTTGCAGCTCTAATTAACACCAAACTCAAATCAACTAATGACAAGATTTCAATTAAAATCTAGTCCAAGGTGAAATTATACGAGGTGGTCGCAGGTGAATATAGTACAAAAACAACAGGGAATTTGTTTTTTCAGCTCTCATGTCAAAAGGAGGTATGGTCTGAGGTCTGATCAAAAATTAACTGTTATTTTCAAATTTCATGAGTTACCTATGTTCGATTTTCACATTTTTTTTTGTTATGTTGGTACACATGTCTGTCATATATATTGGTAATATCAGCCATTTTGGCTTGTTAGTTTGTTTTTGAGAGATAAAAAGGTTAGTGGTGTTTTGGTGTGCTCTTTGATTTTTTACGATTCGAAAAAATAGATAAAAGAAATTGTATTAAGTTTTGTGTAAAAAATGAAATTAAATGCGCAAAGACATTTGAAATATTGACTGTGGCGTTTGGCGAGTCTACTATGAGCAGAACACAAATTCAATTGTTGTATATCCGGTTTAAGGAAGACGCAAAAGATGTCAATGACGATGGATTTTGCACAATAATAACGCACCAACTCACATCGATGCTTGTGCGTGACTTTTTGGCCAAAAACAAAACCATTATCATGATTCAACCACCGTATCACCGGACTTGGCCTCAGCTGAATTTTGCCTTTTTCCAAAACTGAAGACACCGATAAAACGGAAGCGTTTTGCTACGGTTGAGAAGATAAAAGAAAAATGGAAACAGAAGCTGTTGGCGATACCAAAAAGCGCGTTTCAGAAGTGTTTCGAGGGTTGGAAAAAACGTAAATGTATTATATCTGAGGTGGATTACTTTGAAGGGGACAAGATAGTTATTGATGAATAAATAAATACTTTTTAAAAAATATTAAAATAACTGTTATTTTTTTATCACACCTCGTATGTCCCTACACCAAAACAAAAACACGAATACACACAATGCAAAATATATACAAAATATAAATCAGAGTTGTAAACGAATCATTCATTTTTGAATTAATTCGTGAATCATTCATGCAATGAATTGGTAAAATTTTGAATTAATTCTTTTCTCCAAAAAACGAATTGAATTAAATTTGAATCAATTCATTTGAATTTAGCGAACATGAATTGCAATTCATTTTCTATTCAAATGAATTGGTAAAAAGAATTGCAATTCATTTCCAATTCATTTGAATTGAATTGATTTTGAATTAATATAAATGAGTTAGAAAAAATGAATTGCAATTCATTCCCAATTCATTTGAATTGATTTTGAATTAATTCAAATTAGTTAAAATATGAATTGCAAATCATTTTACCAATTAACTCGAAAAATGAATTTGTTATACATTTCCAATTTACTTGAATTGAATTGATTCTGAAAAAAGACTGTAATGCAAAAGCATCACCCTTTTTCCAAGTACTTCTATTTTGTACTTTATAATAAAAATATATCTACTACTAGTAATGAATCACCCATTGTCTATTACTTTTAATCCAAGTATTTATTACTTATTTATAATAATATTACATACATAAGTATTACCAAAATGTTTGCCCTTTAATGTTCGTGGGTCACAAAATTTCATAAATTTTAATAGGTTTTAAATACTGAATGTCTTGTTATTCAGAGTATATCAAAAGCGAAATAAGTAGTACTTGAAGAACCAAACTCCAAACACAAAGTTTACTTCAATTGAATGCAATTCATTTTTGATTTGATAAATTTGAATTACAAGTTACATTTCTAATTCATTTGAATTAATTCCAAATCATTTCAATTCAAATGAATTAGAAATGAATTGCGATTCTTTTTACCAATTCTTTTGAATTAAAAAATGAATTGCAATTCATTTTGCCTAATTCAAATGAATTGCAACTCATTTTGCCCAATTCATTTGAATTGGAAATGAATTGCAATTCATGTTTGTTAAATTCAAATGAATTGATTCAAATTTAATTCAATTCTTTTTTTGGTTGAAAAGAATTAATTCAAAATTTAGCTAATTCATAATGAATTGAATTCAAAAAAGAATGATTCATTTACAACTCTGATATAAATATATAGGCATGTTCTGAAAATCACTTTATGTAGGAGTGATTTCAAATCACGAGAAAGGTGTTCTGAGCACAAAACATTTTGAAATTTTGTGATTTGAAATCTTGTCGATATTAAATCACTTGCCTTTTTAAACACTATTTTACTTACAATTCATCATTTGTTCTTTATTTACTTTTACAATAAAAAATTATAGTTTCATTCGGAAAAATTCCAAAATTTGCAAATTTTTAAACACATTACAATTTTCATACAAATTTTTCGATTTGTTTACATTTTTCACAATTTGCTTTTATTTTTCAAAGAGATTTTTGGAGTTGCCAGACTAACAACATGTTATTTTATGTATAATTTGACCAAATTTGTCAGTTAAATTAATTATTAAAAACAAAAATTTATAACATTTTTTCATAAAAAATAATATATTGTGAAATAGTGGTTAATTTTTGGAATATAAATGTGCGATTTTAATGCAAATGGCAGCAATGAATCTGGCAGCTCTATAAACGACACAAAAGAGCCATGGCGTATTGATTATAAGGTGCATTTGACATGGCAGCTGAGCTACTTTTTTTTCAGCCAATTTGTGAATATAGTTGTCAATTTTTGCTTTGTTTTATGTACATTGTTTTTGTTTTCATACTTTTTGTTTTGGTTTTTTTTGACAGTTAACTACCCTAACAAGCATCAAAATGCTGTGTTGTTTTTGTTACTGTTTTACTTGTTGTAATCTCAAAGGCACCTTATGATAATTGCGCCATGCAAAAGAGCTTACAGTTTGTGGTTTAGAACAATGAAAAATACTAAACATTTCTTGCATAATTTCAAACTAACATGTGATTTGAAATCACGTGATTTTCAGAACATGCCTGATAAACAAAATTTTTGACAGGAGCGGTATGACCAAAAATAAACAGCTGGGTTGGCAACACCACCTTGTAAGTAATTTCACCATGATCTAGTCATTATTTACTAGAATTCCCATATAAAACAAAATCTACCTCGGTACTAGATTTCGACAAAATCTATTTGAAATCTAGTATACTTTCCGATGCAACTCTGTATTTTTTGTAAGTTGTACTAAAAAATACAAAACTACAGTAAGTCGAGATTTACAATGTAGGAATTAGAAGGCAGACATTTTTTAATTCTCTTATGTTTTTTCAAAAAACTTTTAAAATGAAGATCTTAAAAGACAAACAGAATAAGCAAGCATTAGAAAAACTGGAGTAGAGAAAGGCAAAATGTCCGATACCAGCAATCGTGAATCGCACTCTTCAAATTTTCGTCGATATTTCTACAAAATTCGTCTGTCTTTCAATTTCTACATTGTAAATCCTGACTAAAAAACTGACAATTGAAGTGCCTCATATAATTAAAACGGAAAAAAATTCAAAATTTTTTAATTAGTTTTTATTGAATATAAAATAAGAAAAAAATTGTTTTGTTTTTTTGTTGGCTGTTATTTGATACTAAAATTGAGCATGTAATGGAACATTGGGAATACGATTGTAATGCAGCAGATAATTTCATTTCAGCTTCTGAAGGAGATTGTGTTCTAAAAAAGCTGAATGAAGAAAGTTCAAATTTTTCTAGTGATGAAGAAGAATTGGAGGAACCCATTAAAGCAAGTGGTAAGATTTTATCAAAAGGCAAGAAAATTTTGTGGTCCACTGAATTACCAAAAATGCTGAAAACATTGTTCATTGTTGCAATAACTCCTTAGCTTTTGGTATTCAGTCAAAATAAAAGTATACTCTAGGTTGAGTTGGCTCTACAAGGGTTTCAAAATGACAATTGCAATTCATTTGAATTAATTCAAAATCAATTCAATTGAAATAACAAATTCAAATCATTTGAATTAATTAAAAAAAATATTATACAATCATTTTTAATTCAAATGAATTGCAATTTATTTTGCCAAATGAAATCAAATGAATTGATTCAAATTACACTCAATTCGAGAAAAGAGTTAATTTAAAATTTAGCTAATTCGTAATGAATTGAAATGAAAAAATAATGATTCATTTACAACTCTGTTAAATAGGCATGTGGAATATTCTCTTTTTCTTTCTGTAATAACTTCCTTGCAACATACTATGCATAATTCTATATATTCAGATAATTACCTTTGAAGGATGTTAAAGATATTCGTCTAATTGCCTCTAAGAGACAAGTAATTATATTCGTTTAAATTAATTCCACGCATAATTGCCCAAAAATGTTGATATTTTTGTCGAGGCAATTATCCGGGGAATACTGGGGGGTTATTTTCTATATCGATTCGAATCAAAAAACTTACAAATTCGTAAAAATTTACCAATTTTCGAAAAATGTTTATATTCATTATTATTGTTTTTCCGAATGAAATTTCCTTTCGAAAACATTTACGATTCGAATCGAAATACTAAATAACATTCCTGTATTTCCTAATATTTATGTTTCGTTTTAGGAATTATGTATATGTTTTGCCTGTATAAAATGAGAAAAATATAACTCTACCTAATTTTAATAAATATTTCAGCCAATTTTTTTATTATATGTATTTATTTCATTTAATTAAATATCTTAAAATGCAATTTTCCAATAATGATGTTATGTGTAATTTATTAATTGCTTTTATTACCTTCGACAGCTTTTGGTAATAGTTTGGGGCCATATAACAGTACGTATGCACAATGCCAATCCCCACCGCCAGAAAGTCGTAAAATTTCTTCACTAGTTACCGAAGTTACAATATCATCGTCGAATTTGAACCATATATCATCAGTTTGTTTAACCCAAGCTACATAATGACCCGAAGTGCTTGAACGTCCTTTGTGTGTCAGAACAGCTTGGAGTGTATAGTAACCGGAATTGTTACTTCCTAAATCGTCTTCGAAACAAAATGGTTCATATTCAATTTTTTCTTTTTTATCGTTAATTTCTTTTGCCTGAATTTCTGCTAGTGGAGCTTTTATTTGGCTATCCAATTTTTTGTCTTCCAATTCTTTGAATTTTTTACGCATAAGACACAGTTTATTTTGCAATTCAGGAGTGCATAAATCGAAAGCATCAAAATCAAGTGGAAATTTAATGTCTTTTAAAACTTTAGCATTAATACCTTCTTTACCCTTATACTGGAATCTTACAAATTGGATAGTTAAATAGGCAGGCAAACGGTTTATTAAATACTGACAAAAAAAAGGTTATTCAATTGTAATTGTATATTAAAGAGACATATCTTTTTACACTTACCGATCTAGTATAGTTGGCATCTCTACATAAGCTTTCAGAACGCTTTACTAAAATTTCATTTAATTTTGATTTTAAACCACTGTGCATGTATTTTACTTCTGGCGAAATAAAACAACTTAATTGTAAGAAATTTTCTTTACTAACTGTAATTTCTTCATCTGGAGCCTCACTGCAGCTCATTTTAACTTCAAAAGTGCCACCGAAGAACTGCTCAATAAATGAACTGCAATAGAAAATACATCAGTCATATATTATAAAACTTGAATATATAATAGATATTCAGAACTTATAACGTAACTGGTATATTCATAAAAAAATGATGGGGTTATTTGAAAAGCCTTGCATAAAAATACATATGTCAAATAATCCTTTAATAAACGTGCAATAATTGTTGTGAACATGGCAGTATATAATAATTATTATTAATTATATATATTATATATAATGTAGTATTAGTGAAAACAGAATTTTAGGGGTAAGTGATTTCATCAGAATTTAAATATTAGGAAAATATAAATGGCTAAGAAAAACTATTAATAAATAAATTATTTTATTCTTACAACAATTTAAAAATCTAAATTTGTTTACTATAAAAGTTTAATTTACATATATGGCAAAAGTTTTTCTAAAGAGAAACTATAAATTTGCTTAAAAGAGAATGCTTATTATTATCCTTAAAGTTCACAAATATGCATGTATGTATATATCGTCGATGGAATTAAAGAACGCTGTAACTAACAAAACCTTAAATGTTCACCAGAGCCAAAAAACGTGTATGAGAGTAGAACAAATACACTGGTATTTTTCGAAAAGCAGGCGGCGTAAGCGAATTTATTTTCATCATAGAAATCTGGGACCGCGACCAATCGACGCGTATTTTTTTTTTTCTGATAAAATAGATGCAAAAAACGTATTTTCGATTTTTTGTCAGTTACAGCTTTCTTTAATTTCATCGATGATATATATGTATTTAACATAAACATACATACATATGTATGTATATTAAAAAAACTTACTTATATTTTTTAACAGTTTGTTTTTCCTCTGTTTCGCCAGAACTAATAGGTGGCAATTTTTGCTGTAACATTTTCAGCAATTCGGACCAGCATTCATTGGCATCCTGTTGACGATAGGTACCATTTTCGCCAGTTTGTGAAAATTGTGGAAAGGCACGATGTAATGTTCCTAATAAAACAAATGGAGTAACAGTACAGCCAGTTTTTTCCAATTGTTTAAATAAGAATTTCATAGCTGAAGTAATAGCCGACGGCATTGATTCAGCATCAGAATTTCCACCACGGAAGTTCTCTAAAGCTGTACGCAATTCGGGTACAGCACGTAAACACTGTAAGGTAGCGTTCATATAGCATGTATTGCCCAAATTAATAAGGCCTGCAGGAATCTCCATCTGTAATGAAATAAATTATAGAATTCTTCATCAAAATTAATTATAGGGTAAGAGATCTGTTTTTTATTGTTTATATTGAGACGGAGTAGGGTTTATAATTTTAATATCATCATGATGATGCAGTGAACAAGCTTCTTAAGTCTGTCGTTCAGATTCGAATTTTAATTTTAAAAATTGACACACACAATACGGGAGCTGTGAGAAAGTAGGCCGTAACTCTAAAAAAGGGTTCTAATGACCAATTGTGTAGTATGTATGTAATATATAATAAATTACGTAATGCAGTTTTTACGAAAATTTTTTTTTAAATCAATTAAATTTTTCAAACCTATAGTTTATTAATAAATTCCATTATATTTAACTATCTTAGGCCACCCATCCTTAATTCGTACCACAAACTAACACATATCATATTTATGGTTTTACATAAAAAAAAACTTTTATAGCGGCAATATGCATGCATAAATATCTACATATGTTTCCATGCTCTTCGTTTTAGGATTTCTTTTTAAATTATGGCATTTTAGGAAAGTTCTGCCTAGTTTTTGACAATATTTCCCAGAAAATTTTAAATATAACTCTCGTCTGTTTCGTACGAATTTCAGAGTACATTTGGCTTTATTTCATATGAATACTTTTGTTTTTCTAATCAAATAATGGAGTAGACTACCCGTTATTTAATTTTTTTTTTGTTTGAACCAACGCCCAATGCATTATAGAGATAATTCTTTCTTTAGCCACATGGTTCCCTTATGGAATAATCTTCCCGCGAAAGATTTGCCTGTCCAATACGATATTAATAAGTTTAAGTCATATGTTCACTCTCTTTTTCCCCTTCCCATAACATATTTTCTTTGATTAGCACAATGTATTGTATGAGTAGGGGTAATCCACTGAGTGCTGGCCTCAATATACATCAGTGATGTGCACTACTACATAAACACACTTGCGCTTGTGTATGAAACAGAGAAAAGACTCTGCTTACTTCTACCAGAAATGGGACTGTTCGAATTAATTTCATTTTATAACTTCATAATTATTTCTTCATAATTCTGAGTAAAGTTCGTAATCGATTGTCCGATAGACATGTGACCGATCTATTGAGAATAAAGAGGTACCGAGATCACATAGATTTGGAGGAAATAATGAATAATTATTTCAGTTCAATAAAAATGATACAAAAAATATGCACTATCCATCCCTGCACCATGTTCGAGAGAAGCTAAAATCTAAAAACTGCAAGAGCAACAATATTTCTTTTTATGTACGTGTTTGTCTTCGACCTATCACGCGTTATAGGGAAAGAGATTTTTGGACATCACTGATATACATACATACATAACTGGCCTTTACAACCCTGTGTCAGGATTATGGCTTACGCCCATGTTCTGAAAATCGCAAAACGCTTGAATTTGGCGTTTTCGATTTGAAATCGCCAAATACGTGTTCTGCAAAACGAAAACGCTAAAACTTTGGCGATTTCAAATCGCTAATGTACCCTGAAGCGTTTTGGTCAATTGTATTAAATATAAACCTTAAAAAATTAAAAAAATTATACAATATATAAATTTAATATGATTTCTTTTAATTTAAAGGAATCTTGTACGCGTTCTTTTAAAATTTTAATTAAAAATTTATAATTTAAAAATGTGCTTTTTTAATACTTGTCTGTTTCAATTGCTTACTTTTTTATGATCAACTGAATACACAATTTTGTACTAATTCACAAAGAAAACTCTTAAAAGGAGTTCAAAAACAATTTTAAAGATGGATATTCATAGCCAAACATCGCCATTTGCGTTTATTTAGTTAATATTTCCATTTGTGTTAAAATCGAAAAAAAGCAAATCGCGCGTTTGTCAGAACATGCTCAAATGCGTTTTGCGTTTTCAAAATGAAATGCGTTTTGAAAACGCAGCGTTTTTCAGAACATGGGCGTTAGCTTCTCGCAGCACTCATGTTGTGTGTGTAAATTTTTATCCATGAGGGACCTACAGTTTAATGTCGACTCCGAACGACAGACTTGAGAAGCTTGTTCATGGCAATTAATTACTCTCAGAGCTTTTGCCAGAAGACTGGCCGAAAGAAATATTTTTTTCACATTTCTTTTTTTTTAAGATGTCAGAGCTGGATGTCGAACCCAGGGCTCATGTCTTAGTAAGCCAACACACTAACCACTAGACCACGGCGACAGCTTTTCTAAATGAATAAATTTCAATTTTTATTGATTAATAAAACGAAAATATTTTCTTCGTTAGAAGTGTGCCGGAGAAAATGCCAAATGTATATAAATTGTATGGCGCCTTCCTTTGAAATTTTTTTGGAAAAAACAACTTATCTAAAGCGGGTGTTTTTAGGGTACAAGTGGTGAGGGACACAAGTTTACAAAATTTTTTTTCCTAACATTGCTGGATAAAAAGATATTAATTAATATAATTTACGTCAATTTTATAATCAGGCTTTTTAACATTAGGCAACATTTTGTCAACATACCACTGATGCCATTTCTACATCGTTCATATCTTCAATAAATTTAACGGGTTCTGCAGGTTTTTCTGGAACTTGTTCCTTTGAGCCTAATAACAAAATCGTGGCTCCCTGAATAGAATTAAAAAATATTTACAACTGTTAAAAAATCACATTTATCAATCCTTACGTCCTTCAGTTGTAAATTCCATTCATCGTTCTTTAAAATGCCACCCTTGCACATGATTTTCTGTCTTTCAGGTTCCACTCCTGTCAGAGCAAATAGTTGAGCTTTAAATAATATAGGCTCCTCGTCGGTATCTACTTCAATATCAGGAAACATTTCCCGTCCCCACTTTACTTTCACTGTAATTGATTAAACAAGTTTTTTTACCTTTCAAAGTTAGATTTTTTGTTGTCTACTGACCTTTATATTGGGGCATATTTTCTGATTACTTATACAAATTAATAAACTGTAATTAATATTGTTAAAAAAGATCTGCAGCTTTTCTTCTTTTGTTCAAACAAATTATTTTGTGGTCAATTGACAAATTGAAAATTTTTAAAAGTCATTTAATTTTGACATTTTCATTTAATAATGAAGTGTGCGTAACACTTCAAATGATAAATGAAATCAGTACACAGGGCGTTTCAAAAACCATTTTTCTGATATATATAAACAAGCCTTTGTTTCAACAGTCTTTTGGTCTCTGAGAATGATTGCCAAAAAAAAAATACTTTTCAAGTTCAGAGTTAATGGTACTGATGGGTAGAAAATTGAACCACATAACATGGGTGCCGTCAAAAGTTAGGATTTACAATGTAAAAAACGAATGGCAGACATACGGAGGTGACGAAAAAGTGAACGGAATGTTTCTACCGGAAATTCTCTTTTCTACCTTTCGTAAATTTTGCTAGATGCTATAAACACATTGAACGCTATCAACCACCAAACACACGCCTACAAAATTCGCTGGCTACAAAAGTAGTAGAGTAGCCAGCCAGCAATCTAATTATAATAACGACTACAGCTACAAAATCAACATTTGTTCTGAGACGTTGAACATAACGTTAACAAAGCATAACAAACTTATTTTTTTAAGATGAAATAAATAAATAAAAATTTTAATAAAACTAAAAAGTTAACTAAACTGGTGTTTTTTTCGAACCGAAAATAAATATTCCATACAAATTTTTATTTTTAACCGCTTATATAAGCGGTTAATTTTAAAACTGCTTAAAAATTAAGCACATATAAAAATGCTGCCAAGTTGGATTTTTTTATTTTGACGTTATCTTTTTAAAATTCTATGTTAGTGGTGTTTTTTTCGATACGTATAGCCGCTTAGATAAACTGCTTCGAAAAAAACGGCATAAGTGCTTAAGAAATTAAATTGGGCATTACTCACAATTTTTATAAAAAAATGTCTAATTATTTTTTTAAAAACAATTCAAACACTATAAAAATAATTACATTCCTTCACCTCAGCCTTATTTACAATGTTTATTCTTTTTTTATTTATGAAATGTCATAGAATTTTAAAAATATAACGTCAAGATAAAAAAAAAATCCAACTTGGTAGCATTTTTATATGTGCTTAATTTTTAAGCAGTTTTAAAATTAACCGCTTATATAAGCGGATATAAACAAAAATTTGTATGTAATATTTATATTCGTTTCGAAAAAAACACTACTGTTATTTCATAAATAAAAAAAGAATAAACATTGTAAATATGGATGAGGTGAAAGAATGTAATTATTTTTATAGTGTTTGAATTATTTTTAAGAAAATAATTACACATTTTTTTATAAAAATTGTGAGTAATGCCCAATTTAATTGCTTAAGCACTTTTGTCGTTTTTTTCAAAGCAGTTTATCTAAGCGGTTATAGGTATAAAAAAAAAACACCACTTCAATTAAAAATAAAATAAAAACTACATTAAATAAATGAAATATGTAAATTAATTACATCTCATGTATTGCGTTTTTTAAACACCTTTATCATGCATCTTATTGTATTGGCAGCACTAGACTGTTTATTGTCGCCAAGAAAAATAGAAATTAGCCTAAGTTGACTACTGGCTATAATGCTATAAACACAACAAAGGCTATCGAACACCGAACACACGACTACAAAAATCGCTGGCTACAAAAGTAGCCAAGTAGCCAACTACTTAATTATAATAACGACTACAGCTACAAAATAAACATATGTTTTGACACGTTGAACATAACCTAAACAAAATATATTTTTTGTAAGTGAAATTGTGACGAAATAAAAAACAACAAATGTCTGAAGAAAACTTATAAAAATTTAAGAAACTAAAAAGGCAATTACATAATAAATTAAAAATGAAATAAAAACTGATGTATATAAATGAAATAAGTAAATGAAAACTAAACAAAAAATGTAAACAAATGATTATTTATTTTCAGTGGTGCTACTTAATTTTTTTTCGCATTTTTAATGCATATATTTCATATATTGCGTTTTTAAACACCTTTTTCATGCATATTATTGTATTGGCAGCACTAAACTGTTTATTGTCGCCAAGAAAAATAGAAATTAGCCTAAGTTGGCTACGGGCTACAAAAGTAGTCGTGTGTTCGGTAGTCGTGTTGCCGTTAAAATAATTATTCTCATATGCACACATGTATTCTATTTTTGAAAGCTTGTAGTCGATGGTCGGTAGCCTTTGTTGTGTTTATAGCATAAAAGTAGTCGTGTGGTCGGTAGTCGTGTTGCCATTAAAATAATTATTCTCATATGCACACATGTATTCTATTTTTGACAGCTTGTGGTCGATGGTCGGTAGCCTTCAATGTGTTTATAACATGATGCTCCATATTATTTTTCTCATTTCATAGTCATGTGTAGGAAAGAAAATATATTAAACAATTCTGCCTGCTTCCTAATTTCCGCATTATAAAATCTTTCGGCAAGAGCAAAAAAGAATTGGAGAAATTTCTACCGGTCAATTTCTAGATTGTAAATCTAGACTAACCCTTAAAAGGGTGTAACATTGTGGTGAATCAGGAAATTTGCTAAAACAAAAGTGAAAAGTGCATATGATATGATATTCCTTGTTCAATAATTCTTAATTGCGTTCTTTTTATATATTTAAACTTGTAAAAATAAAGAGGAAAATGCCGCCATAAAATATAATAAAATAAATACAAACATTGTACGTAATGCCATATATACACATTAAATAAATGGAAAAGTACTAACAAAAATAGAATCTTTTATTAAGTGCTATTAAATTAATACATTGTGCAAATACAATAAATTAATTTACAGAATAAACACTATTTTAATTAAAATAAATTTTCAGAACACAACGTACATACATACATTAATTAAATGATATGCAACTCTGTCATCTATTCAAAGAAATATTTTACAAACACAGTAACACTGGTTCTTATCAAACTTAACTGAGCAGGGGGTATTTTGCGTCGAAACAACGTTTTTTATCAGTGTGTTATAGAATCAGTGAACAAGTAGCTTTGTTAAATTTTTAATTTGTGTCGGAGACTATTATCTAAATTTTAAAAAGTATAAATGAAACAAGTACTGATTTGCTTTTAACTCTAATAAAAATGTTGAGACTTAAAAAGTTTGTGTCTCCCAAATTCCCACTTATAAGATCTTTTGCTTCGGTAACATCAACCTGTTCTTCATCAGCTGGTAATAATGATCAAGGAAAGGATACAAAGAATCCTGTCGCCAGAACTCTAAATATTCTAAAGAATGATTTGCAAAAAGTAACAAATTTTCTAAAGTCAAGTACTAGCAATAACACACAAAATTGCTCTGAAGTTTCCGGAGAAACTAAAGATTTGAATACAAAATTTCAAAATTTCAGAAGTACTGGTAATATACCGAAAGATGAATTCCAAACTCATTGTGATGTGGTAGTTATTGGTGGTGGTGGAGTGGGTTGTTCTGCAGCATATTGGTTAAAGCAAAAAGCCAGAGATGGCTTAAATGTTGTTGTAGTCGAACGAGATCTAACGGTATGTTTGATTTTCATTATCTTATTTGTTTATCAATTTTATTCAAGTGTTGTGATTACATTTATTTTTTAATTGTAGTACGAACGTGCTTCTACTGTCTTATCTGTTGGTGGACTACGTCAACAATTTTCATTGCCCGAGAATATACAAATGTCATTATATGGTGCCGATTTTATCAGGGAATCGAAGGAGCATTTAGGTGATTGCGAATTAAATTTTACACCACACGGTAAGTGTTTTACTTGCATACGAATTTATATTTGTTTTTATTACTTAATTTTTTATTATTGATCATAGGCTATCTTCTATTGGCGTCAGAAGAAGGTGCTGAAACGTTGACGAGAAATTCAAAGTTACAAAATGAATTGGGTGCTCGGAACGAATTATTAAACGCTACTCAGCTAAAATTGAAATTTCCATGGCTAAATACAGATGGTATAGCTTTAGGTAAGATAAGTAAATTATATTTAGAATCTTACTCTCCTCTCCCTAACGCACTATGCATTAGGCGAAAGGTGTGTTCAATTAAAATTAATTTTTTAAAATTAAAGAAGTTTAAAATTATGTTTCAAAATGTAAGCCAGAGACTACTTTCATAAATGCAAATTGCTTTGCAGCGGGACAATGTCATGTATAATTAAACGCAACCATGAAAACTTTAATAATGTATAGCATTCCTAAACTCACTAGTGTCTCAGTTTATACGCAAACAGAAGCAACTTAGGCCTAGACAATGCTTTTTATACATAATGCATTTGATTTACAATGTAGTAAAGTATAATTGCTTGATTTTACCACTGCTTTGACGTTGAATACAGATCTTTGGGAAGGATGGCTCTCTTAGGCTTTAGCTCGTAATAATTATAATTATACTTTTGAGACCCCATATGTATGTGTATATATTAATTTAAAAAATATATATAGTATATACATACATACATATATAGTAGCCAAAAGAAAAGACATCCTATTGCATTTTCGCTTATTGAAGCAATCTATGTTCCAAATTTTAACAAAATCGCTCCAATCGTTAAGCGTGATTGACTGACAAACAAGCAGACTCACAAAAAGATTTATATACACATACATATAAATCTGAATTTATGAAAATATCGATATGGTATTCATAAAATCAGTTCATCATCATGGAAATGCACATATCATCATATTAAATGCAAACGGACGTATCTACACTTTTTGATTTTTTTTAAATCAAAACTTTTGTAAATCCTGAAAATCATAGTTTTTAGGATCGGGTTATAAGCATTAGCATCCCTATATACAACCAATGAGTTTGTATGTAAGGCTTTCATATAAATATGTATGTAGTTATATCTTCTGGCATTTAGAAACGCACGCGCTTGTATTTACGTCCGTTTGAATTTGTAGGAATCTAAAATTTTGCACGAACATGTATTTTAATAAAACGAACCATAATTAATAAAAAACTCAATTTCGAAATTTTGTGTAGTTACGACCGTTTGCATTTAATATGACGATATACATATACAGTGTCATGTCTGTCAGCAACAAATTTTTTTAATTTGCCATTCGAAAACATTTTTATGTGATAAAATCAATTTATGCAGTACTGATGGAAATTTTCATCATAAATATACTTAAAAAGTCGTCGGAGAAAAAAGCGCAGAGCAAGAGCAACAAAAAGATTGCTCTGAGCAATCGGAGCGAAGCTGGACTGTGGTTTTACTTACTCTGCTTACAACTTGATTAAATTAAGGTTGGTGTCGTATTAAATTATCCTAAGCACAGACCGTTGGCTAATATATAAAAAATATGGAAATTTTCTGCTAGAATTACCAACTTTAGCCCTGTGGATAACGATTTTTTTCACCACCGCAGATATTGGTCACGTTTATAAATACTTTTATATATAAATTACATATTAATATTATTTTTTCTCTTAAAAACTGTAAACTAAACTCAAAATAAGAACTAATAAAGTACCGCTAATAAAGAAATATTATGTTGGTGCAAAAGTGAGGCAATGACCATTTTTTAAGCCATTCATATTCTAAAAGAGGAGAGAACATAAAGATAGACTTTAATGTAAATGTATATGGTACTCTCACCGCAAAATTGTATGAGTTGTGCATTTTTTATTCTGTTGTAAAAGCTTTCCGTCGTGGTGCAGTCCTTCGGTTTCAATTTTGAAGAAATAAGATTTTAATCAATTGCTTACATCATTTCACATTATAAAATTACTTATATATACATACTATTTTCCTAAAAAAATCCATTTTTTTATTGAAAGTTATGATAATGTAGTTCTATATTGGAAAAATATTTTTTTGCTTATGCAACAGGTGATTATTCTTATCAATAGCATTTATGTATATTAAAAACATATTTTACATTTTTGTTTTCTACTTATGAAGTGAATGATCAATTAAGTAAAATTTTGCTATTTTATCATTTAAATACATTACATTTATATTTAAGGTTGTCACGGATTAGAACGCGAAGGTTGGTTTGATCCTTGGGCTTTGTTGATGGGTTTCAAAAAACGTGCCCAAGAATATGGTGCACATTTTGTTAATGCAGAAGTGATTGATTTTGAATTTAAACGACAATCTGATATTATTGTACAGGGTTCAAACAACGCAGATTATGAAGGATTAGACAAATTAGTTGTAAAGATGCCTGATGGAGAAACCCGAACAATTAAATTTGCTATTTGTGTTTTAGCAGCTGGTGCATACTCTGGAGAAATTGCACGTAAGGCACGTATAGGCACCGGTTGCGGTCTGCTGAGTATTCCTTTGCCAGTAGAGCCCAGAAAACGTTTCGTTTATGTGATAAAATCCCAAGGCAGTAACTGTCCCGGACTGGCCACCCCGCTTACTATAGATCCTGATGGCACATACTTCAGACGTGATGGCTTATGCGGTAATTATCTATGTGGTCGTAGTCCTACTTTAGAACAAGAACCATCAATTGATAACTTAGATGTGGATCACGCATTTTTCGAAAATGAAATTTGGCCAACCTTAGCACATCGTTGTAAAGCTTTTGCATCTGCAAAAGTGATAAACAGTTGGGCTGGTTTTTATGAATACAATGTCTTTGATGAAAATGGAATTATTGGTGCTCATCCCTACTACAGAAATTTATTAATAGCTACAGGTTTTAGCGGTCACGGTATACAACAAACGCCAGCTGTTGGAAGAGCTGTATCAGAATTAATAATTGATGGTAAATTTCGCACTATTGACTTGTCACGCTTAGGCTTTGATCGTATTATCGTAGATCGTCCAATGTTTGAAACAAATATTGTTTAGCCTCTGCCGTAAAGCAGGTTGGTTTTGAAAGAATACATTTACATATGTATATTTTTTAATTAAAATATTTTTTATTCAATACATATCGCTCGTTTCCTTCAATACTGTCATAACTTAATATAACAATTTTTCGGTTATATGTATGTATATGAAAGCATGTGACCAACACTGTTTTTGATATAGTGTATGAAGTTTGTTTTGATAAGCTAAAATCATGTCTTTTTAATCCCAATAACGAAATATATCAGTTGTGTCGAAATCTTCATAAAATAAAATTTGTCGGCTTTTTTAGAAAAAAAATTTGTTCTTTGATAAATTTTATGTAAACTATATATTTGTTCTAAAACAGATATGGGTTTATTGCATTAAATTTTTAATGTATTATCGTTTTCATTACTACTAAATGGCATAGCATTAATGCAGAAATATTGTAGCAACCACTAATTGCATATGTAGATAATTAGACCCTAACTTAAACAATGTTAGTGGTAGTAGAAATTGATTGCACTAAATAAAAGGATTTTAGTTGTAGTAGAAATTTAGTGCACTAAAAAATGCTAAATGGGCGAAATTATGACACTATTGAAGAAAATGAGCAATATGCTCACCATACATGTTATTTAACTTTCAAATACATGTGTAAATAATAATTACGTTTTTAATAATAATAATATTTAAAATATAAACATATTTAATTTTATTTATTAAAAATGATAATATTTAAAATATAAACATATTTAATTTTATTTATTAAAAATGTGACTTTGACTACTTATTTAAATTGTCCTGGAGGACCAAATAACCCACCGCCTTGTTTGCTGGCTGCCCTTGATGGAGCAAATCCTAACATTTTTTGTATGTTTTGTCTAATAGACATTGTGCATAAAATATACAAAAAGATAAACGAACAATCGGTAAAATCATCACCAGCTAAATTACGGTGGCTAAGTCCCTGTATCCAAGAAATAGGCGTAAAAGGCAACTGGGCTACAACTCTCCCATCAAAGCTTAAAATCAAAATAAAAAAAGTATATTAAATAATGGAATTAACAAAAAATTTTCAATCTTACATGCTATTGAACATGCTTAATAAAGCTGTGAAAGCAAAACCAGTGGCAAACATAGACTTCATTTTTACTAACGATAAATCTCTGTTGTTGTTTTTAAGTTTTTCTTCATCCCTTTCGATTTTCTTTTTTTGTGATTTATCCAAAGATTCGCCATGTATTTCCTTTCTCCGTTCCACTAGAAGAAATATAAAATAAATTATCTTATTACTATTGATAATTTAGTGTTTAATCTTATCAATTTGAATTGTTAAGGAGTATTTATATTAACACATCTTCTGTTTTTAAATAAAGTAAATATTTCATTTTGTGCTGATAACTTATTGATTAAATAGTTAGCTCCATGATATTTTCAAAAAAAAAAAAAAAAAAAAAACTATCTGCCTTTAATTAGGCCATAAAATTGCATTTCTATACATAAAAAAATAGTAATAAAAAAACATTATTAAAATAGAAATCATAATAAAATGTTATTTGTTTTGTATGTATTGTAGTGCTTTTTACCTTAAGTACAGACGACTGTTTCCAACTCTTGGCTGAAAACGGTCCTACCTCTTTAATAGTAAGTCCATATGGCAATGAGAGAACTAGAAAATTTATTAGAAGAGCTAAAGGCCGTGTTAGATAAAAAAACTTTAACAGTAGCGTTGTGTGTTTGTTTTCTCAATAACTCCCAATATAAATTTACTTTTACAGTTTTAAAACAAATCTTTAACACAAAACTAACCAAAAAACACTAAAACTGCAAATTTTCAAAACTATTTAAAGAAAAATTAACAGCAGATTGTCAAAGCGCACAAAAACATCAAAGTTGGCCAACTTCTCACTTTGCGCTGCGTTAAAAGTACTTTATGTGACAAGTGGCATATAAATACATATATACATTTTATCTTAAATGTCAAAGCGAATCTGTAAAGCAACGCGAATCAAAAGTTTTATCTAACATGGCCTTAACACTTTCGTATAAACCATATACACTTAATATTGACTTTCATTATGAAGAATAGTTAACCACTAATTTAAAGACAATGAGCTTTTACCAAACCATCCAAATTTATAATGAAGACGAAGGCCACAAGGCCAATATTTTTCTGCATCGACTTTTAGTAGAATTTGGGCATTAAATTGCACTATTGTAAAACACAATGATCATCTATCCATCCTTACTATGATGACCAAAATCTAAAAAAGAGTTTGGTGAACTAATTGGGTAAACTGCATCGGACCATCTGTTTTCTCATAACAGTGGCAATGTGAACTATTATGTACGACACCTATACATACAGAAGTTACTTCATGCATACACACTTACATAATTGGCCATTATAACCCTGTGTCATGAGTACCGGGACCTACAGTTTAAAGTCGACTCCGAACGACAAATTTGAGAAGCTTTTTTATGGCAATCAATTACTCCCAGAGCTTTTGCGAGAAGAATGCTGAGAGGTAGTCGCCGAAAGAAATAAAAAGAAGTTACTTCAGTTTTGACAAAACTCTGCACATATGCATCTTCCTGCTATGGTTCGTGAGTCTTGTTAATGTAAAGTTTCGCCTTTGTCCGATAGGATTTTAATTTTCAAAAAATTTTGGATAAAACTTTAATATAAGTTTTATAGGTAAATTCTATAAGTAGGTTCCCCCATAGTTTCACTTTTTCCGATAGATCTATTCATTACCTTCATTTGTTTATTCTTTCGAATTGTATCAATATCGTTTGTCTTTTTGGTGTAAGTACATACAAATTATTCCAAATTAAATACGAATAATTAAAAAACTAATTTCTTAGCAACATCAGCCCCGAAATTTCACAAAGAAAATAATTATCCCCATACCATTATGTTTCCGCCACCGTTTTAAATCGTTTTTATTGTATACTAGTCATAAAGCCGACCACAGTCGGAAAATCAAAAATCTGGTTAATTATGTATATGGGGAAGTTTTTCATACTATGACACAAGAACTCTATTTAGAACTGAAGGTACAAAAGATGTTGTATATACTGTACAAATATTTGAAACATCATGATGTCTTATGTTGAATATAAAATGCCACCTCTATGGGTGTTACACAAGATAACGACCAGAAACACACATCAAAGCAAGCAAAAGGTAGGTTTCAAAATAATGGGGACAAGGTTTTAAGATGGCCTACACGGTTTCTAGACTTAAATCCTATTGAAAGTTTATGGCAAATTGTCAAAGCGGCTCTTCGAGGATAAAAGCCTTCCAATAAGGAACAGTTGTAGGAATTTGTTAAAGATGTATGGAAGACCATTCCAATCGAAACGTTTTAAGGACTTGTGGACTCAATGGCAGAACGCTGCTTGGACTTTATTAAAAATAATGGTAATTCTACTAAGTTCTCATACAGAGGTAAATATACGGTAATTTAAAGAAATAATTTGGTTTAATTAATAAAAAAAATTTCTTTTAGGATATAAAATTAGGTAAATCTATTTCTTTGTACAGCAAATTATTAACTAATTAAAATTAGTTAATTTTAACAATATTTATGAATACATGGTTTTTTAAGTTTTGATCTTGAGAAGTTTGCGTTTTTCATATTATATACTTTATAAATTAACCAAAATAAAAACAAAAAATAATCACTTTTTTTAATGTTTTTTTTTCGGTCTTAAAGATGTTAGATTATGGGGAATATATTTTATTGAACACCATGTGTATACGTATGCCAAAAATCGCGTCCATTTTTATGAGTTGGGTTGTTTGTTTCCACTAAATTTTGTGGTAGTGGAAAAAATAGTGCATTATCGCCTCTTATATTTAGTGGTAATGGAAATTTAGCGCATTCAATAAAACGATTTCAGTGGTAAGGGAGATTTGGTGCATTAATTCTGAATGATTAGTTTAGTTTTTAGTTCTATTACCTTAGTTCCACTATCGTTTTTAGATACCTTCATATAAAAACGTTATACTATTATATGCATACATAATTTAAGTCAATGTCAAAATAAATAGTAGTGAATGTTATTTCGTTAATTTGCTGAGTCCGCCTATATAAAGAAAATATTTGTTCTTGTTGTTTTAATCAAAACGTTGTATTTTCGAATTTAATAAATTATACCAATCATTATCTGTCAGATTTCTATGCCAGCCACTAATCACTCAGAATTAGTGCACTAAATTTCCATTAGCACTAAAATCGATTTATTTAGTACAGAAGATTAAAGTATAATTTTCTATAGAATTTATTTAAGTAAACTTAAATTCAATTTGATTTGTTTACGCTGTATATACATATATGATATCAGTTTCATATAATTATACGTCAATTAAAAAGAGATTACACATTTTAGATATTAAAAATTAACTTTTTTATTTTGCTTTGTTACACCACCTCTTTTTTGTTAAATACTAGTGCATGTATTACGTAGTGCGATATTTTACTTTCTCCCATTTTCTCAATTTCGCCATTGGTGACGTGAATACCTCTATTGTTGGGTTTCTTATATCTCCGTACATATTCAAATATACATATGCGCAAATTTTTTAACATTTCACACTGACCTAGTCTAATTGAAAACAATACCATAATGTGATGTAAAACATATGGATATGTTTTTAAGGGTGTAAATAAATATGTACATGACAAGACTTTAGACTACATAATAAATAATGAAAGAAAAAATTAAAAACACCAATAAAATAGTGACAAAGGCAGTGACTTTTTAAAGTTGGTATATAACAGTTTCAGAAATAAATTATAAGGACAAACGTTTATACATTATTATAATTAAATTTAACTCCATATAAATACTATAACATTAGTTTATGTTGAATAAATCTATATAAACAAAAATCAATGTTGTTCGTTGGTCATCGCATCAGTTGGGAACGGCTGGACCGATTTTAATAATAATAATTCTTTCATATCGTCATGATCCAACTTGGGCTTTTACTGAAAGAAAACTTTGCCACACCCACTTTTACGCTGACTTTTTTTCATTTACGTAAAATCAGAAAACGGCTCCATCGATTTGACTAATTTTTCTTTCAAATGTTTGTAGGTTTGTTCAACTAAAAATTGTTACAAATTCGTAAAGTGTTCATTAACTCGAAAAATTTTCAGGGAAAGGGCGTCAAAAGAGAGAATGAAATTGAGACACAAAAAAAAGTATTGCAAATTCTTATTTGTAAAATTTTTGTTTGCAAAAATTTTTTAAGTCTAATATCCTGTTTCCGTAAAAAATTATGTCATACGATTGAAAATTTGTATGAAAAATACTCAGTTTTTCAAAAAATTTTGAACACTTTTCAATTTAGACTTTCAATTGCTTAAAATTGTTTGTCATACAGAAACAGGCAGTAAGTTTTAGTGTTTGTAAGTCAAGTTTCAAAAAAAAAAACTGAAAAACAAAAATATTTTCAACCGGCATATAATTTTTACATTAATTTGTAACAAATTGTTTACGTAAATAAGTAAATGTAAACATTTTGCAAAATTAAAGATATTGTAGGTAAATGAAAGTTTTTAAAACTATAAAACATAATACCATAGACGACCAATTTTTCTTTACATTAGAATCAACAGTTCGAAAATAAAATGTCTAATGCAATTTTATTAAGTAACGCAGGATCAAATAGCTTGGATGATTTTAAAAGTTGTAGGGGAACAATTAAGTTGCAAGTTAGATATTTCCATGTTTAACAAGATTTGTATTTTTAATTTTATATCCAAAAGTAAAACGCTTTGTTCACTTGATTTATTTTGTTTTTAATAGATCAGCTGATAGCTTTAGTATTGTAAGTATTACGAGTATCTAGAAACTCTGTACACCGCGGCCACAGATAACAGCATTAATTCAGAAACATTTTTAAGTTAAATAAATTAAGAATGAGTTTCTATAAATACATAAAGTCATATTAAATGCAAACGGACGAAACTACACTACATATTTATATGAAAGCCTTACATACAAACTTATTTGTTGTATATAGAGATGCTAATCCTTATATCTCGATCCTAAAAATTATGATTTTCAGGATTTAAAAAATTTTTGATTTTAAGGTTTTTTGCTTCTCCTGTAAAAAAACAAAAATTGTAGTTACGTTTGTTTGGATTTAATATGACGATGTATAAAATGTATTGCTTTGGGGATTAGCATATCTCTATGACCATTTCGTCTCTGCTTAATAGACTCGTCACGAAACATTTTCCCAAAGGCGTTAATAAAAGCTACAAATACTTAAGTTCTAATAGTTATAAACTAAATGCGAATCATATTCCATCTAGTATACAAAAACCAAACAAAAGTATTTATATTGAATGTATTTGTCTATATGGCGAAAAATATTTTTTGTTTTTTAATGAGTTTCTATATTAATATTCGCATTTCAATAATAAAAAATATTAATATTAAAGCACAAAATCACATCATTTTTAAATTTTGTATACTGTTTCCACAATTAAAGAAGTAGTTATTAAGTACTAAAGGTCTGCACGGGTATGTTTGAAACGATCTTCAAGACACTCTAAAATTTTCAAACACACTTCCAACTCTAATTCGTAAAAGCGAAACGAATAAAACAAACATCAAAAGTGGTTGTTGTCGTTAGAATGTTAATAATGAGAGAATGGTGACAAGAGAGTATGGAGACATGAGAGATGTGAAACATGAGAGTTAGAATGAAATGAATGGAGTGAATAGAATGTCTTGTTTGTAATATGATAGAAAAGAATTTCTTGTACTGGTATTATAAGTACTAAAGAACTGAATAATAAAAGTAATGAATTGAATAATATTTCATGTTATTTTTCTTTATAATTTTTGCTTAATTTTTAAAAATACATACTTACATATTTACAGAAACTTAAAAAAAAGTATAAATAAATTAAATATTCAAAAAGTAATTTTTTTTGCCTTCAAATGCTTTAATATACACAGACTATTCTTCTTGCCAGATATCTATTTGTTTGTTTTTATTCGCTTGTTTGTACTATAAACTATCGCATTTACTTTAACACATGCTTTCATTCACAAAGGAAATTTAAGACATTCTAAGACATTCGAATGTCTCCATAATAATTATGAGAGTAAATTTAGATTTATTCTATTCTATTCGTTTATTGAGGCTGTTCGTTTTGTTTCGTTGGCTGCAAAACGAATAGAATGAATATTTGTTTCGATGCTTGAATTTACTCTCAATTAGAGTACACTTCTCGAATCATTCTAAACTGGCAGAAAAGCAAAACATTCATGCAGACCTTTATTAAGTACTTCGATATTTCTGTGTATTACTACACTATTTTAGCCTACAAACTTTGGCTAGTAAAGTGTTCATTTACTTTTCAGTATTTTTGAGAGAAATTAAAACATTTTTCTTCTTTATACATATGTACGTATCTTTAGAAGTGTTGAGGCTAAACTTTCTGAATTTGGTGTGATTAATTTCGAAGTCATTAAAAATTATCAGTAAAAAAAAGGGCGGACAAGTAGATGTGGTAGCCTCCAGACAAACTAACTATTGAGTTCTTATCTTGAAATCAGTAACAGAAACATTTTTTGAATTTGGTTTGAATTACTCCGTAGTCACTAAAAATCATCAGTCGAAAAATGTTGACAAATGATAGGTGTAGCGAAGCACGCCGGGTTTAAATAAATAAATAATTCAATTTAACTCCATATATGTAAATACAATAACATTTACTTCCTTATTCAAATTAATAATAATATTTAAAAATTCAACTTGTAATAACCATATTCCGTTTTATTGTACATGTCTGTTCTAGAATATCCTTTTCTAATTGCGTCAGTATTAATAAAAAAAAAAACACAATATGATTGGTTGCTAGGACAACTAACAAATGTATAATGCATATAAAATAACAATCCACTTTCGTAAAGGTAATTTTAGTATCTTAATAGAAGTTTTGTCGCTGTGGTAAAATATACAGAATTTATTTAACCAATACATTTTATTAAATTAAATCTAAGGGTAAAGTCTAGCTGCGAAAAGTCAAAGGCGAAAGTGTAAAAGTACTTTATTTTTTAAAATAAAAGCAAATTTAGTTTATGAAAATGTTTCCTCAATCAGAATTAGATAATTATAAGTTACAAGTGGAATTATTGCAAGAAAAACTACAAAGAAGGTGCGCTAAATATTTATAACAATATTATTTAATTTATTTTATATTGTGTTTTAATTCATTTAGTGAAATATCACGTCAGCACTTGGAGCATAAATTGGAGAAATTATTACAAAAACGTGATGAGCAGTAAGTGTAATTAATAAATAAAATACAAATACTATATAATAATTTACGTAATACTAATCTATATATAGTATATATATATATATATATATATATATAAATTCGTTGTTTGTCTGGATGTATGTCGAATTCTCTTTCCGCAGCTTTTTGAAGCCGTCTGACGTCGCAGAATGCTGAAATTTTGCATACTTAAAACTCATTTGCTCCACATGTGCAAGACGGAGCAAGATTTTTGATTTTCCGACTGTGGTTGGTGGGTTTATGTAAAATATGTTTAGGCCTGGCAGGGACAGGCTTTATGACTAGTAATGTAAATAATTATCAAAGCTCTAAATTATTTATTATAGGAAAAAAAAATACTTCCTGAAGAAGCTACACGAAGAAGTAGCGAAATATCGATAAATAAAAATTTTTAGTAAGATCTTAAGTTTGGATAATTATTTACAATAATTTAGTTGCCGTATTCTAGTGGTTAGTGTGTTGAATTACTAGAGAAGAGCTCCAGGTTCAAATCCCAGCTCTGACATCTTGAAATGAAGAACAAATATTGCCATGAACAAGTTTCGCAAGTCCGTCGTTTGGAGTCGACGTTAAACTATAGGTCCCGGTACTCATGGATAAAAATTGATTACAACCCCGTGGCAGGGTTACGGCCTAGCTTCTCGCAGCACTCATGTTGTCTGTATTAATTTTTTTTCATGAGTACCTGACGAAAGATTTGAGAAGCTTTTTCATCAGTCCATCAATTGCTCTCAGAGCTTTTGCCAGAAGACTGCTGAGAGGTAGTCGCCGAAAGAAATAATTTTTTCATATTTTTTTTTTTTTTTTTTCAAGATGTCAGAGCTGAGAATTGAACCCATCTTTATCGTCTTAGTGATCCAACACACTAACCACTATTTACTTAGAAAATACTTTTAAAAAAAAACCCAATATTTCTGCGGGCTGTCCACAAGGCTACTGTCTATCCGCGACACGAGAATTTTATATATTAGATTTATTTATTTTCAATTTTAAAATTTTTTCATTTTGTTATTATTTGTTAAAAGGAAAGAGCAGAGAAACATTGAAAATAACTAAATATTTAATATTAATATAAAGACATTAAGCTCGAAAAAAAAGATTTATTATGATTTATTTTTTTATATAATTGGTCTTTTTATTTTTCTATAGCATGAGTCTAAAGACAAAAAGGTTTGTAGTACGGTTTTTATTCTCATTTTAAAAACTCTTATGGACTTTCATACTACATTCTCTTTGATTCTATATATGTATCGTTGGTCTCAGGTAGAAAGGCCCTAACTCGCATTTTTTCAAAACTTACTTTTTTTCAGTAAATCCACTGCATTTTAGAAATATTCCGCTCCTCACAAAGAATGTTTACAATATTATTAAAAATAACGTTATTACAAGCAATTGTACAGCATTTAATAAAAAGTTATATATTGATAATTACAGTATCTGTTGTATTTTTACCGCCTCCTGTAAATTTTAAATTATTTGAGTTAGGGCCTTTCTACCTGAGACCAACGGTATGTAAAGTCATACAGTTTAAACAGCCCTTAAGAAGAAAAATTTAAAAACAAAAAATCTAGGTACAAATTTTTAATGTTTTAAGAAGATTTTTTTTGTCAACACGAGTACTATTTGTTAAAAAAGAACAAATGATTTAACATATTATTCCTTTAATAAATATAGACCTAACGTGTCTTATGTAGCTGATAAGATATTTTTTATATTTTAGAGAACAAATTACACGGTCGAACACCAAACAAAAATATCACCAATTTTTAGAGGAACAGCAGCGCCGAAATGAACGCAATAAGCAACTAGTTCAAATGTTGGAACGCATAGAGCAACAAACTGAAGTAATGAACGCCAGAAGTGAAAGACTTAAAATGATGAAGGTAGGAATATAGATATATTTTAAAATAAAATTGAAAGAAAGAATACCTTTATCTTTAAAGCTACAATATGAAATGTACTTCGCAAAATTAGTACATTTGCAAACCAAAAGATGCGTGGAAAGTTCGGTTTCGCCTGTTGTTCCAATGATGACTACAACTTTAAATCAGCCTCTGACACAAAACAAAATATCTGGCATACATCAAACTGTAGTGGAAGGCTGCAATTATACACCTCATGCAAATATGCCAATGATGGCAACACATCAACGTTGTTCCACTATACCAAGCTTTGAAAGAGATCAGTATAACAAAAGAGTGGATATGCATACATTAACAAATTTGCAAGTACAAGATGAAAGTGCTAAAATGGATACAAAAGATATCGAAGGAGCTGCTGATGTTAATGTTTTAGACGGTGACAAACACAAGAAAAACGGCAATGAATTACGCTATTTCACTGAAATGGAATTTAATGCAAATATAAATAATTTGCCTACTCTTCATTTGTTATCCAAAGACAAAGAACTAGCAGATTTTCAAGATTCTCCAAAACTATCGGAAACAACACCTCCTACATTTGCGGAAGTGGCAAATGTTGAAAAGATTTCACAAATGGGAATAGATAATAGTTGTGGTAAATTTAAACATAAAATAGATCCTTTAAGCAGAAATGATCTGCCAAAAACTAATTTGCATAATGAAAGTATTTTGAAAGAGTCATCAACTTTAATAAACACTATGCAAAGATCTACGATGAATATTTCTGCAAATAACAACCAAAAAGGAGAAGAAATTGAAAACAGTTCATATAATATCCATAAATATATTCCTGAAAGCAATAAAAAACCATTGATATCTTCTTTGGAAATAGGGGAGATTGAAGCACCTTTAAAAACATCACCAAATTCTGGAATCTCCGTAACAAGTCTGAAAACTGAAACAAACGAAACATTAAATTTTCAAGATGTACATTCTAATACCAACTCTGAAAAAAGTTCTTCCTCAACAAAAATGTTAATTGAAAACATTGAAAATGCAATATATGGTGAATTACTTTCATCTTCAGAAATGGAACAGGAGAAAATGAACGAAACTAATACTGTAGTTCCGATATTACTTGAGAATCTTGTTACACAGCCTGAAACTATTAAAGTAGAACAAAATTTTGATCTAAAGGACATATCTGAAACTAAATCATATACCAACGTAGATGAGAAAAATAAAGAATTTGAAGGAAATTCTAATAACGAAAATATTACAAATAACGTAACTTCTGAAGAATACAGTATAATTCAACAAAATGAACCAATAATAAATAACGGAGATGAATATGATACTTATGAAAATATTGATTCCAACCAAAATAATAAGAATCAACAAGAGCAAGAGTATGAATATTCTAATTATGATCCAACACAATATTCATATCCTGGTTACATCTATGATGAAGCAACTGGTGAATATAAACCCGATCCAAATGCTCCACCTGAACAGTATGCTACGGATCAACAATATGAAGCTGCAGTTTACGATCAGCAATATCAGACAAAAAATTCTTTTGGTTACGACCCAACTTACGCTCAAGATCTAACATCAAATCTGGTTAACAACTCCTGTGAAAATTATGACTCAGTACGGCAGGAAAACACATCAGATATTGGAAACACAAACACCCACCTAGACCAAATAAAATTACAACAACCTCATCTATCTGAATTAGAATCACAACAGCAGGAACCCCTTGAGCAAACAATTGAGAATACTCCAGAAGACGTTTCACATGCAAAAACTACCAAACCAGCATCAATATTATCGACAGTTGATAAAAATGAAAGTCAAAAGAAAAAGAAGCGCGTTAACTTTGTCGATAGTAGCGAAGCGGATGAGAGTGTAGCTGATAAAGAAGTTATTTCAAAACCAAAGCCAATTGCAGGTGGTTCAAGCGAAAGTGATTTTGAAATTTCATAAAATACTGAAAGTGTAACAAAAACATCTTAATGTACCAATGTAATAGTTATGATTCTAAACTATCATTTTTTTTTATTTAAGACCAATATTTAGGGGTAAAACCCCTACTAAATGCAGTGCATTGTATTGGAATGTTGAATATATAGATATAGATAGATGTAAAGATGTTAAGCGCCTTATGTCAATGGGACAAATTGCTGTCAATTTGATCACTCAAAACAATTGCCTCATCTGGATGTTGAATGTGAGTGGTGTGTGTCTTTTTATATGGTGGAATAGACTGGAAATGTCAGGGAGCGGTTTCGTGAAGATGGAAAAAATTATTAATAACTTTGTTAAGAACTACCTACATAACTGTTGTTAAATTTAAAATTCACTAAAAAATAAGTAGAATCGTAATTAGAAATGATCATAACAAAGATTTTTTTTACATAAAATTTTTCCTGAAAATATGATCCATAATTTGACTCTTTAAAATAAATATAAATATAAAAAATATCTTCGATTATATTTTCATTATATGGTTTTAATAAATAAGAACCTTTTTTTAAGTCAATATTTATAATAGTCCTAAAGAACAAAAGTGCTTGATACTTGTATTTATACAGCGATAATTGACAAACTACTAAGTACCTCTCTCTCTAAGTATGTACTTAAATTATGTACAGTGGTGGAAATATAATTTAGCTATTTGTGATGACAGTTATTCGCTTTATTTTCAAAAATAAGGAGATAACATAATTTATTTTTCAGTTCATAAATCTAAAACTTAAACAGTTTCCACTTGTTAAATAGAGAATTTAAAATATTCGTAAAGAAAAAATATTAAAAAATGTTTTATTAAGTTGGCCCTATAATTAATTAAAGCATTTACTAATACTAATTTCAATTGCAAAATTTTATAATTTTTTTGTTCTCATTATTAAACTTTGATTTTAATACACATTTTTTATCTATTTATTTAAATAATAATAAAATAAGCCTTTTTAAGCCAACTAAAATCTATATTACAAGACAAATAAACCTTGATTATAAAATAAAAATTACACATTAAATAAAGACATACATACAAATAAAATAAAACAAAACTAGGATTTTTGGACGATTTATTTATTAATTTTATTTACCTTATGAAATAATTTCTTACAGGTTATTTTTGAAAATGACTAAGAATTCAATTAAGCGTCTTCTTATTGTCGCATAATCCAATGAGTAGTCAATGAGGTGAAAATGGGTATTAAAATTTACACACGTTCTTCTAAACGGCTCAAAATTAGCGTAATTAGAACGAAAATATAGTCGAGTTCGGATATAAGAACATAAATTATAATTTATAAATACATACATAAATTATATTTTTAATATAATTTATAAATTATAATTTATATATTATAATTTATGTGCTTATATATATAATTTGAATTTATCCTTTAATAAACCAAAAATATTCATTGCAGTTAACTTTGATCTAATTAAAGCGTTTCTGACGAAACAAAAATGTATTTACTTTTGTTTTCTATTAAATTCAAAGGTATTTAACTCCGTTTAAAAGAAAATCCGTTTTAAAGAAAAACCGCTTAACCCATTCGCTGCCAAGGACGAGTCTTGGCAGTGCGCGTATACTCATCCTACTTTGAAAACAAAATACGCGGAATTACTTTATCCCATTATCTGCTGAGACACTGTAATCGACAATAGTGAATTTCTAAGTGTTGCCAAATTTCACAATTTGTCTCGTTTTATTCCATTTTCTTTATTTTATGTATCTGTATGATTTATTATTTGTTTTTCTACTAAAACGTACGCAAATACGAAAAAGGATATCGAGCCCTTCTGCCTTCATAATGCCGACGACGTGTATACTCGTCTTTAGTTTTTTAAATTATGCCACTCTTCTCGCAAATGAGCGATATGTGCACTTGCAAAGAAATAACAGGGTTTTGGTAAACAATAACACTCAAAATAAAAATGGCAATGGGAATGACTTTTTATAATTTAGACTTGGCAGCGAATGGGTTAAAAGAAACAGATTTTGAGTTATAAAGGACAAAATTGTATAAAAAGAGCTCCACTTAATTGCAAATACGAGTATTAAGAATTTATCGACGACAAAAAAAATTTAGCACCGGCTCATTTCTGTTTTATTTTGTGCATAAATACATTTCCAAAAGTATTTTTTATGGCAAGAATGTTCATTTATTGCTAAAATTTTTTATAATTTGTCTGTTGTCTTTATCAGAATTTGAATTTTTCTAAAACATATCGATATGTTTTATTTCAATAATATTTTAAGAGTTCGTTTAAACGAAATAATTTTGCATTTATCCGAAGTTCTTTTAAAGGAAAATTCCGGTTATAAGAAAATCAAATGCTGTTTCTTACATTTTCTTATAACCGAATTTTACAAATAAAGATGCCTAAAAGCTGCGAAAAGAAAATAGTAATTGATTTTTTAATTAATAAATTAAGAAGACCATCTACAAAGAAACCACTCCCCAACATTCCACTCTATTCCACCTTAGCCAAGGTCAACAAAAAACGAATGATCAGGAGAAAAGCGTCACCTATTGGGAAGTAGCAGAAAACAGCTAAAACCTACTTAGCGAAGACACACAATCAACAATTGCTGTTGATCATTTAAGGGTGAAGGTATAACACTGACCTTTGAATGATCAATTCACAGCTATTTGTCTCATTCCTAAGAAAAAAACAAAATGTATGTTCTGTCATAAATGTACTGTCCTTTTCAAAAATTCCAATACAATGCACTGCATTTAGTAGGAGTTTACCCCTGAGTATTGGTCTCAAAAAAAAAAAGTGGAAGGTTCTTATAGTATTTTGTTCGGGCGATTTGGAACTTTAAGTTCTAGTTTACTTAGAAGAGTTTTAGAATCAATGAAAGCACGCAACAAATTATGCACGAAAGAAATGTTCATTAAAGTTCTCCTGCTTTTAAGTGTCGGTAGTTTAATAAGACGGCTTTCATAAGGCAATATTTGGATTCCATTCAAGATGACGAAACAAAAAAAGAGAAATATTGGACGGATTCAATTTTAAGTATCTGAATATCATATTGAGGACCACTGATGCATAGTCTAATATTGGTAATATACCCAGGTCAAGAAATGTTTAATTTTTTCTAGGGAATAATACCCGACATATAATTTTTGTTATATGGACTGTCTTAGGCTGCATTAATTTCGTATCTTGTAATAAACAGCTAAATTCTGAACTGTTGAGATGAAGGAAAAGCTCTACATCACAGGAATACATTATGCAAGACGTTAAGTCGTTCATATAAAAAAGAAACAATAAAGCACTCAAACGACTACCTTGAGGAACTACAGAAGTCACAGAAATAATTTTCGACTTATAGTTTCTAAATACAATACACCGTGATCTGTTGAGCAGATACGTAGATATCCAATTGAGGAAAGTATTTGAAAATTCAATTTTATTTAATTTATAATCGCTTGATTACTTATTTTTAGGTTGAGACATAACGACAATATTTCTGAACATGCTAAAAATACGAAAAAGGAGAAAAACATCAACCGCAATAGAAAAGATTTCCAACCCAACTTATCAATATGACATGGTAGGTCATTCATATAAAGAACAAAGAGAATTTAAACTAAAGCCGACCCCTGAGAAACATCAGAAGCTATACTTAGTAGGATTGGTTAGTGGGGCTCGGTAAAATATTTAGACTCGATTGGGCTACTTTAAAAGGGGCAATTGTGGGATTTTTCAAAATTTTACTTTGGGTCAAATAAGAAAGATCAGAATTAATTTTAGAGGTATAGTTCCTTGGGCAAAGTTTCTTATTTTAATTCATAGAATACAATGTTACTTGTCACTGAGCTATTTTTTTCGTCCAGCCCTAATGTATACATATGTATGCATGTACATACAGTCGAAGCATTACGGATAGTTGATTTTCGCAGTTAATGGAATAACAATTGTGATTATAATTTTTTTGATATTATTATTATTTTACAAGTTAACATTGGTGTACATACATACATATTTACATTAAAAAAAAAATTAATTCAATTTTGCAATGTCATAAACGGTCTGTATCCCAACTTCGTATTTTTCAGCGAGCATATTAACACTCACATTATTTTTTAATGCCCGTTAATTATTTTAACTTTATCTACAATATTTAAAACGTTTCTTTGTCTTTTTACCACTGGTACGATGCCATACTAAATATGTATATATAGATCTAACCACCCACATTTTTCAAATTTCAAAATTTAATTAATCACTTGTAAAAGCTACGGACTCATCGTATGCAAACAAGAGAATTCCCCGTTTTCATCACGCATAATATAGTTAATTACGGTTAATCCAAGCCAAATTTTTGAAAACATTGCAAAAAAGAACAATAGACTGATCTTTAGCCATCACGGGTTAATCGGGGTTACCGGTTAACCGGATAACAAATAATCGAGACCCGACTGTATAACCCTTTGTCTAGAACGTAATGGTAAGGTGGTAAGGCATTGGTAAATTATGCAACTTAAAAATACTAGTTAAATAAAGTATAAAGTTTGAATAAATATAAAGTACATACTCTAATTAATAATTACTGGTATAGTACTAGTACGTAACTATGTACAAATTAACTAGTTGGGCCTCTATGACAACTTATGTTAAAATCGACAGTTCGATATATGAAAAAAGGATAGATGGGCAACCAGTCTGAAGTAGAAAGCAATTAGTATACTTCTAATCACATACTAGTTATTTTGTATGCAGGGTATAACCACTTTAAAAACAACACTTACACAAAATTGTTTAATTTTTTAAGAAATCAAAATATCAATATTAATATGTATCCACTGTATGTACATATGTAAGTCGTTCTACGCCGGAAAAGTAAAAAGCGAATGTTCTAAAGTTAGTAAACTACTTTTTCTTAAAACAAAATTTTCGATAAAAACGTTCCACTATGGATAGTATGATAATGATAACTATATACTTACATTTTTTACTTTGTTTTTCAACTTCGCCCTTTAATTTTTGGTATTTTTCTGTGCGATACACTAGCAGCCATGTCAGACCTACAATTTTTTTTATGAATTAAAATGAGATAAAAACCATGTATGTTTAATAAATATACCTTCACCCAATAAAGCTGTACATATTGAAATAAAAACAATTAAAATAGTGTCCCCCCACATGACATAAATAAATAAATTCGAATGATACTTCTATTAGAGAAATTTATAACCACGTCAAAATGAAATTTTATGTAGAAAATTAACAAATAATCGTTACGATTATGAGTACTTATAAGTGTTGTCCGATTATTTTATTTTGACAGCGATTTTTCTTATGCTCTCATTTTTAGAAACAAGTTATCTCAACAATGATACCACACTTTTATTAAATTTCATACATTTTGTAAACAAACCCATTTGTTTTTTGTTGTTAGAGAAAAGAAAAATAAGAACAAAAGAAAATCGAAAAAACATTTGAAAGTTTAAATATATTAATGTAAAGAAATTCTCAAGTTTAAGGTCTCTTTTTAAGTAAAATCTTCAGGAATTATTTATTTATACATTATTTTCAAATACAGAAAATGTGTATATGGGCATTTCCAGAAAAAGGTCAAATGCGACCAAAATATTAACTTGGGGGTTACACTTTCAATTTCTGGCTTTCAATTTTCAATATATTCAAACTTTTTTACTAATGCACTGACACTTTTGGATATTGAAACGAACTGGATATCAAATTTGCTTTTCATGCGAGTGTTTCAATTTACTATCAATTCGCCATGAAAAAGCAAATTTGATATCCAGTATAGCCAGATCTATAGCCATTTGCACAGCAAATTTGCTTTTTTTAGTTTACACAGATACAATCGTGAGGCCCCTTAGTAATTTTGAGAGCAATTGAGTAAAATATCTTTTTACTCTCTCGTTACTAGTTTTTGTAAACAGTGTTGCCACGGCCTGTCATTTTTTGTAACCAAATTTCAACAAAAAAATACCCAAAATTAACCAAATTTTTTAAATCATATATTTTATAAAAACGTTTATGGCAATTGTCTTCGTCCAATCATAGATTTAAATTTTTTACAATATGATTTACTCCTACCGTTTTATTGGTCAATATATAGTTTTGTGTTTTAATTTATTTATTTAATTTTTCTACTAAAGGGTTTACCTTACCATAACCAATCTAAACTAAATTTTCTACGAAGGCAGATATGATAGGCTGAGTTTCACAACTTTTTATTAGTATGTACGTGTGTCGCAGCAAAAATAACACTTTATAATTTATTTTTTTAAATATTAGATATGCAAATTCCGCTTTTTAACTTAATTTTACTAATGACTATGAATTTTCATGGAAGTTTCTCCTAGAAAATATGAAAAAATCTATTTTGGCAGATTTTCTATGAAAGGAGGTGTAAAAGTAGGTAGAACAGAATATCCAAGGTAATTTTTATTCATAATTGCTCTACGGTAGCCAGATATTGAACATGAAAAATAAGTACATCAAAGAAAAAAAAGAAGTACAATTATAAAAAAATTACAATTGTGTTTTTATTTGAAATGTCCTAAAATTCATCAGATACAACATAAAAACAATTAATTGACTAAAAAAATAATACATACATATATAGTTAGCCATAACCACCCTGTTTCAGAGTTATGTCTAATACGCTTAGGATAAGGCAGAATTAGAAGCAGTTCTGATGATTTTTCTTTTCTCATAAGTAGATAAAGACAAGGAAACCCTTCCTTTAAAATTTCTTCTATACCCCTCGGGGTCCTTGATGTAATTGTCGACAACTGTTGGGCTCCGTCCAATTTTTTTAGCTATTGCGCGGTTAGAATATCCTTCAGAACGGTAAACATCGATTTTAGCCCTTTTTGATAGATTTTTTGTTTTGTCATTTTGACTCGTAAATCGACTAAGATCTAATAAATTGCAATAAACAAACGCCCCCAACAAAAAATCACCGCTCACTTTAAAAATAATAAAAAAAACAAATTGCCTTTATTCAAGTGAACCAAAAAAAAATACCACATTTTTAGATTTTTTTATAAATTCCTCAAAAAAAGGTTCCTTAGTTAAGAAACCACCATTGTCATGATTTTGTTTATATCTCAAGATGTCTAGCTTCCATTTCTATTTTAAAATTCTGGAATCGGTTAAAAATTGCAAAAGATAGCGGCTCCTTGTGCCTTTAAAGAAGTGAACCGGAGTGTATGTACATATTTCTTTTTAAATTGGGGAGAATAAGTTGAAATTAAATTAAATTTTGAAAATTTTTCATTTTTATTAAAAATAAAAAAATATAACGTGAATATTTTAACATTCAAAAACTCTACATTGGCATACTATTCTTATTAAATAAACTTTATATTTTATTATAAGACTTTGTTTTTATAAATTTTGTTTTTTTGCATTTAAAATTAGATTAAGAAAAATCTTTAACATAATGTTCATCATCGGTATCATCAAGATAAAATGGTGACGACGATTGGTATTGCTGTCAGTCAGAATCATTAATAGTTTTTTTCCGTTTTTTAGCTTGTGAGATTTTTTTTTGAGACCAATCCTCCTAAAAATAGGAATAAATACGAGTATTTGTAATATATTATTCTAAGCTTTATCCATACAGTAATATTTTATTTTTAAAGTTGTATATTGAGATCGATTATGGCCATAAGGCTACGTTTTTTGTAAAAGAATAAATAAAATAAATAAATAAATAATCAACAACCTTATAAAATATTTTAACAATTATATAAATATACTTTTAATAATAATCCGCTATCAATTTCAACATTTTTATTTCTTACTTAATATAACTTTTATGGTAATGATTTATTTAATATTTACCGTTTTTATGGTTCTTACCTCACTGGAATCCTCATCGGATGAAAATATTGTTTTAACTGGATCAGAATTTTTCTTATTATTAGAATTTGTATTACTTGAATCTTTTTTCGAAGTTGGTTGCTTACGGCCACGACCGCTACCTCCACGACGACCAACAGCTGTAGTTTCATCTTCCGCCGCCAAAGCAAATAAATCACTGTATTGTTTCTAAAAATTTTTTTAATTATTGTTTTAATTTTTTATGAAAATTTTCAAATTGAGGTAAAATGACAATACCTTTGTGCTTTCATTACTATGGGTATAGGCGGTCTGTAATGCTCTTTGCATGGTGTCATGTACATATAAACCAGTACCAGTGCCATGGCGACAACTTCTTCTGTAATGCTCTAGATGACTTAATACCTAAATTAGTTACAAATAGAAGAACATCCACAAGTTAACCATTATATACATAGTATGTATATAGTTTTTATTATTTATCTACTTCAAAAAGAGCTATAGATGTTTTAAACATAGATACACACTTAAAACAGAGAGAAGTTAGGCTGTAACTCTGAAAAAGGATTGTAATAGCCAATTATGTATGTATGCTATGTATACACACTTAGAATATCCCACAAAATTACTATCGTTATATATCTATATTTGTAATAATCACCCGTATTGTGTTTGGCGTATTTTTGTCGTATTTCGACATTTTTGTAAAAGATTAAAGACAGATTTTGTTAATTTTCTTTAATCTTGTACAAAAATGTCGAAATACGACAACGACTACGCCAAACACAATAAGGGTGAATATTATTCCATTGTTTCTGATTCCAAAAAGCACAATATACAAATATTTACCAGCGTCATCACACTACAATGATCCATAAAAAATTCCTTTACGGCAGAAAAAGAAATCAGAACATCAGGATTGTGCCTAATTTGGGGAATAATCAATGCCGTAACGTGACTAAGAACCACTTTTTTTACAACTTTAAACAACACCAAAAAAGAAAAACGAATGATCAGGAGAAAAGCGCCACCTATTAGGAAGTAGCAGATAACAGCTAAACCTACTTAGCGAAGGCACTCACCACACAACCAACATGCAACGATGAGGCAATTGCTGTTTTATCTGTCAAGCTTGAAGGTATAACACTGGCCGTTGAGTGAACAATTTACAGTAGGGGGGGGTCGTGGTATAGTGGTTAGAGCCCCCGCACAGAAACTCAAACGACCGAGGTCCAATCCCAGCAAAGGACAAAAATTATAAAAATAAAATTTGCCGTTTTTCTAAATTAAAATTTAAAAAAATAAGAGGAAACCTATATATTTACATATCTACAGACAAAATATTGCTAAAGACCAATAACTTTTCTTAAACCAAATTTTATGTGAGTAAACATATTTTTAAAGAAATTTTACTTTATTTTAATTATTAATATTTTTCTTAATTACCTGATCTGCGGATGGTGTGGTATTTGTAGCTGAACTTCCTTTAACTAACCGTTTTCTTTTATTGGGTGATGAACTTGGATATTTTGATGTTAATAATGACGCTATGATTTCTGATAATTTTTCTTCGCAACGTTGACACCAAAACCTTAAATTATTATTATTTCTTATTTCTTCAAATTGTTTTTAAATGTTTAAATAAACAATTTACCTTAATGCTGAAGTAACAAAAGGATCACCACGCGATTTCGTTTCCCTACTTAAAAGCAAGCGTATAAGTTCATTAGTTGGTTCTTCATTTTTTAATAAAAGCAATAAATAGCCTAATGCTTCTGGATGACTTGCTGCTTCTAATTCTGGCAGGATATCCTATATGAATACATATTAAAGAAATTTTAAACGAAATATAATTAAAAACACTCTTTGCTTACTTGTAAACATTTTAAAGGTACGTCGTGTGCCTGCACCAATTGCCATAAACATAATTGTTCAAAGGTTTCATATCCTAAGCTATCACGTATACATTCAATTAGACCATCCTGTTTAAACAAAGATAATTTTCCTTGGGCTACATGATACATTAGATCTCTTAGATTTTTTGCATCAATACACCTTAATGTAATGCGCAATAAATCACTGTTATTAATTGCAATTGATTTAAATTCCCGATATATATCTGGTAGTAGCCACAAATATATAGCAGTATTTTCTTTTTCCAACATATCTAAGTCACGTGTTAAACAATCGTCGACTTTTTCGTCAGTTGCATCACATATTAGACGGTAGATATTGGTTTTAAATTGGGTCGCTTGTTGGGCATTTTTGCGTGTCTGCAGTTTAACGTGAACTTTCATAAAATATAGTAACAGGTAACCTGTTTCAATAATACGTTTGCATATCTCAGTGAGTAGGGATTGAAACGGTTTCTTACTTTTATCTTCATTCTCATATAGAAATCGAAAAAGCCCGAATATAGGATAGCTTATACTTTTGGCCAAGTTCTTTTCATCTGTTTTACTTTCGCTGAAAATGTTAGGCAATGGTAAAGTATCCCGTAAAATTAAATGCGTATTCGAGATCACATACTGCAGTTGTGTGTCATCTAAAGCCGAAGCGGGTAATGATCGGAAATCCTCAAGAAATGCTTCCCAAGTAAATGAGTTACGCTTTGTAACGAATGTTTCGAATGTGTCGCTTATAGTGGCGGGAAGATCAACTTTTTCAGGAGTTGATTTTTGTAATTTAAGCAATTCCTTTAGTGGAACATCATCGTCATCATCTGTATTCTCTTCTTTTTTGATGTCCTTACTTACATCTTCTTCATCTTCACTAAAGGCAGCTTCGGTTTCCACGTCATTATTTTCAGGTGGTATTATCGACAATTTATTATCTTCGTCGACTAAATTAATGATATTATGAACGGCGCCACCTCCGCCGACGCCACCACATCCGCTTTCAACCATTCCACTATTGTGTTCAATAATATCCACCATTGAATTACTATGGGATTGATAATGATTTTGCATATGCTGCAGGTCATGTTGCAGAGTTTGTTGGGTGTTTGGGGGTCCACCACAGAACATTAAAGTTCCCTGGTGCATTGTACGTTGATCAGCTTCTTTTTTGAAAACAGGTGCTTGAATAATCGAAGAAGCAGGATAAATATTAGGTGGCCCCACATTACCACTTGGAGTAACTGGCGATACAAATTCGCGAAAATTTTCACGTATTAGTAATCGTAATTCTCGATCCAATTTCGGTGACTCAAATAAGGGAGGCAAATTTGGAATGACCTTAAAAAATTTTCAAATGCATACATAAAAAATTAACATAGACGAAAAGTTTGTATGTTAGTATTAGTAAATGGTTTACCTGTTTTTCTAAAATCTTGTTTAATGAATTGTACACACCCATGCGTATTTTGTCTTCATGTTTCAAACAGAAATTTTTCATAATACGGCACAAAAAATCCAATAATGTACTGCTTACATTTGGATGATTTCGTATCGAGTGATACATAACTAATATGCCCGGTTCTATATTCATAATATTATCTTTCATTGGATCGAAAAATAGCCAATCATAAAATAATGATAGCTTTGCATTGGCTGATGCTATTGTGTTTGTACAGGAGGATATTAGCCAACCAATAATTGCCCATCTCGGTATAATATCGGAACATAACATATCATTTGTAGGATGGATCACATTAATGATAAACCGTATTAAATCGGAACGCAACGAATGTGATTCAGGTGTTGCAAAATATTTGTCTTGAAACCAATCTTGATAGCGTTTTTGATTACCAAATTTCACCGAAGATGCCAAAAAATGTAATTTTCGCTCAACTTCTGGTGTTAAACGACATTGAAGAAAACGTCGGCTAGTGCGTATTTGCAACAAATGCCAAATACCATTAAAAGTAGGATGAAGACTTTTTGGATTATGTAAAATGTCACGCCACAACTGTTCGAATTCAGGAATACGAGCAACATTTTGAAGTAAGCTTTAAGAATATAAAAAATAAATAAAATCAGCTTTAACAAATGAGAAAGTACATGCATATATTTTTAAATAAAACATACATATAAAAAAAATTAAAACCAATTACTCCTTTCGGTAGTAAAAAATTACTTCTCTATTTGCTTTATATTATACTTTCTAAAAATTAGCATACTTTTAGGTTTTCTTAAATATTTATTTATTTATTTGAACTTAACCCTCCGTTACGCACTTGTTCCGATAGTCACATACGTAGCGGATGCATCTGGCCAGATGCATTATATATTTTTTCAACTGAATCGAAAAAAAAACAATTCAACTGATGCAAATAGAAAAAAGTATCAGTTTTTTGTGTTTGATTTCGTTGCTGCGAAAGTATGTACTATGAAGAGCGTGGGGCGTAGCCAAGAATCTGAAACTTACAACAGCTACAACAACGCAAACTACCCACAACATTCAGTTTAAGTTAATTTGAGTAAACAAACGCATACAAAATACACATGCATCTTGCCAGATGCATGCGCTAAGTATGTGATGTGTAGATGAAGAAATCCACATAAATTGTTTTTGTTGTTTTTTTGTTTTTTCAAAAAACGATAGCTAACAATATTTGTGGAGGATACCTAGAGACACAAACACTAAATTAGAAATTTGTTAAATTCGTAAAAGATCTAGCCAGATACATGCGCAGGCCTGAGGGTTTAAAAACTTCATATTTGAAAATAATTATTATAACAAGTGTCATTATTTCTACTAATTGGATGAATTATTCACTAACTAATAGTAAGAATACAAAAATTAATTATAAAAAAAATGTAAATAGAAGAAATAGAAAACCTAAGAAATCTTTTTTGAGATTAAGATCTTTTAAATACACAAATTTGTTTTCGATATATCGCTACACCTTCGTGTAGCTTCGTCACAAAATTATGTTTTTAAATAAACAATAACAGCAATGAAAAAATTAATTCTCATGGCAACATTTTTATGTGGCAATTAATTTCCTGACAAGCTACATGAAGGAGTAGCGAAAAATCGAAAAAAAATTGTATATTTAAAAGACCTTAACTTCAAAAAAGATTTCTTATTACCTTTATTTAAAAAAGGTAAAAAGGATGATTTTATTAAAAGAAAATTTATTTAATAAATTTTAATAATTTAAGACATGGACATTCTGGTTCGGGTTCGGTTCTGAGTTCATAATGGGTCCAAATTAAAAAAAAAAAAATTAACGTATTTTATTGATATAAAATATATTTATTTATATATGTATGTACTATATAATATAATATATAATTTTCGTTTAGTTTTTTAGTATATAATTTTTAAGTATTCTACTTTTAAATTTGTTTTTTGTGGAAATAAAATAAATTTCAATGCTGAAAAGGCCCTCTCAACGCTTACTTGCGAAATATTAGCATTCGAATAACTTGAATCACAAAATCTCTCCTTTTCTTTTAGAACTCGAGAAAATCTTCGTCGTCTTCTGAAGTACAAAATATTGATTTTTTTATAAAAATCTCTTCCACTCGTAAATATTAGAGAATGTTTATTGTTTTTGAATTTGTTATCTGACATTTTCATTTAATTTAAATTTTGTATACCTCTTTATGAACCAATTTTTATATGGATTCAACAAGTACGGGTTTATAGTTTTTAAAAACACAAAATCCTGAACCCAAATGGGTAATGTTACAGCCTGTTCATACAACACGAATGGTTTTTGACATTCGTCTTTTTATATGAGAAACACTAACAAATTGGAGTGTTTTTGTTATATATATTGTTTTTTAAAAATGAATAATTGGTTCATAAAATCAAAATATGGAGTTCTTTCTAATTAATTATTTTCCACTTTCGCCCCATTTAGTGCACATGCAGATTTTTAATTAAACGATTGCTTCGCTCTATATACTACGTATATACTATTCTTCTTGTTTTCATAGCCTTTTAGCAACAAATATGAAAAATATACTAATCAGTAAATAAGCTATTTTTTTGGTCCAAAATATAAAAATAATATATGTACATATACATATATTGGATAATTTAACCAGATACTAAATTAATAATAAGGGCAAGGAAATAAATACATATATTGACTATATGTATATCAAGTTAATTTTTTGCTTTGCTTAATATATTTATTACCTTTTAGCTTTTATACGCTATTCAATTGCGAGGATATTTTCGGGTAAAAAATATGTATAAATAAATGAAATATATATGTATGTATATACAAAATGTAAAGGAAAATTGTGAAGTAATAATCTGCATTTAAAAGCAAAATTTTACTTACCGAACAAAGTCTCTTCCCAGTGGTATAATATCTAGAAACCGATCACGTATTAACGATATAACAAACTTAACCTCCTTATGACGTATGGGTGTTAGAGCTAGACTAGCGTGATCCTCTATGAGACGTACATAACTATACACTACTGTCTGTATAAGAAATGATTGCGTTTCTAGCCACGGCCGATATTCTATGAATATATCCAAAAGACTTTCAACTAAGAACAGATTTTTAGGTGAAAGGTCACCTCCGCCTGCTTGACGCAAACAGTTCCATATAATATTTTCGATATTAAGAACCTGATGCTTAACCAATTCCCTTAACAGCCACATAAGTTGCCGTCTCGCCACATCGGTAAGTTTATTATATTTTTCAGCTACCAAAATTGTGAGATTAGTAACAACCATATTCATACCATCACGTGCTACTAGTGTAAGATCACGATAACTTTTTGGTGCCATATTTGGATCGGATAGCATGATGTATAAAAAACCAATTGATATTTCCTCATGCTGTTTTTCTTTACATACTAACTGAGATAGTTTATCGTGCATATCCTTATCATTGAGGCCATTGATTTGTTGTTGTAAGTTTATATAGGCTCTTTCAAAACGCTATTAAAGTACATGTTGATTAATTTTCTTTAGGATTCATAAAAATTGTAAGTACGTACCTCTTCCAATTCATCTTTGACATCAACGGCTGTGCTAAGGAATAATTTTGATATATATTGTAATTTTAGTGTAGGTTCCATTTGTTGTTGCATTTCACCACGGTTTTTTTGTATACCGGGTTAACAAAATTCTTCCGTTTCTTGTCCAAATACAATTGAGACTTTGCCACTATTACTGCCAGTGCCACAAAAACACCCAATCATTTACACATTTGCTGGCGCACACAAGCAGAACATGCACACATTGACACACAATCAAATAAATGAAGTACTAAGTGTGCAATGTTTACATTCACCTTTTTAAGATATTTAATTTTATATTTTCTCTGGTATGTTAACTATGCCAAAAGTATAGCATTATTTTAGAGTTAATAAAATATTGAATAATCTGTGCTTTAGCTAATAAAGTTTCTTGAAATTATAAGAAAATTTTTTTGAAGAATTAAGTAAAAAGAGATCTGGACTCAAAAAGATTTACTTCGCCTTGCTGCTTCTTTTTCAGCAACAAATGAGCAACTGCCATGGGTTGATAAATAAACACGAGGATGCCACACTGGAATATAAAACAATATTTATAAATATCGCTACAGGGTTAGAGATATTTTTAAATTCCTAGTACTACACAACTTTATATACAAGTATTGGAGATGGCAACCTCGAAATCCGTATCCCTTGATATTTTTTAAATGCCGTTTTCATAAAAATAAAATACGGTTATTAAGGGCTTTTTTGACAATCTTCTATATATTTGTCAAATAAGCCCATAATAAACCTTTCTTGTTTTGTAATACTGTAGCGATTTTTAAAGTTGAATAAATAAATTAATATTGTACAACAAATAAAAATGTAAGGCTCGAGAAAATAACATGTGTTCATAATATAAAAGTAGATAGTAAAAATATTCTTGGTATTTTAGTTAATTTCCGTGGACGATTATAAAACTCAATCATTCCTTGAATTATACGTATATTCGAAACAATTAAGAGCTTGTTTAAAAACTCCAATTTCTATCGTGACGTTTTATTATCAAAAATCTGGTAAGTCTCATATTAGAGATGGGACTACATATTTTATTGGCAACATTCCGATTAATAATTATTTTTAAGCTTTGGTGTTGTCACAAGGAAGAATTCTCTTCACAGATATTTGTTATCCAAGTAATATATTTCCAAATATTTTAATAAAAAATGCCGTACGCAAATCAACCGTCTGTCACAATAACCGAATTAACAGATGACAATGTAAAATTTGTCTTAGAAGATACTGAACTCAGTGTGGCGAACAGTTTAAGGCGTGTTTTCATAGCTGAGACGCCGACATTGGCCATTGATTGGGTTCAATTAGAAGCAAATTCAACAGTATTGTCTGATGAATTTTTGGCCCACAGAATTGGCTTGATACCATTAATATCCGATGAGGTAGTTGAACGTTTGCAATATACAAGAGATTGTATATGTTTGGATTTTTGTCCAGAGTGCAGTGTAGAATTCACGTTGGATGTAAAGTGCACTGAGGATTCCACTAGACATGTTACTACAGCCGACTTAAAATCTAGCAATCCAAAAGTATTACCCGTGACGTCTAGACATCAAAACGATGAAGATAATGAGTATGGTGAAAGCACAGATGAAATCTTGATTATAAAATTGCGTAAGGGTCAAGAATTAAAATTACGTGCCTATGCAAAAAAGGGTTTTGGTAAGGAACATGCTAAATGGAATCCTACAGCTGGAGTGTGTTTTGAATATGATCCTGATAATTCTATGAGACACACTTTATATCCTAAACCCGATGAATGGCCTAAGAGTGAGCATACTGAATTGGACGATGACCAATACGAGGCACCTTATAACTGGGAGGCTAAGCCGAATAAATTCTTCTACAACGTAGAGTCCTCAGGAGCTTTGAAACCGGAAAATATTGTTGTAATGGGAGTGCAAGTGTTGAAAAATAAACTGTCCAATTTACAAACACAACTTAATCATGAGAATCAAAATGATGCTTTAGCTGTTTAAAGAGTATTTACTATATATGTGTATAAATATACCAAAATAAACACTATAATTTTCCATTTTAATAAAATTAATCTCTAAACAGATTTTTTATATCAATGTTTCCTATAGAATTTTCAATCTTAACTTTTTCACTTGTTTCCTGGGTTTTCTTTTGGACAGAATTGCCACTCGAAACCATCGCTTCTTTATAGGCTTCACTTAAAGAAAATTTGTGATTTTCTATATTTTCCACACATTCTATTATTTCCTCATTGTGGTCAGTTCTCATCTGTTGTCGTTCTTGTTGCAGCAATTCAACAGACGTCTCAAATACTTTTTGCTCATCCAGAGCACCTTGAGTTCTTAAACCCTGGTATATTTTAATGAATTGCTGTGTTTGTGTTTCACGTTTCCTATCAAACAGGCTGACCATTTCGTTTTGTTTTAGATACTTATGAAATTTTCTGCAAGCATATGTTTTATATAAAAACCCGAATCAGAAATAAAAATGTTACTTACGCTCTTGGTATATCCTCCTCATAAAATATATTTCGAATTGGTATTTTTGGTACAGGTCTATCAAAACGTGGTTCTAACTTAGGTGGGAACGCTTCATATAAATCATACCATATAGGTTTATCCTCTGGTTTCATAGCACCCGAACGTAATAAACCCGTTACTCTAAATAATATTAAAAAGACTAAAAAGTTGAAGGCAAAAACAATTTTAATACCTGGAAAAAATGGTTCCAATCTTTTCTAATCTGCTTTGGGCCATGGTTTATTTATTTCGAGCTGTTCGAAAGGGACTTCCAAATGCAATGCAGTTTATTACGAAATAACCCTACACTGGACCAATAAAAGAATTAGATATGTGTGTTTATAACAGCAGTTGTTTTTTTTTTGTTGATATCGATATCAATATTAGATTGCGAGGTAGTGCTGCCAACCTTTTTAGCAGCATTAACTAACAATAAAACCAGTCACCACAATTTGTATCAGTGGATCTTTCTAAGGCCTTTGATCGAGTTGATCAGTCTATTTTGGTTAAAAAACTTAATGGGCTTTTTGGGTTCTCTAGATCTGCCGATAGACTAATCTGGTCCTATATTAATGGTCGTAGACAATTTGCTTCCCTAAATTGTGGGAGTTCTCATGTTAGTCTAGTTAGATCTGGGGTTCCTCAGAGCCTATTTTATTCAGTTTACTCCTTAATGAAGTTTTTGTCTCTGGAAGGCGATTGTATATATATATATAGGTTTGAGCGGTCCTTTATGGTTCGTGTTGCTCGAATATGGAACATGATGCCTACTGGGCTTCGATGTTTTGCTTTTTCTACTCCGACCTTTAAGGCAAAACTTAAAAATTATTAAATTATTCAATGGAACTGGTTAGTCACATCTGTTGTCTTTTACATTATTTATAGTACTATACTTTACTATTATTTTTTATATTTTTTGGGGTGTTTTGGGGCTGTGTGGTGTCGTTGGAAAGATCTTTCTTTACCTTAATTTTCGTTTAGATTATAAGATTAATGTTAAGATTTTTAATGTAAATATACTTTTATCTCATTCTATGAATGGGCATATTACTTACAACTTGTAATATGCTTTATTGGCCATTAGGCTACATTTTGAAATAAATAAATAATTATATAATGTATTATGGTTGTCTGTGAGCAATCCCACAATAAATTTTTAATTTTTGGCGGGGGAGCTCTCACATTTGAATAAATTATTACTTATAATCCCTTGTAAATTTTTTTAATTATATATATTGCATACCAAAGGTAGTCTAGCTAAACTACTTTAATATTATTACCATAATATTTTTTATTATAATATTATTACCTTAACTTCAAAACTACATTGTATATTGTCTGCCCAATATATTTTACTCTATAATACGTTATTTGGCCTTGATGGCTTTGTATTATTATTATTATTATTATTATTATTATTATTATTATTATTATTATCTTTATTAAGAAGTATTTAAAATACTATAAAATTTCGGATTACAAAGTATTACAAAAAAAATTATAAAAAGAAAAAAAATTTTGAAACAGAAAAAATTTTAATTACAATAATATCACATAAAGCTCTGGCTATGGTTTTTTATATAATATACAATTTTTCTTCTAAAAACGTTAGTATTCCTCTCAAGTTTAATATTGTCAGGAAGCATATTGTAGAGCTGTAGACCTTTGTGAAACAGGGACATTTGCATTGACGTTGTCGTTGTTCTCGGTATTCTAAAATTGTTCGAGTTTCTGAGATTATACGGCTGCATCTCACTCACATATCTAATTTGTTCAGTTAAGTATTCTGGTGCTTTTCCAATTTTCATTTTCTGTATGAAGATTAGTGTATTCATTTCAAGCCGTTGTTCTATACTGAGCCATTTCAGTGTATTAAGCATAACTATAATTGGCGTATAAATATTCATTTTTAAAATCGTTCGCATTGCTTTATTCTGCAATTTTTGCAGCCTCTCGATTTGCGTTATTGTGCAGCATGTATATAGAATTGTAGAACCATATTCAAAATGTGGCTTTATCATTGTATTGTAAATATTTATAGCTGTTATTATAGATATTTTATTACGTATACGTTTGAAAAACCCTATTTTTTTGCCAATTTTTCTGCAGACATATTCGACATGTTCTTTAAATTTCAGTTTTTTATCTATTATAAAGCCCAGGTACTTGATGTGTTCTACCTTTTCTATTGCCAAACTATTTATCGTGAAGACCGAATTATCATTCATATTTATGTACATTAATTTTGTCTTGTTCTCATTTAATTTTAATTTGTTCATCTTTAGCCACTTGTTTACGTTTTCAATATCGTACATCATATTGTCTTTACAAATTTTTTCGGTATCTCCGTCTGCAAAAAGTAGGGTGTCATCAGCATACATTACTATGTTACATTTCTTCAAAATTTTCGGTAGATCGTTTATATATATAATAAATAGAAGTGCCCCTAATATTGAGCCCTGTGGAACTCCATATTCATTATTCATGCAACTAGAGTCTATTCCATTTACCCTCACTTTTTGTTTCCTATTTGATAGGTACGACTTAAACCACTGCAATTCATGTCCTCGTATTCCATACATATACATTTTCTTTATTAAAATATCTCTATCAATCGTTTCAAACGCTTTTTTAAAATCCAAAAAGAGTGCCATAATTTTTTTATCTTTTTTCGCAAATTTCCATTTATTAACGACGTAATTTACAGTGGTCTCACATGAATATTTTTTTCTAAAACCAGATTGATATTTAGAAAATATATTGTTCTCTTCAAAATATCTTTCTAGTTGCTGTTTTACAACCTTCTCAATAATTTTTTCACAAGTTTTTAAGTTGTTTATCGGTCTGAATTCGTCACATTTTTTAGTTTTCGATATTTTTTCTGCTGGTGTTATCAATGATTCTTTCCAGTTATCAGGAAAGACTGCATTTTTCAATGATTTATTTATTATATTCATCAAGTTTTCACCCAATACCCTCCAATTATCCAATATTATTTTTATGGATACCTTGTTAAAATCAGGTTTATTTTTAAGGTCTTTACAAATATTCTTAAGTTCCAGTAGGCTGATTGGTCGAAACTTAAATCTAGGGGTTATCACAGTTATTTGGTTAATATATTGCACTTTCTCAATCGAGTCTCTAATTTCCTTAATACTATTTACAAAATATCTGTTAAATTGTTCGGCTATGTCATGGTTTTCCTTATATTCTATATTATTAAATATCACAGATCGTATCACATTTTGATTTTTTCCTATCACTAGGTTCTTTATTTGTTTCCACATTTGTTTCTGATCTTTTGCATCATTTATTTTCTTGTTAATATATTCGTTCTTTCTATTTTTAATTTTCGTTTTGTAAATATTTCTTACAATTTTATAGTTGTTCCATGCTTCACTAGTCATTAATGTTTTAGCTCTAATGTATTTGGCAATTTTTTCACTTTTAAGTATTCTCATTTCTCTATTAAACCATTTATTGATGTTGTTCCCGTCATTAATTATCCTTTTAAATGTAAATTTTTTTATTGTATTCTCTAAATTTTTGTCAATATTATAAACCATCTCATTAACATTATTATTGTCCACATTTGTCAAAAGTCTACGGAGCTCATTACCATATGCTTGCCTATTGTATTTAAATATTTCAATTTCGCTTTTTGTTATTTGTTCATTAATATTACTTGTAATATTTATATCAATTGCTTCGTGATCAGATATTTTGTTCTCACTGTTAGTTTTTACTGATATATTCTTACTATTAGTTATAACAAAGTCTATTAAGGTTTTAGTATTCTCTGTGACTCTAGTATATTCAGTTACAATCTGTTTAAGTCCATTATCATTTAATGTTGCCTGAATTCGATTTTTGAATGAACTATCTCTACACCAATCAATATTGAAGTCACCGGCTATAATTATATCTAGTTCCGTTTCACATATGCTTTCAATCGCACTATCAAATGCATCACAAAATTCCACTTCACTGTAGCTCGGTGATCTGTATACAGCCATAATTACATATTTGTTATTTTTGTTTCTTGCCTTATATGCGCTTATCCAGTATTTTGAATCAGATATTGCTTCATGTATTTTGCTTATGTTCCATGTATTCTTAAAATATATTATGACGCCACCCGTTCGTGTTGAGTTAGAAAATGACACATATTGATCGTACTTATGCAATTGATATTCTTGTTCAATATTATCCTTTGTTATATGTGTTTCAGATAGTATAATATATTCAGGTTCTTTAAGAGCTGCTATTATTTCTAATTGGTCAAAGTTATTTATTAGACCCTGAACATTTGTGTATATACCAGTAATATTCTTTGATTGTTAAACATTAAATCCCATATTTCTTATTTTTATCTTCATTTTATTTTGATATACAGGACATTTCTTACTCATGGTACTGTGGTTTTCATCAAGTCCCAAATTAAGTTTTTCATTTGTCTTGATGCAATTTATACATTTTTGAATAGTTTCTTTGCTACATTCACTTGGCTTGTGGTTTCCATGGCATTTATGGCATGTGTCTTGATTTCGACATTCACTTATTTTATGGTTGAAACCTTTGCATTTAAAGCATCTCAATACATCGGTGCCATCAAAAACTCTACATTTTTCCCAACCTATGTTTATTCTCTGGGCTAATAATACTTTAGTGTATGATTCCTGATCCAATACAATCTTTGCATTATAAATTATTTTGTGATTTTTCTTAATTTCATACGTTTTAACTATTTTTATCTCAATATCTTTTAATATTTCATTTTGCTTTTTAATTTTATTAGTTAATTCATCATGTGAGTATTTAAATGTTAATAAAATAAATATTATTTCTAAAGTATGGCAGCTCCACATTTAATGTAATCTTTTATAGGCTGGTAGCTTTACTAAAGACAAAAGTAATCGAAATAATATCAATCTTTATTAAAAAACATAACAAGAGCACATTGGTGGCTCGTTTGGCTGGGAGTGTTTATTATTAAGAGTTAAATAAAAATCCGTTCGTCATGGGAGCTTTAGCTGAGGTCGGTGTTACCGTTTTTTTTATTATTATTTATATTTCATAATTTTTGTATGTTCATAGGTTGCTGGTGATGAAAATAATGGAGAAGGTTCTCGTACGTTTGTTTTTTTAAATGAAGGTCATACCCTGGGAAATGCTTTAAAAACGATTGTTAGTCGTTATCCTGATGTAGATTTCTGTGGTTATACCATACCCCACCCGACAGAGAACAAATTACACTTTCGCATACAATCAAGCCAAGGTAGAGCTATAGACATTTTAAAACGTGGTCTAGAAGACTTAGAAAAAATATGCGATCATACCATTGAAACGTTTGAAAATGAAGTGAAGATTTTTAATGAGAAAAATAAAGTTTCAGCGACATAAATATGTTATTATATATTCAGTAATTTATTCTTAACACCAATGTTTTAGTTGTATTTCACACAGCACTGCGGGATTTCTTAGGATCATAATTTGGTTTACGCAAATGGTGGTAATTCGGTAATACTTTCCGCAAAAAATCAATTTGTAGTGTTTGCGACTATAAAGATATAAGGATTATTAAGATTTAACTTTAACATTTCTATAAAACTTACTGCATGTTTATCTATTGCTTCCCTTTGCATGCAATCTTGACCATATGTCACTGTATTTTCAGGCAATTGTTGTCTACAATGTAAACTTACACCAGCGCCTACAATGCAACCGCTACTAACACTTACTCCTGGCCCCACATAGCTCTTACATTCAAATACGTTTTTATCACCAATACGGCTGGCTTCAACAGTACATCCAACTTCAAATACATTATTTACACCAATAATTAAAGGAGGTGAGACTCCCAATTTTGATTTTGTCTCTTCTTCTGGTAACCGGTACGCAATAGTAGCATATTCTTCTACTATACAATTTTCTCCCAAAATAATTGGTCCAGCTTCTGCAATAATTGTTGCACTCGGATGTACGACACATCCTGGAGATATGGTGATGTCACCACGCAACGTACTGTCTTCACAAACTATTGATTTTCCCATGATTTTAACACCACTAAAAAAAACTTGGATAATTTTGCTTCAAAAGTAATTAAAGATAAATTTTTACTCATTTTCTGCTGGTGGCATTTTAAATAAATATTTTTTCTCGTTATTAAATGTAACTTGTTATTGTTTTGCTGGGGACGTATAATTTTCCTTTTACCACAAGTGTGCAGCTATTATTTTTATATTTCGATAAAGTTGCCAGATAAAAAATTAATTTTTTAAAGCTTAAAAAAGTGGTACATAAGGTCATATGCATGATTTGATTTCAAAACGCGCTAAGTTACGTTCAAAAAAATTTTACAAGAGTAGCAAAAAACATTTCAATATACAATTCTTTTACGTAAAAAACAATCAAAATTTTTGCCAAAGTCATTTGTAATTGCTGGTGTATATTAATTTGCTGCGGAAACATGTATTTTATATAGTGTGTTTCATATTCAATCAAAAACTATATTTTTTATTCGTTTGTAACTTCTGGCAGCCCCCAATATTGCAATATCCATAGTAAAAATGGAAGCACTAAATATCTATACAAAGAATATGTTCAGTGCGTGTGCATTACCCCAAATGAACCCCACCTAAAAAACAAAATGAATAGATTCTATACACAGATTCAATTTGCAATATTTTATGTTTCTCAATAGCATGAACCGCGTAAAATATATAAAAACAAAGTGAAAACATTTAATTGGCATAGTAAATAAGACAGAATTAATGAAAAAATTTTATATCGGTTTTTAAAGTCATTAAAAAGTGGATAAAGTTAAAAAAAAAGTGAAAAAGAATTTCCTATCAATACAAACAAGATTTCTTTGAAGAGTGACAAATATTAAGAAGAGATAAAAGAGAAAACCAAACGCACAATACAAAGACTTAATTTTATATTATTACAGCGTGAGTGGGGCGTTGTGAGACAACACCACAGCAAACATTAAAGCGCCCAAAATATTTGTTTTCAGCTTGTTCTTATTGCGAATTTTATAAAACCAACATAAGATCATTCAAGGTTAGTTTAAATTATTATTTTTAAATTTGAAATACCGAACTAAACATTCAAATTCTGATTAAAGATATAAAATATTCTGGTATGCGATAAAATTAGATTTCGATGGGAATTGAAGTCGACTGAAATTTTTAGTCGCTATAAATTAAATCCCAAAAGATTTGGAATTCTTTTGGTAGTTGCTATTGCCACTACTTCTTTGATTATTTCAAATTTAAAATATTACAACGGATAAGTTTTATATGACTTTGAAAATATAGACGATTTCAATTTAGAAAGAAATCGTTTCTCATCACATACATACATAACTGGCCCTTACAACCATGTGTCAGGATTACGGCCTAGCTTCTCGCAGCACTCATGTTGTGTGTGTCAATTTTTTATCCATGAGTACCGGGACCTACAGTTTAATGTCGACTCCGAACGACAGACTTGAGAAGCTTGTTCATGGCATTTAGGTACTCTCAGAGCTTTTGCCAGAAGACTGCTGAGAGGTAGTCGCCGAAAGAAATATTTTTTTCATATTTCTTTTTTTGAAGATGTCAGAGCCTGGAGTCGAACCCAGGGCCCATGTCTTAGTAAGCCAACACACTAACCACTAGATCACGGCGACTACTTCTCATCACATACCGGATTAAAAAAAAAAAAAAAAATACCGGATTAAAAAAAAATTTGTTCTCATCAAATTCATTGAACTCCGTAATATCTTATTATGTTGGCAAAATGCATATGCCGTATTTTTTAAACTCTGTAATATAATAATTATACTTAATTATTTCTAATTATTATACATTTTCGAATTAAATTCGAATATTTTAATGGATCTTTATTATACTTATTGTATGAAATTTAATAGCCTAAGATCCTAATACTGGTATTCTTATGAGAATTAACATCCGTTAAATTGTGGTGAGTGCCTCCGCTAAGTAGGTTTTAGCTCTTATCTGCAAAAAACCTTTTCAATTTTTAATCCTTGCTGGGATTTGAACCTGGGCCGTTTAAGTTTTTGTGCGTTGTTTTGTAACCACTATACCACGCACTCCTCTTACTTATTTAGTTAATTCATTTTGGCCAAAACAACAACAACAACTGTAATCACATTGCATTAATTTAAATATACATAGTATGTGTAAGTTTGTGAGTTAGTTAGTTCTTTTTTAAAACTGACACTCATTTTCGTCTTTTCTTATAAGAACAATTATGCACATATGAACGTACGTATTTATGATCTCTATCAGACACCGTATTAAAAACATAAATTTTAGACATTCATTACTTACAAAAAACCCTAATACGTATGTATGTATTTAAATATAATGTACGAGTATGTAGAAATTTTTTATGCAGACCTTAACACTATAAAGCACAGAAAATAAAAAGTAAAAAAACAATAAAAACAACCGGCAATAACAAATACATTAAAGCTTTAGAAATGCGTTGATAAATGATACACATTCATAAAGGAAAGAAAATAAGGAATAAAAACAAACTAAATATGAAAACAATAAGAAATTCCAGACGGAGTGGTACAGTTCAGTACAGTTGAGTTGAGAGTAAAAAAAGCAAACAAGAAAAAAAAAACGGCTGCATTTCCTATTACATTGTATAGGGCTAACTGTAGTAAAAGAGAAAAAATGTAGAGATGGTGGACAAGGAAGACGAAAAGGAGAAGAGATTTGCCAATCGAATAAGATAGTGGAACGGGATTGATAGTATGAGTAAATACAATGTACATACATATGCACACACCTTTGTAGTGTATATGTTTGTATAGGGTGGGAGATGGTAAAGAAAAGGAGGAAGACATTTGGCAAAGTTTATTGACCTCCAAATGGTCGAGGGTTGAAAATTTGTATGTGTATTTTATATAAAAGTATCAACAGCAGCAGCATCATTATTATCATCATCACCAACAACGCCAACGCAACAATATTCCCAAAAGCTGCTGCAACATCTGCTTTTTATCAAAGTAGGCAGCAACAGATACAGAAAACAATAATAAAAAAACAACCTTCTAATGAGTTGGATTTAAAAGATAAATGAATCCATAGGTACAACATTGATATACATGTGCATGTATGTATATGTGTGTATGAATCTTACGGCAGCAGACGGGCAGGACATCCTCAGCTCAACCATTAGTATACTGAGAGCAGAACCGTTACAAAGTCAGGCGTTTATTTCATATCAATTCATTCATATATTTTTTATGTATCCACAATGCTTATTGGGTAGGCAGACAGTACTCCTACTTACTCTTTTAATTATCATAAATGTTAACAACAAATAATAACGGCATTCATCTCGAAACATGCACACACTTATGCATATGTCTACAGTGGCTCACATTGAAAGCCGCGCATATTATTGGTACAAACCAGGGATGGAAAGTCCAGTACTTTTTCAGTACTTTTTAACGCCAAAAATACATCAGTACCCCACCGACAAATTTAGCACTTTTTTATTATCACTTGGAAACAAAATTAAATGAATATTGGAGTTTTGAAGTAATCGATAATGTAAAGTTCTGATTGTAAAATAAAATTATAAAATTTGAAGTTAATCAATATCAATGCAATCTCTAAACGCACGCTTTGTTTTTGACGTTTTCTAACATGTTTGCAAGTAATTTAATTGAAAATAAAAACCTAACGTGGAGGCAAAAATTTTAAGTAAATTTATTACAATCATGTAATAAGTAAGTGATATTTAAGATTTTTAAATTACTTTTAGAAAAAAAAAATAACGCCGCAGCGTTTCGTGAAGAATGGAAGGAAAAACTCCCATGGCTACAGAATACTAAAAACGGTAAGAAATGTAATATATGCAACATTTCCATTGTGGGAATATAGAACGCCATACGCTACGAGAATCCCGCATTAAAAAAGTGGAAAATACAAAAAATACTTCAAAAATAATTGCCTTAATGGAAAAACCCACTCACTATGCATATTCTGATTTTGCCAACAAATTTAAAATATCACTATGTTTATTTGTGGCTGAGAACAATTTGCATAAAAAACATTATCGAAAATGGTCTCAAACCAACAAAAAAAAAAATTTATGAATCGGCAACAAAGGTCAAACAATGTGAAACAAATGAAAAATTTTGCAGTCAAAATTATTATTCATTGGTTATCGATGAAAGCACGGATTGTTCAGCAATTCTTATAAGAACTTTAAATAGTGCTTGCCAAATCGTTTTTTGTCATTAGAAGAACTAGAAGATTCAATCGCTTCAGGTATGACAAAAAAAATTATCGAAGTTTTCAGGATTTACAGCAGACAACTGTGCAATTATGATTTACCTTTTTTGAGTTATGACACCCTTCTCGCAAATGAGCGATATGTACTAGTACATTGTAAATACAAATTAAATTCTAATAAATATTTAAATATACACATACATACATTTTTAAATATACAAACTTTAATTTTGATATTTTCCTGTTGAATGTATATTTTAAGATATCAGTCCTGTCAGATAAAAATCTTTTAAATTATGAATATTTTTTTCAATATTGCATTTAATTATCAATAGAGATTTTAAAGCTTCTAATCTCATTCGGGACCAAATATTGTCAGATAATCAAAAAACTTTCTGTTGGTGCGTTAGATGCTGGCAAAGCATATGAAATATCTACCAATTTTAAAATATTGTAATAAGGAAAAATCTCTTCAAAATATGTAAAAATTTCAACCCACTTTCTACTGGCATTAACTGCAGATTTTTTCCATTTATCTATTTTTTGTCATGTGCATAGTTGTAACCTTCATAATATTTATAATACTCACATATTTTTAAGTATACATATCGTCGATGGAATTAAAGAACGCTGTAACTGACAAAAAATCGAAAATACGTTTTTTGCATCATTTTTATCAGCAAAAAAATACGCGTCGATTGGTCCAGGTCCCGATTTCTACGATGAAAATAAATTCACTTACGCCGTCTGCGAAATGAAAAATCCAGTGTATTTGTTCTACATTTATGAAAGTTTTTTGGCTCTGGTGAACATTTAAGGTTTTGTCAGTTACAGCGTTCTTTAATTCCATCGACGATATGTACATATATATATTAACATTATTTTTATTACTTATTGAATAGAAGGTATTGAGCGCATCCAAAATGTACAATAATGCAGCTTTGTTAACTCTGTAATGCTGGATAAATCTAATAAATAAACAATGTGTTGGATAATTCCTAGGAAAGATATGCATCACGCACGTGAAATTCCCGATACAAATTTTCTGTTCGGGTGGAATAAAAATTTCACGTAAACAAAAATTTCACTTTTTATTCACGATAGGGGTGAATATAAAAAAATGCTATTACTTGGATAAAATTTCAAATATGGCTGACCTACTTTTGTCACATTTTTACTCTACCGTTATATAAAATATTTTGGAAGTTATTGCTGCTTTCTTATTTTGTTGATTTCGAAAGTCTTAAAAAATACATTGAAATTAATTCTCATATCTTTTAAAATTATTGGCATGTTTGTTACAATAAATTATCCCATTTTTGAGGTGAACCACTGTACTTGCAATAACATAGCATAATCAAATAAAAAATTCCTTTTTTTTTATTCTTCTGTTTTGTTTTGTTCCGTTTTCACTACCAATGTATGCAGGGTTGTTGCTATGATTGTTATATAAACTCCCATAGTTTACAATTAACAAACAAAAACAAAATGTGTTCCTTGAAGTTTTTGTAAAGAAGAAAGAGGGTGTTTGATTTTAGAGTTTTAATAAAAATGTGGGTTTAATACATATGTAGTATATACATACATACTTACTTACATACATACATATGCATATTTTGTTATGCTGGTGGTAGTTTTCCTTGAAAGCTATAACCTGAAATAACAACAACAACGCAGATGACATTTACAAAATTGTACAAAAAGAAATATAAAACTCTTTGGCCACCCCTTAAATAAGTCTTTTTTTCCACATTCCATTTTAAATTATTACTAGCCTAAACCCGGCGTGCTACGGTACACCTACCATAACTATTTGTCAACATTTTTCGACTTATGTGTTTTAGTGACTGAATAATTCAGACCAAATCCAGACACATTAGATGTAAATTATCTCAAGATATATAATAGTCACTTGTTACTTGTAGTTACTTGTTCACTCTTTTCTCTACTGATAATTTTTATTGAATACGGAGTCAATTACCCAAAATTCAGTAACTTTAGCTTCAACACGCTCATTTGTCCAATTCCGCACACTTTCACAGAAAAAACTAGATTGTAATTTGTTGAAAATAAATCGTAATATGTATAATATCAAAAGAATATTTGATTGTATTTGTAAAACATGTAATTAAAAGAAAATTTCATATTAACAACTCACTTTGTTGAATGAATTTTTGTGATATTTTTTTCTGTGTTCTGACAAATAATTTTCCTTGACCGTGAAGTCATTCAGACCGAACTCAGAAACTTTAGGAACTTTAGCTTTCACCGTTCTGAAGATATGCATATATTTTTGCATCATACTGTACTGTATGTATTTTAATTACTACAAAATTTCAAATAATAAGTACTTGAGAGTATAATCCTGTAACCAGACTGCTGCAAGGATAAAATGGTTGGCAAACATCTAGAGTTGCCAATTTGAAAATCTTTTAAGAACTCCTTGGAAACATAAATAGTAAATCTTTGTGTATGTATACACTTGCTTACTTAAATGTAAATCTATGCAAATACATATGTATGTACTTATATATTGCAACCTTTTAAGGCGGATCCTCCCATAAGATTATGAAAAATTTTTTTGTGCAAGCAAATTTTTTGTTGACTGAGAGTTTTCTGCACCACGATTCACCCATTTTAGAACTTTTGTTCGTAAAATCATATTGCATTGAAAATGTGCATAAAGTAAACGCGCTTAATAATAATATAAGAAAAAATATATAGTATGAACTGTCGTTTTCAAAAAGTTTTAATACAATGCACAGCATTTAGTAGGGGTTTACCGCTCAGTATTGGTCTTAAATAAAAAAAAAATTAAGCAAATAAAAAACTAATAATATACATATAATATTCGTATTTGTAGCAAAAGTAAATACAGAATTAATAGTATTTATAAATAAAAACCATTTGTAGCAGTAAATTCGTCTAATATTTCACCTTACGTTATACAAATAATATTTCTTAATTTAAATTTTTTTATTTTTGCCGCCAATATTTCTTACTTTTCTTTACATTTTTCAATTTACCATACTAATTTTTTAATACAGATGCCAAACAATATGGCATGACTCTTGTCTAAATTTCGTATGGTGTGGCAACCTTTTTTAATTCGGTTCGACCATGGTGAAATAATAGATGTGTTTCTTTCTTGGCAAATTATTTAACTTATAGAAGATGAACAATTTTTATATTTTAGATTCGTTGATAGCTGGACAGTTGACTTTTTTTTTTTTTTTTATTTTGAGACCAATACTCAGGGGAAAACCCCTACTAAATGCTGTGCATTGTATTGGAATCTTAGACAGGACAGTACATATATTACAATTAATTATATTATTATTAAGCGCCTTAGGAATGAGACAAATTACTGTGAATTGATCATTCAAAGGCCAGTGCTATACCTTCACCCTTGTATGATCGATAGCAATTGTCTCATCGTTGCATGTTAATTGTGTGGTGAGTGTGCCTTCGCTAGGTAGGTTAAGTTGTTATCTGCTACTTCCCAATAGGTGGCGCTTTTTTTTCCCTGATCATTCGTTTTTTGTTGACATTGGTTAAGGTGGAATAGAGTGGAATGTCGGGGAGCGGTTTCTTTGTAGATGGTCTTCCTGGAGGGGGGGGGCCTCTTATTTTTAAATTATAATTTTGAAAAAACCGCAAACTAACCTTTTCATTTTTCACCTCTTCTGGGATTCGAACCTGGGATCTTTGAGTTTTTGTGCGAGCGCTCTAACCACTATACCACGCACCCCCCAAAATTGCCCTGTAAATTGTAACCGCTGTTAACGACGTAATATACTTCTACCTTTAAATGTAATTAATTTGTAATGTGGTCTTAAATATTTCTGTTTAAGAAAACAAAAAATATAATGAAATTTAAAATAGAAAAATATGGAAAAGTAAAGACATGTTTTAATGATAAATATCTGTATTCAAAAAATATCAATATATGCAAACACAAATTGTAGATTTTTATAAAAAACACATAAGTCGAACGAAACTGAAAATTTAGAGAACAAAATTCCGACAACCAAGTAAGTAGAAACAAACAATTACAGTTTGTTTCTAAACGTTTTTACATAATATTCTACTTTCAGTTATGAAAACAAAGAATTCAACAAAATAAACTTTAGAGCCGAGTGGCTAAATGTTTTTTTGTTGTTTTTTGCGTTGTGTATTCGAAAAGTAATTAAAATCTTAAAAATCATCAAAATACTATGGTAAAAATTAATACCAAGGAATAATCCAAGCAAGTATTACAAAAATTTTGATCGAAAATCGGTTCACCATTTAAAAGCAAGTAAGACATGCTGAATTAACTTTAATAATGTTTTGCATAACCCACAACCTAACGTTTATGTTAATGAATTAACTGCTGAATGTTAGCCAGACTCTGGCCACACAATGTTATCAGGGCTGGCCACAGATGGGGCTAATGTTATAACTGAAGGTGTTGGTGGCTTAAACATTTTATTAAGAACTGATAATGAAATCATTATTTTACAGTTTTTTACATTATTGAGCTTTGGTAGGCTTCAGAGGATTTTGGTAGGTTTTGGGGCTGTTTTCTCTAAGAGTCATGTTTGTTTGATATTGCGGTCGTATTCTGTTTCATCATTTAACTTAAATTTGGTCCGAACCAAAAATGTTTCAGAAACTTGTGGGTGAATCTGCCTTTTCTTGCGTGGTTGATGTATAATGTTGTTTCTTTTGTCTTTTATAAAAGTGTTTTTATAATTTGCTCCCGTTACGTACTTACAATCTTACATACATACATGCATATGTACATATGTATGCATATATAAGGAATACATTTGCAATTTAATTTCTTCAACTATTGTATATTTTTTTCCGGAACATATTCATACAAGCCAACCACCCTGATATGAAGTAAATTAAAAAATAATGTCGGTTATAAAAAAATTTATATGTACGAGTATGTTTATTACATAGGGCAAAGGAACTAATAATACAAATAGCAACAGCAGCTGTAATTTAATTCAACAAAAAACAAAGTTTCGTTTAGTGATTCGTGTACAACAAGTAAGTAGATACTTCTTATTGATTGTGTGTTGTAAATGTATTTTTGTATGTACATATATGGGGAGAAGAATATAAACAAACCCTGCCCGACTTACTTCGGCATACAATGAAATATACACCAAAATATGCTGTTATACGAATACCTATTCTCAGTTGGCTCTGTCTTAAAGACAGTTTCGAATATAGGGTTCCTTTTATAATCGTTACCTGTTTGACCTGAGTTCCGAATTAAATAAACACTTACTGAAACGAATTCTTGAAAATATAATCGCCCTTATCGTGTTTGGCGTAGTCGTTGTCGTATTTCGATATTTTTGTCCTAGATTAAAGAAATCAAGCAAAATTTGTCAATAATCTTCAAAATCTGTTCCCTGACAGTCCCAGTCTATTCCACCAAGAAACGAGTGATCAGGAGTACAGCGCTACTTTCTGGGAAGATAACAGCTATTTACTTAGTGAAGATACTCACCACTCACATTCAACATTCACCGACAACATCTGCAAAATTTCAACAGTCGACAAAGTAAACATGTCCGTCCTCTACGCCAACGTCCAATGACCTTCGCATTAAAAACTTTTTTCGGTGGAGCAGATTCTTCCACCCGAACAACATGGCCGAGACAGCGCAGCCATTGGATGTTAATGCGCTGGACAACGTCTACATCGCCGAGGAGCTCATACAGCTCATAGTTGGTCCTAATGCGAAACTCATTGCCATGTCTTAGTGGACCAAAAATCTTGCGAAGAACTTTACTCTCAAACATTCCCAGGACCGCTGCATCGGCACAAGACAGCGTCGATGCTTCCGCACTATATAGAAGCACTGGAAGAATAAGCGACTTGTAGAGTGTTAATTTCGTCGAACGAGAGAGGTTTCTGTTACTAAACTGCCTACCGAGACCGAAGTAGCACCTGTTGGCCAGTGTGATTCTTCGCTTGATCTCTAGACTGACATCATTCTTGCGGTAATGGCGGTGCCAGGGTAGATGAACTCCTTGACCACATCGAATGTATAGTTGCCGGCTGTAACCTGAGACCCGATTTGTTCAACGTCCCTAATCGTCGACAATATGTACTTCGTCTTGCTCTCATTTACCGTCAGACCCATTTTAGCAGATTCCCGTTCAATAGCATTAAAGGCTGCGGTGACATATCGCTTGGTATGCCCCATGATATGTATATCATCTGCATACCTAAGGAGTTAAACACTTTTTTTTAAATAGTGCTATTACGATGTACACTCGCCTTTCGCAAAACAATCTCCATGACGAAATTGCAGAGATCGCAGAATAAGGGATTGCCTTGTCTGAAACCTCGCAGTATTGAAACGCTCGGAGAGGTATTTTCCTACGTTGACGGAGCTGCAGGAGTTGCTCAACGTCAGTCTGCACAGTCTTATCAGCTTTGCAGGAATACCGAGCTCAAACATTGCGGCATATACGCGATCTCTTATCGGACTATCGAACGCTGCCCTATAGTGGACAAAAAGGTGGTGTGTGTCGACTGGACTTTCATGGGTCTTCTCCCGGATTTGGCGCAGTGTGAGTATCTGGTCAATGGTGGACTTACCAGGTCTGAAGCCGCACTGATAAGATCCAATCAGTGAGATGGCGAATGGCTTCAGTCGTTCACACAATACGCTTGTAAGAATCTTATATTCGATAGGGAGAAGGCTTATACCCCTGTAGTTGGTGCATATCGTGAGGTTATCCTTTTTCAGGATGCGAAAGAGGGCACTGAGATTCCAATCACCAGGCATACTTTCCTCCTGCCATATTCTGCAAATGAGCACCTAACTAGCTCATCGCCTCCATACTTAAAGAGTTCAGTGGGCAGACCGTCCGGTCCAGCTGCTTTGTTGCTTTTCAATTGTTGTATGGCAACCTTGATCTCTTCATAGCTGGGCGACTGGATCTCAACGTCGTCATCATTGATTGGGATCGGCACACCATCTCTAGAAGCGGAATTTGTGTCGTCATCGCCGTGCAGTAGATTAGAGAAATGCTGTCTCCATAATCTGAGTGTCCCTGTAACCAGATTACCATGTTCATCCCTGCAGGAGGTTACTTCCGGTTTAAAACCAGCGGTAAGGCGCCTTATCTTTTTGTAAGAATTTCGAGCATTATTTCTACTCCTGCACATTTCCTCACGATCACGCCTTTCATTCTCCCATTAAATAGGCGTCACTACTCCCTCCTCTTCTCTCTGCTCCAGCAGCGCTCTGCAGTGCTCTCCTATAGGCAATATTCTTTGCTGCAGTGGCCTCACGACATTCTTCATCAATACCAAACGACCCTAAATATGCGAACATCTAGAATACTATCTATCTATCTTAATTGAAGATATGGCAATATAAACCGTTATGTTTTACTAATAATGATAGAACAGATGTTAAGGAACAAACAGGGTGTATAATACAAATTTATTTTCTAAAACTTAATTATATGCATATTGAGCGAACTAAACGTAAACTTGTGTCTACTTACTTTTGTAACTGACTCTATATGGATTGTACTATACTACATATGCACACTAGGGTAATAGCTTTTTGCATTTTTTGCAAATATCAAATCTCCCCAGACAAAATCGTGTACGGTATGGACAAATATTAAGAACTGCGTTTTTAGTTTTTCGCTATCGTTAAAAAAGGTTACGCACCAAACGCGTTAAAGTTTTGAATCAAACAAAGTTAAAAAAAAAACTTTTTTTGATGCTTTAACGTCTGACCATCACATCTATATAATTAAGGCATGCTGATTTCAATAGTAAAGTCCGTTTTCGAGTCAATGGAATAGTTTTCTTCCAAATTTGCTTTTAATTTCCGCTATTTTTTTGCAACTTTTTATATAAAAAAATTCATTTTTTTAATAAAAATTCATGGCAATTCTTGTCATTTTCATATATTGGTTGTAATTTAAAACAAAAAATTAAATCGATTGTTTCCTCAGACATTGGGTACCTACACCATCTACAATTCCAAATCTACAACGCAGTAATATTTGTGCGGAACATGGAATAAAAATAGTACAAGATATACTATATCCGCTTTGTAAAACATCGCGTACTTTGAACCTAAAGTTTATATCTTACAATACCTACTTTTAATCATTTATTGTTATTATTTGTTTACATACATATGTATGTGTAAACCATATTTTAAAAAAAAAATGTTATTAAAAAAAATTTTTTTAATTGCATTTTAGAAATCGCTGTCGGGTGCGTAAGGTTTTTTTTTACCAAATTGAACTGAAATAATTTTTTACCATTAATACAATATTTGCCATTAGAAAACCCCTGGGGAGAATATTGTCCAAAAAAAGTTATCACCCTAATGCACACCCATCAAAGACATCCTTTTGTTTTAATAATTTTTATTTTTCTTTCTTTAGATTTTGTATATCACGTACTCTACCAGTCTCGTTTATTTGGCTTTGATTTGTAGTTGTATTCGTTGTCTCTTACTGATGTACATATTTTCGCTGTTATGTTCATTCATGCATGCTTGTTTATATTCATATGTATGTATGTATGTATAAGGTTACAACAAAAAAAGAATTAACCCAGCCTGTCAAAGAATACCAAATTATTATGTATTTTAATGGCTTCAATGAGGAAATAAAAGAACTACAATTTTATTATGTTTCAGTTTTCCTTTTTTGAAGTGATAGGCCACCTTTGTTTTAAAATTGTATTAACAAAATGAAGAGAAAAGAAAAAATACAACATATGGAGGTTTGGTTTATTTTTGTTCGGTTGCACTCGAATTAAATCCCTTTTTGTGTCATTTATCTGTCTGTCCTTTTTGCATTGTGACCAAATATGAGGTATTTGGTGCCAAAAAAGCAGCAAAGATGTGACTATGTGACACTATCTAGAGTTGGTAATCCTTTGAAGAAAAAAGAAGACTGCCTCAGCATTTTAAGATAAAATATTGGCCCTAATGTAGAGAAGTTAGGTTTATCACAAAACCGGGTATTTTAAGAGGACAATGATCATAAACGTATCTCCAAAATTGCAAAGGAGTTGTTGCTTTACCGTACCTCAAAAACTTTCTGCCATTCGTCACAACCCCAAGACGTGAAACCAATTAACCACCTATAGGAATGTATCGATAAGAAAATAAGATGAAAGGAAATTTCTCCCAAAGCCGATCTTAAGCTGGAACTGTAGGATGAATGTAATACAATATCTCTAGAATTTACCCAAAAACTTGCTGACTCGATCCGCTGTGCTATTATCAAAAGTATAAACAAGATGTATTTACGAGTACTTTGTGTTTGATTAGACGCAAAAAATCGTAATGAAAGGCATGGTTTTTGTCTTTTGTTTTTATCTTGTTATAAAGAATTTTTTTATAAAATACTTTTAAAGTTAACTTTCAACAAAATACAGTGATGGCCATATAATTAGAAACGATGTTTAATCAAAATGAAATTAAAGTGTAACTTCTTTTAAAACCATTACTAAAAATTACAAGCACCTTTATTCGAAAAGCACACAATCCACAATATTGCCGCTGCAAAATAACTTTGAATTTCAAGCTTGCACTTTAAAAAAATTTTGATTAATTTCTAAGTACTTGGTTTTTAGCTGGCGACGTAATTATAAACGTTCAGGTTTTCTTTAATTAATTAACTTTCTTATTATGAGTCATAAATTTAAAATTTAGTAGATCGTATTTAAATAACCTTAATACGTTTTAGTTTTCAAAACTGGAAAAAATAAGTTTTGCACTCCATAAATAAGGGAGGGCTTCTACAAGGCGTATCCAATGGAAATATTGTCAATGTGGGCTATCGCACAAAGGTTTTCATAATCCAAGAAAGTCAAATTTGGTGCAGTTCACTTCTAAAATTAAACAAAAAAAGTTTGCAACCCCAGCCAGGAAGCCCAGTGCTAGAAAAACTCCTCAAGTAGAAGTTAAGATTATTTGCGATATCAGTAAAGGTAACCAATTTCTGAATTAACACAAAATTGAGATGAAACTGGGCAACAAATAGGAGAAGAACTATTTACACGGACATTTTGGCTTTCGTAGAAGTATTGTATAACAGAAACCACATGTCTCAAAAAATATTAAGAAACACTGACGCTTTGCAAGCAAAATGCTCAACAAAGATGCATGTTATCTGAAATAGAATTCTCACAGGCAACGAATTTAAGAATATATTGTTGTCACCAGACGAAAAATTTTACGTAAGATGTTCCTCAGTAAAATCCTTAAGACTTTAGGTATTTTGTTAAAACAGTGGTGGTGTATTATAACTTGGGGTGTTGTTAATTAACATCAATATAAAAACAATTTAAAAAATGTAATAGAACAATATTTCTTTTGAGAATATGCTCGTTCTCAACATGATAACGACTCAAATCAAAATCCTAAGTTAATATGTAACATGCTGGATTTCGTATAAAAATATTGACATTTTGTACCTATCATCGTAGAATTTTATCTAAACCCAATTGAAAACTTATAGGCAATTGTAAAAAGAAATCACGCGAACAATAGTCCAAAAAAAGAAAAGCCTAATAGTTCCAAATGATGCAGTAAACCTAGAGACACATGTCTCTGTAAACATGCCAACATTTAATACAAAATTGACAGAGAAGACAAATACTAGCCAATATTGTCAAAAATAAAATATGTATGAGAATATTCTATTAGAAGATATGCCAATTTTTGTTTACTTTTGTGGAAAAAATTTTAAGTTTGGTGAAAACATTTGTGTCGTTTCTAATTATAAGACCAACATAAAAGTGCTATATTTTGTTTAAAGTTAATTTTTTTTTTAAATGTTATATCAGCTGTAAATATTTTTATTATAAATTCAATAATGATTTAATACACAGAAAAAAAAACGTAGTAATGGCAAATGATTTTAACCTTACCGCAAATAGAATTTACATTCGGATCGTTCCCAATAGCAATTTGTATTTGTCGCAAATACAAAATTGCTGTTACATTAAATACAATTGAGCAAATGCAAAAATGGTTTTAACAAATGCAATTGTCTTTGCCCCAAATACAATTCGACACATGTCAAAATTTTTTTAAATTTTAAGATTTTATTTACTAACAAAAATAAAATTAAAGATTTTTCAGGAATATATACAATGAATATATGTACAATGAATTGGTAACTTAGTTTTTAACTATATCAATATAATAATACATACATATATTATATACACTTATAAATAATATAATTTACATGTATATAATTTACATAATATATAAACTATATTTATATACAGGTTTTAAAGTCGACTCCGAACGACAGATTTGAGAAGCTTTTTCATGGCAATCAGTTACTCTCAGAGCTTTTGCCAGCAGATTTCTTAGTGGTAGTCACCTAAAGAAATCATTTTTTCATATTTCTTTTTTTGAAGATGTCAGACTTGAGATTTGAACCCGGCACTATCGTCTTAGTAAGCCACTACACTAAATATTAGACCATGGCGAAGATATACTCCTATAAAAAACTCACACATATTTGCTTTTTTTTCACACGCACGTTTTTTTTAATACCGCAAACAAAATACAAACGAATGAGAGAAAATGTCTAAACAAAAAAACAAAACTAACTGCGGATTGCATTTGAAAATACAAGACTATTGTTACCACAACAGCAACCCGTATTTGGCGCAAATAATTTTCTCATGTAATCTCAAATAAGAAAACATTTGATTTTAATAAATTGCTGTTGACATGAATTTTTAAATGCAATTACATTTAACTTAAAGAAAATTAAATTTGGATCAAATAATTTTGCTGTTGATTTATGTCAACTGCAATTTTGAAGTTGCGACAAATACAGTGTATTCGCCGAAATTCTTTGTGGCAAATAAAATATCATTTAAATCAAATACTTTTTATTTGCGACAAATACAATTTCCTCAACTGCAAAAAGTATTTGCCATAACAACACTTTTCTTTTTCTGTGTACTTTACAATTTATAGTATTTAAGATGTGCGTCACTATAAAGTGTAACACCCATTTTTCTTAATAATTTTTTCACCTTTAATCAAAGTTATTTTTCTTAATCACAATATCTTTGAAAAATGTGTCAGATTTTAAAATGTATCAGTTTGCCAAATTTGACTTGTTAGTTAGTTCACAATGGATAATCAAAGACAAGTGCATACAAAAATTATTCAAATAATTCAAAAAAAACCATATTGGAGTTATACAAAAGTTGCTAGGGAAGTCCACGTGACCAGGCAATGTGTTTCCAGAGTGGTCAAAAAGTTCAACAAAGACCTAAAAATTGAAAGAAAGCCTGGAACAGGTAAAGCAAAACTGGTAACGAACGACGCGAAAGCCAAAAAGGTTGAGAAGCTTTTGCTGGCTCTTCCAAACATTTCTGGTCGCGAAGTGGCCCGGCGCGTGCAATGTTCGGAAAGTTTTGTGCGCCGAGTTAAAGCTAAAGCTGGCCTTAAAACATTTAAAGTCCAAAAAGTTCCGGATAGAAATGCTAAGAAGAATATTGAAGCATAAAAAAGAGCAAAACTCCTCAAAAAAGAAATTTTTCAAAAGTTCGAATGTTGTGTAATGGATGATGAAACTTACGGTTTTGCAGACTTTGCGCAGCTTCCTGGCCAAGAGTTTTATGTAGCGGATAGTAGAGGCAATATTTCTGAAGAGTTCTGAACTAAAAAACTATCAAAATTTCCCGAAAAGTTCCTAGTTTGGCAGGCTATTTGTAGCTGCGGCAACAGAAGTGCATCGTTTGTTACATTGGGATCAATAAACTCAGATATTTATATCAAAGAGTGTCTTCAAAAGAGGTTGCTCCCATTTCTAAGACAGCACAACATATCAACATTCTTCTGGCCAGATTTGGCAACATGTCACTACAGTAAAAGCGCAATAGACTGGTATAATAAAAATAATGTTATTTTTGTTCCAAAAGAGGCTAACCCACCAAACTGCCCAGAGCTGCGGCCTATTGAAAGATATTGGGCTCTGGTCAAAAGAGAACTAAAGAAGAGTACATCTGTTCCCAAAACCATTACTAGTTTTCGATATAAATGGACAGCTGGTACCAAAAAAATCACCGAAAACACTATAACATTGCTTATGGATGGCATAATGAATAAAATAAAAAATTTTATAAAATTAAATAAACTTTTAAATAAAATAATACAGAATATAAATCTGTAATAAAAATGCAAAATAAAACTGTTTTATTTTTAACTCTAGCTTACTCCAGTCAGTTTTTATTTGATTTTTGATGTGTTACAGTTTATAGTGACGCACATCTTAGTTTTGGTACTGTGAACTTAATTTTTAAAATATATTAAGAAAAATGTGTGCTGTTAAGTCGTTTCTAATTATATGGCCACCACTGTATATTAATAAGTTTAGTTGTCCTTATTATTGAGTAATATATAAACTTTTAGTTAATTAAACTTTTAGTTAATCAATTAAAATATTTCGCTACTTCTCTGCGTAGCTTCTTCAGGAAATATTTATTGTATTGTGGCATTTTGACGAAACAACTTAAGTCGAGATAAGATAGCAAAAAGTTTTTGAAAAAAACTCGGAGAAAAGATTATTTTTATTAAAAAATAAAATAAACCGAAATTAAAGAAAAATTTCTTCTATAATACAAACTTTTAAAAACGTACACTAAAATGTTTTTTGAAATGAAATCGAATTTCATAGCAAACGGTTGAATTTTTGTTAACTCAAAAAATAATTTAAAAAATTTTTTTTTTTCCTTTTGAGAATTAATATTTTTCAACTTAAGAACCTTTTTTAAATAATTATATGTGTCTGGTGTATTGCAAATAATTCCTTTCTTGGATTTATTGCAAGGACATAATGATCTCATCAATTTATGGGTCTGTGAACCTCTCACAAACCAATCTAAAAGTTCCTCCTGACAAAGTTGGCGTTATTATTAATGAAATGCTGGAGAAAAGTATTCATCTACATTCGGAAACTGAAGATATGGAGTCAATTTCTGACGATTCTTCTTATACTAATGACTTTCAAGAATTCGTTTCTAAGCGTCCTAAAAGAGACGCAAAAGGCAATAATACATACATAACTTGCCTTTACAACCCTGTGTCAGGATTACGGCCTAGCTTGTCGCAGCACTCATGTTGTGTGTGTTAATTTTTTTTCCATGAGTACCGGGACCTACAGTTTAATGTCGACTCCGAACGACAGATTTGAGAAGCTTGTTCATGGCAATTAATTACTCTCAGAGCTTTTGCCAGAAGACTGCTGAGAGGTAGTCGCCGAAAGAAATATTTTTTTCATATTTCTTTTTTTAAGATGTCGGAGCTGGGTGTCGAACCCAGGTCTCATGTCTTAGTAAGCCAACACACTAACCACTAGACCACGGCGACTACATAATATACTATATATATATACTACAATAATATCACTTTTAAAAAGCATGGAGGTGAAATTTCTAACATTGACGACATTTCTAAGTTTGGAACAACTGAAATTTCTTCGAAATTTTTGGACAGCTTAACATCGAAATGAATGAAAGTGCTCAATCGAATAGCAAGCAGTGCAATAAATCTGTGAGTAACAATACAGCTAATGTTAAAACCACTGGTAGACCGGTAAGGAAATCAAAATTTTGTCCTCCAATCATTCTAAAAAATGTAAGTGTAAACAAATCAGTTAACCAATTAAGTGAAAAATACCCAAAAGTCATTTACAAGATAGTCAGCTCTAATCAAAATAAAAGTAAACTTTATTTTGAGGATTTAGGAGCACATTTGGAGATGATGGAAATTTTAAGAAAACAGAATATAACATCTCATTCTTTTACTCCGCCAGAACTTAACCAAGCTTCCATGATTTTGAGAGGCTTGTATCATTTGACTGATGTTTCTGTAATTAAAGGATGCCCTTGATAGATTAGTTCCTAGTACGGTTGAAAAAGTAACTATATTAGTCACGTTATTTTCTGCCAAAATGCAAATTGAGACATGTTTGTTTGTTGTAACTTTATCACCTGGTAAAAATTTTAACGAATTAATTAGAGTTCGATATATTTTAAATCAATCTGTAAAATGGGAAAACCGAAAATCTAGAAATAGGGAGATTCAGTGTTTCAGATGACAATTATGGGGACACTCAGCTGGTAATTGTAATTCAAAATTTAGGTGCGTCAAATGCAATTTGGAATATGAGCCTGGGTCTTGTAGTGTAATAAAAGGTGAATCATCTCCAGTATGCGTTAATTGTAATGAAACGGGTCATTCAGCCAATTACAAAGGCTGTCCAGTTTACAAATCTAATTTAAAGAATAAGAAAACTCTTGTAGCAAAAGCTAAAATCAGGAAAAATGAAATTAAGGAAAGTGTTTTCAATGCCGTACACGCCCAATTTGGAAGTGGAAAACCTTCTTTTGTGGTCTATTTCCGGAACCAATAAATACAAATACCAATAATCTTAAGACACCTCCCCTTATTGAAGAATTTCGTAAGTTAGAAAACTACTTTAGTAATCAAAATCCTCTTTCTTTAGAACAAAAAATTTAAAATTTTTTGAATTCATACAAATTTATGCCCTATGAAGAGGCAAAAAGAAGTTACGGAGTTTTGTTAAAAGAAGTATGGTCTAATTATGGCCCGAAATAATTTAATTTTTTTAATTTTTAATGTAAGATCACTGATTGATTTAAGTAGACGTTTGGAACTATCAAAATTACTATAATATCATAAAGTTGCTGTATGCTTCTTACAGGAAACACGGTTTCGCTGTAACTCGAATATTTCTTTTGAAAATTACAATGTAATAAGGGACATTTCTGATTTAGGAACTGCTATTCTTATAAATAAAAATTTCAAATTTTCACATGTAGAAATTGATAATTTTAGAAGTCCACATAATTTTGTTAGTATCGATATCTCGTTTTCTGGGGTAAAGAAGAAGTTTCTTCTGGCAAGGGTATATTTTTTCACTAACTGTGCTCGAGATAGTTTTTTATCTGACCTTGATGTTTTAAACAATTTCTCAGGAAATTTTGATGGTTCATTTATTGGTGGAGACTTCAATGCCCGCAATTACACTTGGGGCGATTCGCTTAATAATTTGAATGGAACTACCTTATTTGATTGGTTAAGTAGTTCTGATTTGAATTTCACCAGAATTTGTAGCTTTTCTCCTTCTTTTCCCGGAGGCCCCTCTCTTTTGGACCATTTTCTAATTAGCTCTGAATTAATTGATCAAATTAACACTAATTTTGTAATTACTTCTTTATCTAGTTTTTCTGATCATTTTCCTTTTAAGTTGTCAATTAAATTTCCCGAGATTAATTTAATTATTGACCCACTAAGATCCTTTAGGTCCTTTGAATAAACGAACTGGGTTCGTTTTCGTGAAGATATGCATCTAAATTTTGAGCAATTAAATCTTCCATCCGAAAGAAATCTTTTAGATGATGAAATTGATGAGAAAATCTCACGCTGCAATGCAATATAACTGGCAGAAGAAATTAAAAAAATATTTCATAGAAACGCAAATAGAAGTTTAGACGAATAGCGTTTGTTGGGTGCACAGATCCAGCTTCTAAAGACAATTGTTAAAGATCAAGTGGAGTTGCACCAATGCGCAGTTTTAAATAAGAGATTAGAAAACCTTAAACCAGATCCCAAGTCATTTATAGAAATTTATAAGATCATAGGCAATAAATAAGTCGAAGTGTTTTGAAAAAATTATAGTAGACAATAATACAGTTTACCCAGTCACTAACAAAGTTAATCAGTTTCAAAAGCATTATTCAAATATTTACTCATTTTCCAGAATTTGTAAGTTCTTATATCGATAGTTGTTCTGAAACTATTCGTTGTTTTTCTAATACTAATAGCTCGCTCCATACTTATGATCTCACCCATTTTGCGAGTTTTGGTGCAGTCACTAGTGGAATAGCGAATTTGAATTCAAAAAAATTATACGGTGTAGATAATCTTTCTAACTTCATTATTAAGAAGTTACCCATTATTGCTATTGAATTTTTAGTAATTATCTTTAACAACTGCCTAATTAACGGATATTTTCTCAGGAGCTGGAAACTAGCAAAAATATATCCGATAATGAAAAAATCTAATGATTTTCGGATTCAGAATTCTCGCCCTATTTTCATGTTATCTAATATTGGCAAATTATTCCAGTTTATTATAAAAATAAAGCTAGAAAATTTTAATATTTTAAATACTCTGCCAATCTATCAGTTTGGTTTTAAAAAAGGTTACTCTTCAGTAGATGCTTTATTTTTTTGCTTAATGATATAATTTGTAACCTAAGGGAAAAAGAATGTACTGTGGCTGTTTCCTTAGACATTGAAAAAGCTTTCGATAGTGCTTATCATGACGGCATTATTTTTAAGTTAATAAATCTTGGATTGGATTCTTTTATTATAAAACTACTTAATAACTATTTCAAAGACAAGGAATTTGATCAAACAAGATCAATCTTCGGTAATATTTTTCGTGGCGTTCCTCAGGGTGCAGTTATGGCTCCCTTTCTTTACAACATTCTTGTTTCTGATTTTCCCCATTTACATGACGAATCCAAAGCAATACTCTATGCAGATGATTCGCTAATTTATGCACACGATAAGAACCCTGAATCTGCCTTACTAAAAGTGAAGAATCATCTGGTTTTAATTGACAATTTTTATAAGGATTGGGAAATAAAAATCAATCCTACAAAATCTGAAGCAATTTGTTTTCGCAATGCATCGGGAAAAGGCCCCCGAAATGTAGTAAAACAAAGTAAGAGGTTGAATCTCTCTCTTCATGGTTCGGTTATACCTTTCAAAGATGATATAAAATATCTTGGTGTAACATTAAATAAATTATTTAGGTTTAATCAACATGGGAGGTTAGCTAAAAATAAAAGTATTCGAATCAAAGGTATGTTTATAAATTGCTGATAAACAGACACCTCAGTCAAAAATCAAAGTTACTACTTTACAAATTTTGTATTCGATCTGCTTTATGGTTTTCCCTATGGTTTTCTATCTCTACAACAGTAATGCTGGATTTGGAGAGATTTGAACGTAGTGTAAATGCGCAGTCGCCGTTGTCTAGTGGTTAGTGTGTTGGCTTAATAAGACATGGGCCCTGGGTTCGACTCCAGGTTCTGACATCTTCAAAAAAAGAAATATGAAAAAAATATTTCTTTCGGCGACTACCTCTCAGCAGTCTTCTGGCAAAAGCTCTGAGAGTAACTAATTGCCATGAACAAGCTTCTCAAGTCTGTCGTTCGGAGTCGACATTAAACTGTAGGTCCCGGTACTCATGGATAAAAATTTGCACACACAACATGAGTGCTGCGAGAAGCTAGGCCGTAATCCTGGCACAGGGTTGTAAAGGCCAGTTATGTATGTATGTATGTATGTAAATGCGCATTACGAAAATTTTGTTAAAAAATATTCTAACTCTGTAATATACAAAAAAGCAAATCTGATTCCTCTTTCCTCATATATTTTGTTCTTCTTAAAAAATATATTTTACGTTTGAAAAATCATGAAAACCAATTCCTGAGAAATATTTTTCTCTATCAATCTGTGTTAAATTGGTCTAACTGTTTGTATTTATCTCCGATTGGTGTGTTACATGACGACATAGCTTCTCTTATTAATTCTAATGATTACCTTCTACCAGAGTTTTACTCTAGATCTATACCTGGCTCTAATAGGGGCTAATTTTTTATTTTTGGTTTCTTTTTATTTTTGTTGTTGTTGTTGTTGTTGTTGTTTTTTATTATTTTAAGTTCTAGTTTTAAGCTTATAAATCTTTCCTGACAAATTAATTGTCACTGTTAACTTGCACTATACTTTATTTTGAGCAGTATACATTTTTCTTAATTGACTGACTTACAATAATCTAAAAACAATATTTTCAATCATCTGAGTGTGTAGCGTATATAAAGCTTTTATATATTTAATTAAAATAATACAATATAGCTTTAAGTTTTCTTGTATTTTCATACTATAATTTGTTTAAAACACTTTTGTTAACTTTTTGTATAAAAAGTCTCAATAAATTTGAATTGAATTGAATAGAATAAAAATTCGTATCGTTAACAACATTTTTTTCAACTTTTTAAATTTGACTTAAGATGTTTTGTCAAAATGCCACAGATATGTACATACATATTAAAAAATTGTGTCATATGAAAAAATACTCTTTCAAGAAAATTTGTTAAATAAAACAATTTGTTAAAATAAAAACCAACAAACATATTTAATTAAATATTACAACTAACGAACATTTATAGGATTAAAAGCTTAAAAAGAGAAACAAATTAACTAATATAATTTAAAAATTTTTTAACAGCCTTACTTATATCTAATAAAAAATTAGTAGCTCGTTATACGACATACACAAAATATGGGTGCTGTACATATGTACATATGTATGTATATTTTCTGATTGTACAGGGTGTCCGTCGGGAAAGTATACTACTTTGTTTTGCCACCATTTTGGTAAACATTTGTCTTGAAAGTTCATATTTGGCAGTCGTGAAGTAAAAACGTGGCAAATTTATTATGAAAAAATATTCGGTAAACCAACGTGTTTTTTTATCGTTAAAACATTTTATTAACAACAATCAAATTATCAGTCTGGTGTGCAATTTGGTCAGGAGGAATCATTGGACTCTACTTCTTGAAAGTCGAAACGACGTAACGGTAACTATTAATGGGGAGCGATATCGTTATATAATTAAAAACATTTTAACGCCTCAACTGCATTCTTTGGGCTTGACTAACATGTAGTTTCAACAAGACGGTTGCGAGACCTCTTCAACAACAAACAAATTTCAAGGAATGGTTTGATTGCTCCGGATTTCTTTTTGTGTATAACAAAAAGCAAACTTAAAAGCTAAAAGTATACTTTGCAGATAATTATAATTACGGGCCATTGTGCTCAATTTTCTTTCTTATAAAGTTAAAATTTTTTATTGTGTCCATCTTTTTGTTTTTGAGAGTCTTTTTGTTCTTGGTTGTATGTTCTTAATTTTGTTCTGATAAAACTTTTCGCTAATATGTATATACATATGTATGTATGTTTATAATTTTGCTGTTATGTTTCCTCTGTGTGTGTGTTTTCTTCTCTTTCGTTTTGTCTTATTTTTTGTTGAAATTTTTCGATTTTCCATTTTTATTTATTTTTTATTAAATTGCAGGTTTGTATAGTTAAATTCTTGAACTATACTACATGCATCTCATTCTTTGAAAGGCAAAATTTTCATAAAAGGGAATTCGTAACGTTTTCATGACCTTTTCCCTACAGAAAAAAAAACTGCTGCTTTTAAGGCATGAGTTTAACTCATGGAAAATTTATATTCTGAATCGAATATTATTCACATAGAACAAATTATTAATTAAAATCAGACCATTTATGCCCCATGTGGAATTGTAATCTATTATCTGTGTTCTATATAAAGGAAAGAAATTGATAATCATCGGCATACATATGTATAGGTATGTATTATTCGCCGTTGAGAGTGGTGGCCTAACCTAGCTTACCTAGCTTAACATCCACATGGAGCATTGATTTTTTCAAAATGAATTGAACTCTCTTTTGTAAATGGATTGAAAAATTTTGCTTGTTGACGACTCACACATTAATACAGAAATTGATTGATGGTTGAAGTTTATTTTTGGGTAAAAAAATTATCGAAACTAAACGCTTAATCCGTGCATGGGGATTTGGTATAACACACTGAATGATGGAAAAATATTAGTTATCAATTTTCGAAAATACATACAAACATACTATATGTATAGGGAAACCCGTTTTATTCGTATTGGCAAATTGAATGACTGACTACGTTTTTGTAGTATTCATTGCATGTTTTTTTTGCCGTTTTGTTTTGTTTTATTTTCTTTTGCTTCTTTTTATTATTATAATCATTGTTGTCTTAAGACTGTTATTTTTGTTGTTCTTATACCATTATTTTTGTAGAAAACGTATTGAATCAACTTTGGCCTTAAATTTGTTTACTTCTCATATACTATAGTATGTGGGAACTCTTATCGTCCAGACTCTTAAAAGCAAAAGCAAAAAAAAAATTTTTTTCATGACTTCGTTATTTAAAGATGTATTTTTGTTTGGCATTCTTTATTTGTTATTGCCTTGTTTGGCTTAAAAGCAGGCTCTCGGCGTGTTTAATTTGTTGGTAAAAGAAGATTATTTGTTCCTCTTTCGATTCTATTTGTAGTTCTACCGTGTAAAGACGTTTATTTTCTTTGTATGTATGTGTGTTTTTAATTTTTGCTTTCGTCTTTGATTTTAATGAAGGTACCATTGTTGTTTCATTTTTAAAGCAATGTTTATGATGCGGTCCTAAATCAAAACAATGTAAGTAGAAATATTGAAACTGAAAAAAACGTGTCTAAAAAATTTCAGTTACTGTTGCTAACTTGTTTAAGTTTATCATTATTATGGAGGTCTTGTGGCAATAGACAGCGTTGTCAACTTTGAAATTTCAAAACGCACAAAATGGAGAAAAAATCGCGCCATTTAAAAATAAACGCACCAAGTTCAGAATTTTTTTTATTTAGGATGTTTAAGGTTCAGTATTTATCCTTTTTTTAAATATTTTAAAAAATAAATTTTTTATTTTAGTGTTATATTTTCATATTAAATATGTAACAATTAAACAGCCTTTTACAGTGTATTGTAATTAAAAAAAAACTTCACAAAAAAAAAATACTTCACAAGTGTGCACATAAGTTTGCATTGATTTGTATAAGATTGTGTACTAGTACATTTTTGTATATTAATTTTATAAATTCTTTATACAACTTTCTACGAAGAGTTCAAAATTTTTTTAATAATTATTCCAAATCAGTACTATTTTGTCCACATGCACCTCTTTCCCTATTTTCTTAGTCCAGCCCAATGTACTGCATGAGTAGGGGTCGTCCCCTGAGTGGTAGCCTTAGCGATAAAAAAAATGTATGGATTGGTAAATGTATGGACAGAACAGGAAGGTTTCCGAATATGAAAGACAAATTACCTAAATTCATAACAAATTGTGCTAAGTGTATTCACATAGGATAAGCAAGAGGCATTGATAGAATATTGAGACCGTGGACGGATTAATAGCGACCGCGGTACGTACTTTAGTTTTGATAAATTAAATAGATATGGTAGTGCAAGAAATATTATACCTTTGAAAATCATAGTGGCATCTCCTCTTACATTATTGCAGCGTTAATGACAAGCGCAAAATTACGTTGCGCTTTACGCTCTAATTTAGGTTGTCTGTTCGTTATGGCTGCTGTTACATAAAAGGCTTACCAGTGATTTACGAGAAATCTGTGCCATCGTATCAAATATATGACCAACAACATCATTATTGTTAGTACACAATACAAATTTTAAATAATTTTTTATGATATCTTTTAATTTATTGTTTTTTTTATTTGTTCTTTTAGTGTTTTGTTTTTGATTGCTCTCTTACCACCAATTGAAATTTCAATTGCGTTGTACGCGATGTATTCGTAAAACGAATTCATTGATTATCTTTCTAAATCATTATTTGTATTTTTGTAACGCAAATGCATTTTAAAATGCAAATTTATTAAAGACTGTTTTTTTATTACATATATATCTTGTTTTTTTTAATTTATTTTTAACTCTATTCAAGCCACTGTACCTTGGCCCAATTTTGTAAAAGTATATGAATAATATGCATACATATATGTATGTATTTATATTTTTATCTCAGAATTTAAATGAAAAACGTAAGAATGATTGAAAGAAAGGCAACAATTTTGAAGTCATATGTACGAGCAGATATTTAAAAAATAACCAGCATCATCATCGTTAAATCCGTTCTCTCCGCATTCCTGGGATTAATAAGTATAAAAGCATTTATTTCTCATGTAGTATATATGGGCAATTTCAAAAATTTTCGACATTTTGATATTTTTTTTTCGAAATTTTTTTTTTTGGATGACACGAATGACGCTTTGGTCACGTGAAGGGTGATATTTTAGCATACCAAAACAGTTCGCGTTAATCATTTATTGCAAACGGCGCGAAAGTTATGGAGGTTTTAAGTTAAAATCTTTTAAAAAAAAATTAAAGTTAAATTTATTGGTTTATTTTAATAAATGTTGTATGGATGCATGAAACTCATTTCAAATTCATCAGTGCAGTCAAAATTCATCAATGCACTGATAAAATACATAAAAAATATCAATTAAAATTAAAATTTCTTAACATTCAAAAAGGCGAATTTTTGCAAAAATGTGAATGTTTCACCGATTGTTATAATACGTGTTTATATAACGCATAACTAATTTACAGAAAAACAATGTTTTAACTTGCAAATTTAAAAAATAAAAAAATTATATAAGAATTATTTTTGAGGTTAGGATTTTTTTTTTGATCTGTAAAATTTAAAATCATGAAAATTTTTTAATGCCTATTCGGTTTTATTATCAAGCTTAAAAAAACCTATCATTTGCTGTTAATCGCGGCGGAATCTATACATAACTGCAGATGTCACAAAGCAAAATGTGTTTGAAGAAAAATGCCACTGTACCCTCTAAATATGGACCGAATTCACCCGTATTTATATATGATCTTTAGTTCACCGCCGCACTTCATTTCCAATACTTTACATTGTTTTTAAACCACGGATTAATTAAAAAAAACGCGAAACAAAATCATGAAATTTCGCAAAATTTTTATTTTCTTTATAAAATTTTTGCGTTTCAAAATATTTTAACGCCTTCTTGACGTTGAGGTGCCATTTACTAAGAAGTTGAGATCACGCAATACATAAACCAGTTTTAAATAAGATTGCAAATGTCAGGCGCGAAAAACTGTCATTTTTGAAAAACTTACGCCAATTCTATAAAAGTTTGAGGTCATCGTTCTCAGCAACTAGCAGCCTGACATCGACGTGATATGGCGCAAATTTTAGCAAATTATACCATCTTTTAAATACTGTTGACGAAATGCAATTTTCTTGAACGGCGCAAAAACGCTATAGAAAAAACTGCGAAAATTGAAAAATCGGAAAATTTTGGTTTCAAAAATGAACCGCTGTACAACTTTTTCCCAAATAGTAGTATGGGCATAACTTTTATAGTGTAAATATCTACTAAGTCTAGTGACTTTATTTTATATCAGTGGGCATCGGAAGTTTAAAACTAAAAGTAGAAAAGTGATGAAATATGAAAAAACTTTTGTAAATTTCAAGCCTGTTTTTGAGTTTTTCAATATTTGAGTGCCCATAACTTTTAGAGATAAAGAACTGATGGTCTGAAATTTTGAATTTCCCAGTTTTCTAGTGTGGCCTACCATTCCCTTTTGACCGTTTTGGTCAATTCGAAAAACTGGAGAAATAATAAGCATCTGAACTCAGTTTCAACAAATGTTGAAAATTTTTGAAATTGCCCATATGTGCTTTTATTGTTCAGAATTTACCGTAGATTTTGTCATTGCGATGGTTTAATATATATACATACTCGTACATACACAGAAATACTTCATTATTCATAATATCGTCGTGCGGGACAGTGTTGTCAGATTAGGGGATTTATCCCCAAATTGGGGATTTTTTTTCTGAAATGGGGATAAAAAAATTCATTTGGGGATGGGGATTTTTTTGGGGATGATCGACAAGTTTTTGGTGATTTTTAAAATTTGTTCGCTTGCTTAATTATATATTATTAACACGATGAAAGAATTTTAATAGAATTTTAATTTTCAAACCTTGATTATAAACTAGTTCAAAACTTATACTTTCATATAAAATTTTTGCAATGTGTGCTCTTTGATTTATTTTCTCATATATATAATAACATCCCCATATTATTATGCTTCCGCCACCTTTTTTAATGTTTTTATTGAGGAGGAATTCAGTATTAGAGGATCTTTTTACAGCTAAACTACTTCTTTCGTAGATAAACAAACTAATTTAGGTTTCGACCGACCACAATTACTTCTCCACTTATACTTTATGTTTTCCGTAATATGGCACAGGACATTTATTTAGAATTGAGGTAAAATAGATGATGTATACTATACAAATATTTCAACATCATGATGTCTTATGCTGAATATGAAATGGCACAGCGATCAGTATTTCAACAAAATAACGACCCGAAACACACATCGAAGCGAGCAAGAGGTTGGTTTAAAAAGAATGTCGTCAAGATTTTAAGTTGATCTGCACAATCTCCAAATTTAAAATCTACATATCAAATAAAACATATATACATACATAAATGCAAAATTATTGATGCACTTTGTGTGGGGATTTTTGGGGATGAACTAATCAAGGTTTTGGGGATTTTTGGGGATATAAATTTCGAAATTGGGGATAAAAATTGAAAATCATCTGACAACCCTGGTGCGGGAGTTTATGTGCTCTATCCGCCATTTTATATATCTCGAGTTAATGATGCCACTTTAGGTTTTTGACACTAAAATTTTTAAATTCTGCAATCCGTTTTCGCCTCTTTATCTCCGAAACTGTACGAAATATCCGAATATTGGTTTTAATTTTTTCTTAAACTTTCAAAAATTCTGAGTTACTCATATTTTATTTATCGCTTGTATTCGTATCGTAAAATTCAGCCTTCCTTTAATATTTGTTTAAAGTTGATCAAACTGGATTTGCAAATCCCGAAAATCCCGGGATTTTTATTTCGGAATTCTGAAAATATAGGAGTATGTATGCTACATTTTTTGTTTTATATCTTCTATCTTCTAATATATAAAATTAAGTGGCAAAACTTCCTGTTCGCATACTCCTCCTAGACGGCTTGCCCGATTTCAATGAAATTTTCAGGGGTGATTGGGGTCTGTGTGGAGGGTGCACATAAGAAATTTACGCGAAATCGGCCTATTGGTTGCGGAGATATGAGTTTTAGATTTTCCTATATATTCCCATACAAATTCAATGTAAAATATTTTCATATTATGTATGCATAACTTATATCTTGAGAGCTGTTAAAACTAAATTTTCTAAATTTGGTCTGAACGACTTTATGGTCAAGGAAAACCATCAATCAGAAAGTAGGCGTGGTACCTCCCATGCAAGTTAATTTCTTTATATCTTGAGAAGTGTTTAAGCTGAAGTTTCTGAGTTTGGTTTAATTGATTTCGTAGTCATTAGAAATCATTAGTCGAAAAATGTGTACAAATGGTAGCGGTAGGTATAGCGAAGCATGCTGGGTTTAGGCTAATTATTCATAAAAGATAAAACAAGAAAGTTTATTTTGAAATTTGGTGATGATATAGTTACGCATATGTATCCATATATAAGAGAAATTGAAGAAAACGATAGAAAGATGCAAAAGCCCACGCAAAACTTCTAAAGGGTCTATTGATGGTATGGAGATAAACATTGATAACGAAATAAAAATGTTTATTTTAGATGGAGATAGAGGGAAGTATGTATTTGTAAACAGTATACAAAAACTTGTTGACAATTCTTCCCACAACCTTTGACTGTGAATGTTGTTCTTCTGTGGCAATAAAATAAGATCGACTTTCAGATGACACACTGGATGCTTTAATTTTATTTTAAGAATAAGAAAAAGTGTAACAAATCGCTGACTGAACAAAAAATTAATTTATAATTTTTTCATTGTTGTTATTGTTTATGTAATTAAATAAGTTACGAAGAAGTAGTGAAATATCGAAAATAAATTTTTATATTTAAAGGACCTTAAGCTTAAATAAGATTTATATTTATCTTTATTTAACAATAAAAGGTCAATAACATTTTTTTATTATTCTCTAGATATTTACTTCATAGCTTTAAAAATGTATACGTATGCACATATATACATGTCGCAGTTGATCAACAATTTTCTGGTATTAAATAAAAATTTCAAAACGACGATATGTATAGGATGTCCGCCAGTTCATATTTTTCTATAATAAAATTGCCAATTTTTTGTAACATGCACCAGCATCGCAAATTATGCAATTGTAATATGATAATGTGAAAAGTGCTCATGAAAACGAAAATGATAAAAAACTTTTCGTTTCACTGTTTCGAAGAACCAGAATTGACCTCCTGTACTAGAACAGCAAAAAAAATTTAAAAATAAATTTTTTTGAACAAGTGTTTTTTGCTTTTTATTATTTAGGCTTAAATCTAGTAATTGGTAATAAAGAAAATTAAATTCAGTGCTTAAAAAAAATAAATAAACATTTCAATGGGCACATCAAAGCCTATAACTTAACAAACAAAAATATTTCATGTTATAACTTATGATGCAAAAATTTTAGATTTTACTTAATTTGCACTTAAGACTTGAGATCATATATATGTATATAAATTACAAGATTTCTTGACAGGTTTTGCAAAGAATCTTGAAGCACTGAAGCCAATTTGGCTTTTTAAGCCAACGGCAATTTCTTGTTACCCATTTCATCTTTGAGAGACAAATTGGGAGTATATCTTTACCAAGATCTTTTCTCTGTACTTGTTATAACCTTTAAGTGTATACAAGGAATTTTATATGGTCTAGCACCAATTCTCTTGTGAAATTGAGAATAAAAGTTTTTATTTTGGTTTTTACGTCGCTATCAGTACACGTTTGACAAAGAGAGACCAAAGGTATTAATACCAACCCTGTCTAGTAGTCTTTGATATACTGCCATAGGCCATCGACGAGTTTTTTGGCTGCATAAATATGTCAAACACTTTTTATCAACTTCGTCAACTCCTCCTTTTGTATTGTTGTGATCTACTATCATAATAGTTATTTATGTTACTATCTATTTCTTGACAATGATGAGAAGACTCGATTTTCTAAAAATTTTCTAAAAATCTAAAAATAACAATTTTGAAGACCTACAGTAATACTGATGTGGTTGACTCGCAGACTTACACTGGCACCCGTGCTTACATCAATATAAACATTATAACATGCGTATGAGAACACAATAAGAAGATGCAGAGAACGCTAGAGTGGATGTTTGAAAATAACGGTACAAAATTTTCTTTTTTTATATTGGTGTCTTTATTTTTCATCTTTGTTTTTTTATCAGTTGGTTTTGTTTTTTGTTACTTTTTTATTGATGGAATTAAAAGCTTTGGTTTTTTTATTTTTTTTAAGATTTTTATTTGAAGGAAATATTATGAAATATACATAGTATGTATATATCAAAATTAATATAATTTTAATTTTTTAATTAATTTTTGTTCCGTCAGAAACGCTTTAATTAGACCAAAGTTAGCTGCAATAAAATTTTTTGGTTATCAAAGGAGAAATGATGTCCGTGAAGGATTAGTACACTAGCCAAACTGAACAATTGTTTACGACTCCAGCTACAGTAGTCTCATCAGAGTTGTTTGTGTCCTGTGTAATTTCAAGACTAAACATCAACTATTTAACTCACACTTTTCAAGAAATCACATACTGAAATTATTTATTTTCTTTCGTATGTACATACACTTGTGTGAGTAGTCGAAGTAAAGTCACACAACAGTTTCTATCATATTTTCCTTTTCTTACCATCATTGCAGTTTTTGTAACTGTCATCTTATTTGGATGAAACAGAATTACAATTTATTTTGTTTTTGCCCGTTTTATTTCACCCTATCTACATTAGTCGACATCGATGATATGTACGACTGTAGCCGTGGTGGTTAGAGCGCAGCGCCATAGCGAGCGTATTGTACATTAGATGCTGAAGGATCAGGTTCGAGACCCAGGTAATTTTTTATTTTTCAAAAAATATTTTCGGATATGGGCATTTCCTGGGGTAACGAACGTACGTTCGTACGCTTTTGATGTACAAAGAATATAGAAAAAAAGCTTTTCCTAGTATTTTATTTTTGCGATTTGATAGCATTTTAGTACCTCTATATGTAGTGCAAAAGATGAATTTCATCGAGTTGAAGTTATCATAATAATAGTTATAAACACGTGGTCACGAACGTACGTAAAATAGAAGTCAACTTTAGCTGACAATAGTGAAATGTTAAATTCTGCGAAATGCAACGAAATATTCAAAAGCGAATAAATAATTTTTAAAGCATACTAATGTAGGTCTCTATCCAGTATTTAAACAATAAAATATCTCTATTGGTTTTCGTTTAATTGGCTTGAGTATCGGTCGCGAACGTACGATTTTTCCATATGTTTTATTTATTATATCACCATGCTAAATCTTAGAAATATCTTCAAATTTCCTTAACCTAAAACTTAATCCTCTATTTATAGTGTGTGGTAACTAGTGATGGCAAAGTATTGAGTAATGAGTCCCAAGTATCGAGTATTTATACTAATTTTTAGGTACTTGTACTTTTACATTAAAGTTGTGTGGAAAAATTAAATTTTAACGGGCAAAACAAAACTCCGTCTGAAAATACAACAAAAGAGCGATATTCGGCGTTATTACAGTAAAGTTAATGATCAACAAACTAAATAAAAAATTTGTGCAAAAATTCACTTACAAAGAATATCTTTTCCTTTTATTAAGAGGTGACACATACATACATATGATCTTTTTGTATTGTAATATAATTAAGTTAGCGCATGCCACTATTCGTTTACAGATACTGATAAAAGAATAAGAAAACTTCTCGAGAACGTCATCCTTCTGATAAATAGATTTCAGTGAAGCACCTACAGTTTTTTTTATTAATATTTGTTTTATTAATAACATTATTCAATATGAAATAATGAAATTTTAACAATATTTATATTATTATTGTTTTTATTCAACAGGCCGTTAAAATTGTGCTTATTTTAGGTCCTATCACAGAAAATTCAATGCATCATTCTGATACTGAAATATTCGGTATATCATTTCACTTTTAAAGTAAAATTGGAGACATCTTATCAATTATAAACTCATTGCTTATAGAAAAAATTTACTTACGGTCGCGAATGTACGAAACTTTGCAAACAAAAAAAGTCTATTTAATGGTAACCCAGAAGTTTTTTTTATTTATTTACAAATTATTGACACCGAACTTAATTAAAATGTGGTATGTCTTTGCACCTATTGACGTTTTATGCAAAGCAATAAAATGATGTTTTCGGTCGCGAACGTACGATTAAAACCTAGACAAGAAACCAAGCAATAATTAACCGTTAATCGAACTTTTTTTTCTCCCTACACATTTAACTTTTTAATTGTTTGTAAGAAAAAAGATTTTGAAGAAAGAGTGCAAACATAATACATTTTTTGCATGTAAAATAATTAAATATAAAAATGTCTTTAGAAGTAGCTTAAAAATGAAATATTCCAGTTTCTAGTCCAATTTTCTCAAGTAAAACACCTGAGATATGCTAAGAATCCAATTTATTATAAAAATATAGACTCTTTTTTATAATTAAGCAATAAAATGCTATGATTATCAACATATTTTTTTTTCGATCCTGATTTACCATTTTGAGGAAATGCCCATATATACATAATTCATTTGTTGTTTTGATCTCAAATTGATGTATACATATTCCTGTGATATGAAAAAGTTGATAATGACATTTGACATTGGTTATAAAGCATAAAAATATCATCGTTGTTTTATCGATGTTGGTCAACTAAAAAAAACATTGAATTGCTTCTATATACAGATTTTATTAACATACATATGTACATACATGCCTCTATGTATGTACATATTTGTTTCTTTAATTGTTTTTCTTAATTTTAACTTCTTTTCTTTTACAAAGAAGACGATTATTATTTTTCAATGACTAACAAGTATTTAACAAAGAAAAAAATTTATTTAAAATAAAAAATTAAAATAAAAAAAGAAAAAAAAATCATTACAAATTAAAAAACAGTGATCAAAATGAATAATAAGAGTATTTTAAGGTGGCTTAACACACACAACTCTTACGTACATTCACCAACATATACTTATACATATGTACATTCATATATATACATGCAATACACCGGAAACATTAAAAAATAGAATAACTCGTCGTTTCTTAAGCAATTGATCAACAACTTCATCATCACTCTTGAGACGTAACTTTTCGGGCATACATACATATGTATATAGAGACATGTACATACATAAGTATAGGAGTATAAAAAAATAATACGAAATAATAAAAACCAGTATCCAAAATAATTTTTTGTTTGTTTTTAAGATAGTCAGAAAAATGTTATCAACCTAACAACTAAAAAAAATTCTTCAATTCACTGTAATTATAATTCTATGGAAACATTTAAACGAATCGGCCAACCACCTAACCAGCCTATTCTGCCCAGTTATACATTCATATATACATATGTATGTATATTCATTCAGTCACACACAGTCATTATTATTCTTGGTTAGTCTTTGCCCAACCATTGAGACACACTACTAACAACAAATAAAAATTTTGTGTTTGCTGTTGCTGTTATTGTTGATCGCTTAGGAAACATTGAACTTCTCTTTGTTCCAACCACTGTTTTTTTCTTTTTGTAAATAATTCGAGGAAATTTTAGCCTTTAAGCATTAAACACATAGACGACAGCAAGCAGCAGGCAGCAAGTTGCCAAAATTAGAATACATACATATGTACGTTTATATAGAAACGATTATTTTAAAGGCAGCACAGCAACACCCTAGACAAAAACATTTGCTGCTCCTGCCCTACTTAGAATAATTTCTATATTTTGAGGCAGCAAAACTGATTAGTGATGTGAATACAATATAAAATGTTAAATAAATACGAATAAAAAATATTTTTTATTATAAAGAAAAAAAATGTATTTATTAATAAAGATAATAAGTTCTTAATTATTTAAATAAATTTAAGATTTGAAAGTTAAGTTGTGTGATCCACAGGGATCAATATGCATTGTTGTTAAAAATACTTGTATAGTGTGATGGGAAATGGGTTGAAGTCGGTGAATGTAAAACAAAGAACTAAACACGTTATGTAATATAAGAAATATGCAAATGTGTGATGCACCGAAATACCTTTCTGATCACGTGATTTATATTTTAAATATGTAGCCGTAACAATTGAGAAATACTAGAAATAATATTTCAGAATTCAACGGGCAACATCAAAGACGATGCAAAAAATCATTATTTTCCAAAAGTTTTGTACACATTGCAAAATAATTTGAGATTAGAGCAAAATTTAATTTTTTTTTTAAAAAGTATGTGTGAAATTATCAAGAAATATATTTTGTAAATTAGTTTTGTAAAGTTTTTTAATACTAATAATATGTAAATAAATTAAAATAAAAAGCGATTTTATTTTTGCGATTTCGTACACTTGAAAGTGGTATCACTGAAATATTTATTTCAACAACAGGCACATGTTCATTATTTTATTTGTTTTTATTGTTTTGCTATTGCTGCCTTCAAAATATTTATGTAACCGATAGCATGGCAGGAAATATTGTCGGCTACATTTGCTGCTTGCTGTTGTCTATGTGTTTAATGCTTTAAATAGAGAAACAAATATTTTTCTTTGTATTGCTGACCTTTCATAAGAAAAAAAATTCTTGGAAATTTCATATGACACCAAAATAGCTTATCCAAACCATAATTCGTTACAGATTGAATTAATATTTAAAGGAAGTTTTTGTCTTAGAGAAACCAGACAATAAAGAAAAACAATAATTTTTTTTCAAAAAGTATTCATTTATTTATCTATTCGGCAATCATATGTGAGAAACGGTAATTTCAGTATGCGATTTCTTAAAAAGTGTGAGTTAAATAGTTGATGTTTGGTCTTAAATATGCACAGGACACAAAGAACTCTGATGAGTTTGCCGTAGCTCGAGTCGAAAACAATTATTCAGTTTGGCTAGTGTACTATTCCTTCACGAACATAATTTTCTCCTTGAATTATCAATAAAATTCATTGCAAAAATCTAAATTCTTTATAGAATTTAACTTTGATATAATTTAAGTGTTTGTGGCGAAACAAAATTAATTTAAAAATTGATCACTCTTCCTGGGGCTCGATCTCGGGTATCTAGCATTTTTTGTTTTTATTAAAACCAATACCCATTGATAAACCCCTACTGATGTTTACAGTAAATATGTTTTTTTCTATTATATTATTATTAAGCGCTTTAGAAACGAGACAAATTGCTCTGAAGTCATCAATCACAAGCCAGTGTTAAACCTTCACCTTTAAACGATAACATCAATTGTCTCATCGTTGCATGTTGATTGTGTGGTGACTGCCTTCGCTAAGTAGGTTTAGCTTTCATCTGCTACTTCTCCATTCGTCCGTGTTGTCGATGGTTAAGGTGGATTAGAGTGGAATGTCAATAACAAAGTTTTTCTGTTTTCTTAAGTTTGAATTATTAATAATTTATTTTTAAAGCAAAAAAAACTATAATTGTGTCGTTTGAACCAACTTATTTGTTTTATTTATTTTATGTACTAAATCCATTTCCAAGTCCTATTTTTATTAAAAAACTTTTACATACATTTTTTTGTTTGCAGCTGAAGTGACGGCAGATGTTAGATGTTGCAAATGTGAACGCAAGTTTAATTTTTTAAAAATTTTCCATGTGTTTCTACAAAATGTACTTAAGAGTGAAATGTACATACTTAAGGGTGTTCATAATGGCATCTTAAATACGTTTTAATATTGAGACATATAAATTTAATACTTTACATGGGTTGTCAAATTTGTTGTTTGCTTTTGTGTGTACATGAAAATTAATACTAATAGCCTTGCCCACGATGTTTAACGCAAAAATATGCGAATGAAAACAAGTCACTCATTGTTGTTCGAGAAAGCGTCCCTCTATTTTTAAATGTATCGTTTTTTTGCGTTATATACATATATATAAAAACAAACAATAGATAGAATGGGTAAATTATGCTTAAAATATCTACGTTATTGTTAGAATTTATTTTCGTTAGAGTTTTCGTACTTAAAACAGCTACTGAGACGCAAAAGAGCTGTCTATCGTTTATAATGCGAATAAAAGGAAACGTTTGACATCCTGTGTCAGGCTGTAAATTTCAAATTTAAGTGTCGAAAAATATTGCAATATTGCGACTGACACAAAAATTAAAATGAAAAAAGAAAATAAAATAAAAAATGTAAGCCAAAAAATAAATTTTTATTTTCTATGGAAATATCACTTGTTTTCAATATTTTCTGTCTTTTGACTTTTGAAAAAAAATTATTTTAATATGTTTGCTATGTTTTAAAATTGTGCTCACAACGATAGTTTTACAATGCCGTAATACTGATATTTTAAAATTTTAGGGTACCCATTGTGAATATCTCCAATATATCAATTTATCAAAATATGAGTAGACTTTGTATGTTTTGAAGGTTGTTGGTATTGCATATACCATTGCGATATACGTACTTCCTGTGCTAGTTAGTTGAGTTCTCAGAGTAGTTAAGTTGAGTTTTTTTGTGTTTTTTAAACACATGTAACGAGATATTATTTAGTCGGAGTCGTGGTAACTCCGATTCCGATACAAATATTACAACTCTGACTTCACAGCCCTGCCATGAAGTCTATTCAGACCGAGCTTTAAAACTATTTACTATGTGTAGTCGCAATGGTCTAGTGGTTAGTGTGTTTGAAACCCCCTTTAAGGGGGAATACAAGTCGTACGACATGTAAAATTTTTGTGTAGAAGAGAAGGAATAGTATCGTGTAAACTTGATATGTAATGAGAGCGTATTGAAAGAAAATACGGATGAAAATTTGACAGTCGTAGGGCTCTCTTTGTTTTTTTAAAAAACCATTACATTTCATTAGATCAAGGATGCATTGTTATGTTTTTGTTTGTTTACATATGTTAAATGCATGTGTATGTGCATTTTATCTTTTCATTTTACTATGTTTTGGTATTTTACCAACCGCGTAAACGCAAAAAATATCTGTCGTAAGATTTTTACTCTCATTTTTAAAATACGGATGAGATTTCATAATATTTCCTCTTTGATTTTACGTACGACTAGTATTACTGTCTAAACCCGCCTGTAACGGATATGTACAAGTAAACACTTTTAAACAGCGTTGAATTTGTTTACAAGCAAAATCGTATATTTTTACGATACGTAAAAGAGAAAAATTGTAACTCGTAAGAGCAGGCGAAAGACATAGAGAAACCTAAAATACCTTTTTTTCTTGTGTTTTTATTTCGTTCAGTGACTGTTTGTTTCGTCATTGTAAAATAGGCTGAACATATTTCTTGCAAACTTTTTGATAGGGCTACAGTTCACTTAATAATAATAACAAAAAAAAATTGAATTACGAATATACTAATAGTAGATACATACATTTGTATGTACTCGTACATAGAACAACTCAGGTATTTTTGTAGTTCTTTTTGCTGTGTAATTTCTGTAGGCCTAATTAATTTTATAATCGTAATTAACACAACGAAAAAGGTTTTCGAAGAAGGTTAATGACTTTAATTTCAGGTTCGTTTGAAGGGTTTTTAAATTCCCTGTTATAAAATTAAACAATTATTTTTAATAGTACCTATTAAATGGGTTTAATTTCTAAGGGCAAGAAAAAGCAACACAAAAAACCAGATGAAACAAAAGGAAAAAATGAAATTTGTTTAATTGTTTTCGCTACCTCTACCAAATTTGTCGCGTATGACTGACCTTCAACCCATAACGATGTTGAATACGCCATCGCCATACACCGTCAAACGGAAACTAGACCTGTGCGAAGTTGTTCTTTTTGCTTTTTGTTTTAAAAAAATGTTGAACAATTTTTAATGAAAGAACAGAACAAAAGCAATGAAAAGAATTACATTTAAATAAAGACAATAATCGTACTGTAGTCAATAAGTGTACGTAAAAGTAACATCAGAAATTTTTAATAAAAAAGATCATGTGTGCGAAATATATCGAATTTATTTATTTGTTCTGACAAGCCTATTGGTGGGTGTCATTATACATAAAAGATACCATTGTGATAATGTTCACATTTGCATTGTATCATCTCTGAAAAGTAGAATATATAAATTTTATTTTTCTTATAATTATTGAGGCATTGCCAAAGAAACAAGACCCGGCAACTGGTATCAAAATTCATTTCTGTATTAAACATTTGATATAATTATACAAATAAGTATATTCATTTAAAATTAGTAATTTATAATAATGATTGTGTTGCCAGATTTTATTATTTTAATACTGCCGACATAAATTACTCTAAATTAGATCCATGGTTTGGATTATATTTGGATTTTAAGTGTTATTTGTTAGATCCTGAACTTAAGAGATGCCCACAAAAAAGGTCTAACTACGTCAGATCACACGACTGCGGTGGCCACCTAGTCTATATATATTCAAATTCAGAATTTAAGAATTTATCGACGACAAAATATTTTAGCACCGGCTCATTTCTTTTTTATTTTGTGCATACCAACATTTTCAAAGGTATTTGTTATGCCAAGAATGTTCATTTATTGCTAAAATTTTTTATAATTTATCTGTTAACTTTGTCAGAATTTGAATTTTTATAAAACACATTGATTTCTTTTATTTTTAATTCAATAATAAATATTTTAAGAGTTCGTTTAAAGAAACAAATTTTGCCTTTATCCGAAGTCCCATTAAGGAAAATTCCGTTTATAAGCAAAAAATGCTGTTTTTTTACATTTTATTATAAACGAATTCGACTGTATATGACTTCTTTCTTACTTAAAACTATTTAATATTTTAATGTTTGAAATTCGGTCAATCTCCCCATTACTTAATATGAATCAAAGCTACCACGTAGGTTATTGAGAAATAACTTACGTAACTGGGCCTCCTGACACCTTTCAAATCATAATAAAAATAAGTGATGCTAATCCTTCCAAACTATTTCTTCTTTCTCAATTTCAAAAATGGCCTTTGTCAAGGCAACTTCAGTGGCCCGACATAATTTTTTAACTAATATTGCAAAAAAAATTTTTTCTGTGCATATTTATATATTTTTACGATATTCAGAGTTTGATCGGGCTTAAAACATTATTTGATTTTTTTCTATATTGTGTCCTTAATTGCATATACTAAACAACGTTCCAGAACCGAGCCTTTGGTGCAACATGGAAACTTCGATCCTCGCATTACTACTGCGCTATAGATGTTGTTACAGCAAATGTAATAAAAAGAAGTAAAACTACTCGATAAAATCTCATAAAATGCTTTCTAAGAAGTGTAGGAAAAGTCGAGTTCATGATTTATTACCCTACTTATACATATGAAAGTGTAATGGTGTTTTCTTTTCTACAAGAAAAATACCACACTGTACCTGAAGGTACATGAATAAAATGTGCCACAAACCCTGTGGTAATGTCATTAATTACACTGGTGAACAAATTATTATTATTATTATCTGGTTTAGACCCAGCACAAATGCAAGACACTGCGACCTATAAGATCTATTGTGTCCCTTTGAGTCTACTGTTTGTTTAACAGACCAACTGCCTTCCTTACGAACACCAGCAGGTCCGAAACTTTGGTGGTGGATATATCCGTCAGTGAGACCATATGTCTCCCTAAATACATCCATCTGAATCTATCAAGAGCCACACATTCACACAATATGTGCTCTGCTGTCTCTGATGCTTGTGAGCATAGTCTACAAAGTCTGGTGAACAAAACTCTTGCTTCTTTTATTTTTTTATTATTGGCTACTTCTGTTGACCTAATTATGACAAAAATATTGTGAGATTGCCAACAGTTCTTTTTGAAGTATATATATATGCATATATATTCCGATTATTTTTATAACGCATAAGAGGAGCAGTCGTCAGTATAGTTTCCAGGTTTAGGCCAAATTATCAATGTTACGAACATTAATGCATCCTTTTTCCACTGGACCATATCCATACCACACATTTCTGGCATACAATATAAGGAACCCACGGGTTGTCCTGATTACATAATTTTATTTAAAAGTATTCATGATACGCAGTTTTTACAAAGTCCGATATACGTTTTCGATAATTTTTAAATGTATATTCACCACTTATATAGCAAAAACAATCAGGATTAAACAGACAAAATAGTCTTGACGAAGCAATTTTGAAAACAACAATAGTATATATTTTAATGATCAATACTGGTTTTTGTTGAGGAAATGATTGAAGAAATGTCAATGTGTCTAATAATTGATATAAAAAAAAATTTTAGTACATAAAATAGATGGGCTAACCTCCATATCTTTGTTTTATTTAATGAAGTTGGGAAATTTACTTCATTTTGCTTCCAATAAAATACATAAATATAAACAGTGAGTTGCCAGATTACTGATTTGTCGCCTTAAAATTTTAAAGATTTTTTTATAATTTATATCTATACATAACATATAGTTTCTTTAATAATAATTTAAAAAATAATTTTAAAACTCGATAACGAGTAGAAGCGATTTTTTTCTTAAATTCATCTGGCTGCTCTATAAATAAACAAAAGTCATCTGCTCTACAGGGCATTAACAGCAGATATATACAGGGCAAAAAGTGCAATATCTTATGCCATTAGCAAGGCTAAATTTTTAGGAATATAACTTATCACCCGTTTAAACTGTAAACAAAATTGCATTTTTAAAATAAAATGACGCATTTTTTGGTAGAAAAGAAAACACCATAAGAAAAATCGAATACTTGTGTTATAATTAAGTTTGTACATCTCTAGTTAGGTTATTTTCTTCATCTTCGTTTTTACAATGAATTTTTTTTATGACACTTAAAAATACTTTAAAATCACTTAAACATTTGTAACGGTTTCAAAAACAAAAAATTAGGTCATAAAAAAAATAAAATTAAACACCGTATGAATGTATGTATATGTCACCTAATATGCGAATCAACGTATCATAACTTTTCACAAGTTTACAAAAGTTTTTTTCTTTGACAACAGTGACGATACGTCTGAAGAAAATCGTACACTTGAGGAAGATACATGATTTTGAATTATGGTTATAAATTGTATACACATATGTACATATGTATTTATTATGATGTAGTAAACCAACCGTAAGTAATAAAAAAGTAAATTTCGAATATTTTGATGACACGTTATTTTCCCTTTTAGGCGACGATATATTAAACAAAAAACTTAAAATCTTAAATATACCAACGCAGATATTTTAATTAATAAAGAATAGAATTTAAATAAATTATTTTTATCTTTCTTTTTTATTTTCTTTGTTTTTATGCAATACATACAAACACTCTTTTTGAAAAAAAAAAAAATTAGTTAACTATGTGGGTTACGAGTTATTAAAAAAGAAAACTATTAGGTAAGATTCTAATATTCTTTAGAGAATAAATATGCTTTCTTAAAAATATTCGTGTTTTTTTTATAAAATAATATAATTTAGAAAGTTCTTTTTTAGCAAAAAACCCACCATTATTAACCGAGGTCATTGAATTTTTTTGTAATTTTTTCTAGTACTAAAAAATAGATTTAAATTTAGTATCTACATATTATGTATTTAAAAAAAAAATATTATAATTATTTTAAAAATACAAACAGTACACATTAATAAAAAGAGGCAGTGAATGACCGGTTAAAAAAAAAAAACAAAGAAATAAAATTTGCCACCAAGTCAATAAACTTTTAAATGTATTCATGATGATGATCTTGAATTTAAACAACAAATGAAAACTAAAAAAAACAATAATAATATTGCTAAGCTTAGCACGATGTCAATAACACCAACTATCATCCGACCAGGCCGGGCCAGACCACAAACCAGCAGTTGCAATATCTAAAAACGGCAAGAACAACTATTCAACACTAAATAACAACATTATATACCAGAAATTAACTATACGAGTACTTAGACTGAATACACACACTCAAACAGTACAAACAAGTTCATTTACTCTCTTTGTTCTACAAGCATACCGAACATTTTATTGTACAATGAGTAAATATACATATATGTATGTACATGTGTTTGAATACCTGAATACCTGCCTGAAGAGACGAAAATAAACAACAACGGCTTTCATATTTGTTGACCAAGAAAACGAAAAAGACGAAAAATAAAAATAAAGCAATAGTGTTATCGAAGCGTTTAATTTTCGACAATGTTACAAACCATATTAGCGTTTTCTTTCAGTGCCTTAAACCACTATACTTATTTATTATTTGCATCTGAAAGCTGAAACTACACAGCACTTATCAACGCTTCAGCACCTAGAACGCATATCAGCTCTGAGGCCTGTCATACTTTCTAAAGTAGATAAGCACCTATTTTTTCTACGCTTCAAAGAGGCATACCTTTCTTCGCACTGTAGCTTACAACGCACAACTACTCTAATTCAAATTTTTTATAGATGTGCATGACCCGTTTATGTACAAAGTACGTGTTATGGTATACTAGTGTTTGTATGAAAACTTTTCATTTATCATTAGACTCGAGTCTTGTGGCACATTTTTCTCATCAACTACAACCCGTCATTAGCAGCTCAACACCACCCGGTGGCGAATTCAAAGAGAAATTTAATTGAGGAATCATCGGCACACAATCAGATCAAGTCGTATTTTCCCTCAAACTTTCGATATGAGAATTTTTATTGATGAATCTTCGTGTCAACAACACTTATGCATGACAATTTCATGAAGAGGCACTTTGCCTAAGGAAGTCCAAACTGGACGCCATTGTCTGTTATGTGTCGTTTTTAGGCTGAACGCTAAAGATTTGTTCTGCTATACTACTCGATTGATGAATTAAACAGAAATAACGGAACAGTTTATTATTATATTATTTTTATAATATTTTATTGTGGCTTTGCTAACTTAACTTTAAATTTTAAAAGTTAACATTAATGTTTTAACCGAAATTTTAAATAGAACATTTGATTTTTTTATTTGTAAAACAAAAATCTTTTTTATGAATAAGTATGTAATACTTGAAATTTTGAAATATGGATACGTTTTTTAATATTCAACAAATATAGTTTTACTCTATTTAAATTGCTTATTAAGGTATATACATATGCCTGAAGTTATTTAGTTAATAAAAAGTTTTAATGTATCGTTTATGGGTTGAGTAGCTAATGCGTCGCTACGACAGAAACTCATATCACATATTTCATAGATGAAAATTATGAAACGGTCTATTCGACACATAAAAGATTAATTCACAGATTAATCAAAGTGATATTTTTCGATACTGGTCGCGACATTAGCGACACTTTGTGTAAAAATTCAGTATGACCCTCGATGGTAATCAGCCTTATTCCAGTTGGCGACGTGCTTGTCGTCTGACGACATTTTTGTAGCAGAATAAAGAAAAAATGTTTCTCTTGCCTTTAATCTATTACAAAAATGTCGTTACACCACGACGATGTCGCCAATTGAAAATGCTTTAAAAATTCATGTATGACCCAAATGAAAAAATGCGAAGTGGTTGACGATCTTGGCTAAAGTGTTTTTCATAGATTTTTATCTTTGCTTTTAGTTCTGCCTGATCATTCATTTGATAGCTCAAAGGTGATTAGAGTGATTCTTTGTGATGGACTTCTTGGAGGTGGGGGAAAATTAACAATTTATATATACACTTAAGTGTTTTTTATGCATTTTCACACAAAATTGATGATTCGTTCCGAGAAGTTGAAAAACCGCTTAACTTCAAATTTAGGTGTAAAATTACACCAAAATCGAATAAAAAACACACAAGATAAAAATTAACAAAAAAAAACTCACATAAAATAGAAAGAAAACAGTCATTTATCTGGTTAAACAAATTTTATAAAAGATAAAAATATACATATAAGTACGAACTAAAAACCAAAAAATTAATTTTTAAAATATTAAGATTTGATACATAAAAGTATGACATTACACATTATGGGAATCACTACTTGGTAAGGGTTTGGTCCGCTTTTGAATTGGTGAAAAATCACCCTATTCGCTAGAGAAATCAATCAAATCACTATCACATATCGCTATTAGGAAAGTTCGCTATAACCGTTTTCATTATAAACGTAGTAATTTTTATGAAAAACCAATGGTTCGTGCTTAGGACCTTCAAAAACTGTTCGCTGAAAGCAAAGTTCATTATAACCGGGTGCGCTATAAATGTATTTTATTGTGTAGGCATTTTGTTTAAAGTTAATTTTTTTTAAATGTTATCTAAGCTTTAAATTTGTTTATTATAAATTCGATGACGAATTATTACTTTACAATTTACAGTATTTAATTTTAGTATTATTAACTTAATTTTTAAAATAAAGTAAGAAAAATGTTTCTTTGCGAGCGCTCTAACCAGTATACCACGATCGCTTTCTTAGTCAAATATTTATCTTATGTGACTACAGCTTCTGGTTTTATTGTACTTAGTTGCATCAGCAGCGTTTCATTCTCAGTAGTGCTTTCAATCAAACTTCTTTTCTTCTTAAAAAACAGTTGCAGAGAGCTTCTGCTTATATTCTCTTCAGCTTTGGGTCGTTTATTTTTAAATTTTAAGCCTTTTGAATGTCAAATAGACTTTTTTTACTTTTTTACTCATGTATTAACTTTAGAAGCATGCAAAAATTTGGATCATATCTTAAGTTGAAATTAACAAATAGATTTTAAATATTTTCATTGTATTTCATTTTGTAAAGATTTAAATTTTCTCTTTTTTATTTCAGGTAAATGTTTATTTATCGAAAATGAAGGAATTTAAATAAACTCATAAATTACTTACTAGTGTAGTCTAAACTGTTTTCTTATAAATTGTCGAATGAAGTAGTAAGTGAATTTTTATTTTTATAAGAAATACATTTTATTATTATACAACACAAAAGTTACTCTCCTTAAAAATATATAAAACTAAGTACGAGTACTTGGTAACACGATATATAAGTTTTTTAAGTTGAAATCGTCGTTCTTTGTTTTTAGTTCTGGTAATTTTAAATGAATAATAAAAAATCTTCTAATCTTAGAATAGATATTGAATTTGATGTTTACAAAATTAAAGTTATGAAAAATTTTAGCCTAAAGTGTTTAAATGAAAGTCAAAAACACAAGTGTTGAGTCGTTTCCTTTTTTTCTACATAAACACTTACAAACATATGCACCCTTTGTTGTATTATTTAAATTTATAGAGTAGGTGTCTGGTGGTCATTGAATCCACTATGCTTACATTAGGAAAACATTTTGACGACATTTATGTCCATTATCACGGTGTCTGTTAGCCTTTTTGCTCCAAACACAGTTTAATAGCTTGGTAGTAAACTATTTCCAGAATTAATATTTATCAATACAATAACTCAATGCTAGGTTAAATCTGTTGAGAACCTTTGCTCTACATCCCACATGGTTGGCGTTCGTTGGTGTTTTGCTCAAAACTGTGATATTTATTCATTCCCAACCAATCGATTTAGAATAACTTTCCGACCGTCTTCGATATCTATAAAGAAAATACAATCTGATATATTTTTAAAAATGTTTAGTTATACGAGTTTTCACTTAAGTTTCACATGAATCATTTAATCGAAATCAGTTTATCTACATTCAATGTTATATTCGCACTTATATTTAAAAAAAAGTATTTCAACTACACAATACAGTTTTTAATTTTAACTCATTTTAAGTTGTTTTTAACTTATAAAAGATGCCATTACAACCACCACTGTATGCATGACTTATTTTTAATTTGAAGGAGTGTAATCAGACTTGTCTATTTTATATTTTTGCTCACGTTTCGTATTTTTTACATTGTTATGATGTTTATTGCACTGCCTGCAATTTATTAAACTTTTTTCCTCTTTTTTACAGTTATTTATTTTAAGTCATAACACATAAAGAGCGAATAAGTAAGAGAAAACGGTAAGAATATGTGAAACACATACATAACCTTTCTCAATATTCCGGTTCTTAACTATGAACTTCCGGATTAAAATTAAAAAAAAACATACTAAAATTACACGAACATTATAAGAAAAATAAAAATAAAGGAAGGTATGGGCTCTCCTAAAGCATAACATCCTTTTTGTTTTAAAAAATGTTTTATTTTTAGAATTGTTTCTTACGATCTATAGTTTTTACGATCTCAGTATTTTTTTCTCTTGTGGCAAATACGTTTAAAATAATAGAAATTATTAATATACATATTTCGGTAACAATTTACAAATACAAATTGAAATACGAAAACAAAAAAAAAAAAAAAAAAAACAAAAAAAAAATTGGACTTGCAACTACTATAAGCAAATATCACCGAAGTTATGTGTTATGTACATATGTTTGTAAAAATGTAAAAAGTATACCAGCTGCCTCCTTTATTGACAGCTGCTACTATTTTTGGCTGGCTGTTGTTGTTACGTCCTAAATGTATGGCATATGGTGTTGACATAGCTGCCAGATAATTTGAACGAGAAATTGTCAAACTTCGACAAAAAAAAAAAAATCGTCAAAATCGTCAAATAAAATTCCTTAAAATTGCCAAAAAAAATCGTCAACACATTAATTGTTTGGTTTTCCGTTTGCAAAATATGTAATGTAATAAAATTTTTTTTCCGAATAAATTTAGATACAGTTATGAAAAAATGACAGGCTGTTCTCATTTTGATTTCAGATATTTTTTAAATTTACTAGTTTATTTTGGGTAAAAGTTTGCTTTAAAATGAGTACCTTTAATTGTCTTAATTTAGATTTTAGCTCTTGCCTTTCACATTCTTTAATAAAATATGAGTAGTTAAACTCTTTCATAAAACGAAATAGTTTCTATGGTTATTATATATTAATGTCTTAAAGCTTAATATTCGTTTTCAAAATCAAATTTTATTGATCACCCTTTTGTGTCTTTTCTTGCAGATCGGTATTCTAGTTGGCAATACATATTACCGTTTATCGATGACTGTTAACATTTGTGCGGTATTCTATAGCAACAATCGACGTTGCTATTAAGTTAAATTGCCTCTAATTTTGTCATTACGTTTTTGGTGTTGTCTTTCACTGATTGTGTGGTGTTAAAAGGAAGCAACGGTGTTTTTTCTATCTGTGTTGTTTTTTTAGTGTTTCTTATATTTTTGTTTGTTGTTTATTTATTTATTTATTTTATTTATTTATTTAATTTAAAGTAAATACAGTACAACAAGATATAATCTTATTTAACAGTACTGGTAAGATTTAGACAAAATTTATAAAAAATAATAGTAGAAAAACAATTTTATATTTAATTATGATTAAAGCATTTAAATAAAATTTATATAAACGTAAATATCTTGTGCATTACTACATGTTAAAAATTCTAAATATTGCGCTCTTGAAATGCTTAGCATTGCTTAATATTTGTATTTCGTTCGGAAGTTCATTCCAGAGACGGATTGCATTAATATTAAAATTTCTTTCCGGTATCTCATGTAGTTAATCTTGTGGCCTCTATAAGATCTTGAAAATATTAATCTTTCAAATAGATAATGTGGTTGACCGGTATAGATGACTTTGTGTAGGTATATAAGTGTACGGCATTTTAGTAAATTTTCAAAAGATATATTATAAATTATATATGAAAATTCTGATATACTACTATATCTCCTTCTCCCGTATACATATCTCGCAATATTGTTAAACGTGACTTTCAGCCTATTCTTACTTATTGAATCGCAACTAGCAAATAATTCACTCCCATACAGCAAAGTTGGTATGATGTAGGTTTTTGCGAGTAGCATACGAACACTGAGTGGTGTAAAATATTGTGTCAGCCACAGGTTTCTGAGCATGGCATGCGTTTTTCCACAAACGGAATTCACGTGATTGGACCAGGTAAGGCTGTTGTTAAAGACTACTCCAAGATTTTTTGTACTTTGTACGGTCTCGATTATTGTGTTATTAATTTTAATTGGTGGAAATGGTGGTGTACAGTTATATTTTCCTATTACTAAGGCCTTTGATTTCTTTGGATTGAGACAAAGACCATTCATCGACGCCCATTTAAACACATTATCGAGATCGTGGTTTAGTTGCTCTATACAATTGGCTATCTCAGATGGCAAGCAGCTAATGTATATTTGAACGTCATCTGCATACATATGTACGTTGCAAAACTTTAGCTTCGATGGCAAATCACCAGAATAAATTGAGTACAATAGTGGTCCAAGTATAGAGCCTTGTGGCACGCCCTTTGATACTGAGCAGCTGTTTGATTTCATACAACCATGATACACATATTGACTTCTGTCTCTTAAGTATGATGATATAAGTTTGACAGATGTATTCGAGAAATGGTACATGTATTTCAGTTTTTGGCAGAGTATCGTATGTTCAACGGTATCGAATGCCCTAGAATGGTCCAACAAAACGAGAAAAGAGATCATATTATTGTCAATCTTTAAACGCAACTCCTCAGAAACATCAATAAGAGCAGAAACACAGCTGTGATTAGGTCTGAAACCAGATTGCCTCTCAGAAATCATACCATTTTTATGCAAATATTGAGTCATCTGATTATAAATCAGTTTTTCGAAGATTTTCAACAAATATGATAGTATTGCAATGGGCCGGAAATTTTTGTCCTGTTTGGGCACTGGTATAATTTTAGCACATTTCCACATTGTTGGAAAGGTAGATGTTGTTATAATCGTGTTCATTAAATGCGTTATGTTTGCAGCAACGTATGGAAAAATCAGTTTCACGAATTTGGGATGGATTTCATCGTTACCAATTGAATTAGACTTAATGGCAAGCATACTTATGTTATAATTTTGTTATAAATTTTGTTTATGTTATAATTTTTTTTTCTTGTTTATTTTAAATCTTTTCATTTATTTTATATATTTGTTTTATTTAATTATGCTAAAAATTAAAATAACAACATAAAATTTTTCGCAGTTTCTCCATTGTGGATAAACCTTCTTCCCCATATCGTTCAGAGTCTCTGTCCACTGGCTGGGACATTTCCAGGTTGAAATCACCAAAAAATGGCAACGGTACTGCAAATTTAATAATGCTTGGAACAAAAGTTGATCTCTTCCCTTTCCTTAAATGAGATAAATGAGTAAAATTTGCATATGTAAATTCATAACCCCTAAAATCCCGGGAATAAGTTTTTAGAGGTCCAAAGATTTCGGAATTCAGGTTATCTCAATCGCCATCCCTAATACAGATTCATGACAATCATCCTCACCTTTCTATAGAAATTATATATTGGAAATATATTCCTTCTATATATTTTGTAATGGGTTGTTTGAAGACTTATTAAGCACATCACGTTTTCTCTCCATCATTCAATTTTTGAAATTTCCATATGTTCCAGATAATCAGAATAACAACAGTTTTTTCATTGCCGGGCATGTGTATGAGTATAATATTTTTTTCTTTAATTGAGAAATCATTGCAAAAGGTCCTAAACTCATTTAATAGAATTTCGTTCTGACCTATTAAGGCTTTCTAATGACGAAATGAACAAATAAACTTTTGAACGATTTTGACAAATTTTTTTTTTTTTAAATTTGACGATGTTATGATAAAATTATCTGGCAGCTATGCTTGTACATTTAAAAACTTACACTTTTGCACATATCCGTATACATCCATGCATGTACATATACATTCATATGTATATATCTATATAAACTAATAATTTAGTTTTAATTTCTATCCTTCTCTATAGGTATATTAAATTTACAAATTATGCGGTAATTTTTTTCCTTGCCAACTACTGTTTGTTGATTTGATATAAAATTTCAAGCATCAAGCGTTGTAAGGACAAAGCACAAAAACAAACATAAAGATATTATATTACACAAATTTAATTTTAAGAAAAACTCTTATCGCTCTTAAAAAAATATAAAATTTTGCTCTTAAAAAATATATAAAATTTTGCAACAAAGAGCTTTAATTGTGAGGCCTTTGTTTTGTTTTTTAGGCAACATTTCTAGGAATTATTAATCCTTACGGTTGATGTGATTAAATATCATTAAAAAAATTGCACAGACAGTTTCTGGCACTATAAGAAAACTATATTTATGCTTTTATACCAAGAGTTTAAGTATTAAACATTCACATTAGGTGACATATTTTTTACCGACTTTTTTGTTTGAACGGTCCAGTTGTAAGCAGGAGAATGAGTATGTTTTGCCAGAATATGACCGCTTATAATTGAAAATTTTATTTCAAATTGGCAGAAAGTTTAAGGTCTAGGCTTAATCTTAGTTATAGTATATAGAGGGGTTTAAATAAAAATATGTAAAACATTTTGACAGATTGTGGCAGGTCGTAACAAATAATTACCCTATAAACCCATCTAAAACTCTAGATCACTTTTTAAGCTATATATATATATAATTTTGTCAATCAAATGATCTTAATATGGAAAACAAGCTAGAGGGCCGGAAAATTTAGTTTTGACCGTATACTTCAAATTGCAACAACTGTTGTTATAACAGCAGCAACAATACTATTTACAATTTTCTCCTTTGATTAAGAAATCATTACAAGAAAACAATCTAAGTTCTTAATAGAATTTAGTTTTTGAGGAAAAAAAAATTGATCAAAAATAGATCACTAAACCTGTTTGTCTGTCGCCATGTAGGCAAATACATTCAATATTAAATATTGCTTATGCGGGTAAGGATGTCTCTATGGCCATTTCGTCGCTGATCAAGAGACTAGTCAGGAGGTTTTTTCTCGAAGATTGTTTTAAAACTAACAACTCTTATGTGAAAAAATTAAACACTAATTAATTAACTTGGCAACCCTAGTGTTGCAATTTGGCAACTGAAATTTGGAAATTTTTTTGGTTTTACGTACTCACAACGTTTTGACACACGAGCGGTATTTGTGTTATTTATAGTAACGTAAAAGATTTATTTCGGCCCAAAAATGGAATTAAAAGGTGAACATTTTCGTGCGATTATTTTTTACAACTTTCGACGTGGATTAACTCTGCATTAGTGCATGGATAAACTTAATTCACCACATCGATGGTATGGTGAATTAAATCGTGGCCGTAGTTCACTTCAAGACGAATTTCGTGAAGGTCGTCCAAAATCAGTTGTTGGTCCGGAAACCATTGATGCTGTGCGCGAACTGATATTGCAAGATCGTCATGTGACCTATCGTGAGATTCAGACAACCTTAGGTGTGGGACCAGCATACATTCCTGAATCGTGGATTTACGCGCATGAACCCGTAAGTAAACAGCAGTCGACTGTATGGGTGTTTCAAGATGAGCAAAATGCAACAAAACACAATCATTTGTTTGCCAATTGTCTTCCAAGAAGTCATTAAAACCAACCGACAATGCGAGCTTTCAAACAATTGTATTTTTAAACACCCAAAACATAGATTTTATGAGTCGTCCACAGTATAGTCCTGATTTGACACCGAATGACTTCTTTTTATTCCCGTATGGTAGCCGCCGTGCTCTAGGGGTTACTGTGTTGGCCTGCTAAGACGATAACACTGGGTTCAAATCTCAACTCCGACATCTTGAAAAGAAAAAAGAAATATGAAAAAATTGTTTCTTTCGCCAACAATCTCTTAGCAGTTTTCTGGCAAAAGCGTTGGGAGCAATTGATTGCCATTTAAAAGCTTCTCTTCGTTCGGAGTCCACTTTGAACTTTAGGTTCCGGTACTCATAAAAATTAACACACACAACATGAGTGCTGCGAGAAGCAGGGATGGTAATGGCCATTTATGTATGTATGTAAAAAAATAACTGAGAGGTCAACGTTTTTCGACACCTAAAGAATCGGTTGCTGCCTTCAAAATGCGTGTTTTGGAGATATCTCAATGCGAGTGGCAAAAGTGCTTCGAGAATTGGTTCAAACGCATGCAAAAGTGTTTAGATCTTCATGGGGAATATTTTGAAAAATAATAAAGCGATTTTCGATAATTAAATAATCATAAAAGTCGTTTCCTTTTTTTTCTTAATTTTTTGTGTATTTTGCAAAAGTTTGTTTTGTAAAATTAAAGGAAAAAAAAAAACAGGAGTTATTTTTTTAAACCTATAGAGGAGTACATAAAAATTGCATTGATTGTAAATGCTTTTGTACCGTGGTATAGGTTTTTATTGTTTTATTACTATTGCAATTTGAAAACAAGAGAAAAACAATCGGAGGAACAATAAAAATAAAATTGTTGGCAACATTTTTTAAAGTTTTAAATGAATAAATAAATTCTTATTTACCTGCAGCAAAACAAATAATGGCAACAAGGAACACAAAAGGCAAACGCATATTAACAATACATTGACCTTTTAAACACGAACCGCCACTACTAACACCAGAATCTCTACCCACTGCGTCGCCGAATAGGCAGTCAACTCAAAATTAACTATAAAACCCAGCTATAGACTAAGGGAACCGAAAATAAAATAAAAAAGGATCATTAACAATAATCAAAAGAATTATTGGAAATGCAAGTGAACAATATTCACTAAAGCTACAAAACTTTAATTTGTTTGTGGTTTTCCTTATAAAAATACTGCACACACTTATGCACACACATATACGTGTAACACCAATATTGGAACTACTTGCAGTGAGAACAACAACAAAAATCACTGACCTTGACTTTTTCGCAAAGTTTAAGGCCCTCTTTATTTCTGCTTCTTTTCTTCTTTCTTTTAGTTTTTGTTGTTGATTACCAGTAACAACAACGGCAGGCCAACAAATGATGTACTTTTTGTATTATTGTACGTATGTATTTATAGTTTTTTTCCTATAATGGTTGTGACATGCTCATCGTGTTTGACTGTTTTTTTATATCATGGTACGCATCCATAGTTGAAATGAATCAAAAAAGCAGCCTTATAAAAACTAGCTATGTCATCATGCATCGTGTACTAGTCACCTATGTATGTATGTATGAAAAACACTTGATATTATTGTTTTCGTTGCAATTGTGGTTGTTGCTCTTGTTCTTCTTTATTGCTCTATAACGATTTATGCTCTCACACGATTACACACACACAGACACAATGAAATAGTTGTCATCAGGGTTACCTTTGCGAAATTTTTAAAAGGGTCAGGGTGAAAAAAATGGTATTTGTAAGATATTAAAAAAAAAAAATTTTAAAATAAAAAATATTTCCTGAAGAAGCTACGCAGAGAAGTAGCGAAATATCGAAAAAATAATTATATAATCGACCTAAAGCAGTCATTGTCTCACTTTTGCACCAACATAATATTTTTTTAATAGCGGCACTTTATTAGTTCTTATTTTGTATTCCAACAGATAAGTTTGCAGTTTTTAAGAGAAAAAAATTTTTAAGGCGTTATATATAAAAAAAATTTATAATGGGTCCAATATTTGAGGTAGTGAAAAAATCGTTATCAATACGGCTTAAGTTGGTAATTCAAACAAAAGATTTTCACATTTTTTAAATATTAGCCAAACTTCTGTGCTTTAATCTAAATCAAGTAGTAAGTAAAAAACATGAAAGGCCAGGAAATTTTTTAAAAATAGAAGCTAGGGTGATTGGAAGAATTTTAATACAAGCCGACTCAAAAGCACGAAAGAAGTTGTTTCTGCTTGTCTGCATAAAAACATTAAAATTCCCAGATCATTTGTGCCGAAATATATAGATTAAATAGTCCCAAATTGAGCAACGGTAAGATCTGTAATATCTTATTTTTAATATAACTTTTTTCATTTAATGGTTAATTGGTCTCACGAGACCAAAATAAACCGATATCAGTCTGACGTAAAAGTTTGGTATTGGGCCAAGCCGTCTAAAATTCTATACACAATATACGTACACCAAACCATTAAGCATGGAGGTGGTTCGCTAATGGTTTAGGAATGTAAAACCCCACATGGGTGTTGGTTCTTTAATACGGATTGAAGAAATAATGTACCAAGAAGATTATCGACGCATAATTAAGGATAATTTACCTAAAGCCTTTGACCAAATGCCACATAATCATCCACAGGTCATTTTCCAGCACGACAATGACCCAAAACATTCTGCGAAAATAGTGAAAGAATGGCTGAATTCGCAAAGTTTTAATGCAATGGGATGGCAACCACAAAGCTCAGATCTTAATCCGATTGTCAACGTGTGGGCTAATTTGAAATCCAGGCTTTCAGACTATGAAGAAGTGCAAAATAGCATTACTCAATTATGGGAGAGAGTTCAACAGGAGTAGTCGAAAATGCCAATGCTTTTTGTGGCTAAGTAATTTGAGTCAATGCCAAAAACGGTAAATTAATTAAAAAAAGCTAAAGGGTTATGGACCAGATACTGATTAAGGGTTAATTTCTAAATTTTGAACATTGGTGCAAAAGTGAGGCAATGCCATTAATATAAAACTTTAAATGTATTCTGAAAAACAATTTAAGAATAAAAATGTAGTATGTTGTTGTTTTACTTTCCTCTTAAATATATATTTTTAGATTTGTAAAAAATTTTGTATATATACGCCAATAAACTTAAATATGCCTTTATATAAAAACATTGCCTTATTTTTGCACCACAGTGTAATGTATTTTTTTTTTTTTTTTTTTTTGGATAAAAAATGTTTTACGACAATAAATACAAAGGAACACATGACGTATTCTTAAATTATTTATTTATTAAAAAAGTAATATAAAGTCACTTTTGGCCAATTTAATATACATTTAATTATTACAAGAAATACAGCAGTGTATATGAAAAGGGTACTAATTAAGATTAACTAAAATATGCCAAAGGTGCTAGCCGTTAAACAAATTTCTAAGTTTCAGTCGAAAAGCGTTATTAGTATGAGAAAAAATCTTAAGCTTCAGTAGCAAATAGTTCCAGAAGTGTGCTATTCTAACAGTAAATGACTTTTCATAAAACACGTTATTTATTCTGCGTATCACGATTTGAGAGTTCCTAATTGAACAAGTAAAAGAGAATTTAGAGCAAAGCTCTGAAGGCAATCCACATTATTAATTTGTAAAAGAAATATAAGTTCCGAAAATGTACAAAATTTTGAAATGAACAACCAAAAAACGTTTCACAATGTGAAATATCCAGATATGTTCATGCCTATGTATACAAAATACATAACGTACAGGAGATCCATTAATTGAAATGTTAAAAAGCGGCCAGTAAAACCAAATACTTGTGCCTTAGCTTTAGACGGATTTGGAGTGACTGACCGAATCCTTTCAAGAACAGTATTAATCCAAACGCATAAGTTGTCAACATCGTACTTGCAGCTGTTAAAAAGAACCAAACCAAAGGCAAACAAAAATGATTTGCAGTCAGTGGAATCAATATAATTAGGCAAATCATTTATATATAGTATGAAAAGTAGGGGTCCCAGAACAGAACCGTGAGGAATATCAGTTTGAAAAAAAAATGTAAGTTGGAACGCTTTCCATTTAAATCCACAAATAGAGAACGGTTTAAGGGATAAGAGAACACTAAACGGCAAGCAGAATTTGAAAAGTAAAATATTTTCATCAATTTGCGTATTAATATAATATTTGTATTATATGTCTACATTTAATCCTAGTAAGCTAAATGTCTTAAAAATACTTTCACAAAACTTTTTTAATATCTAAACAATTTATAATTCATATTATATGTTTTTTTGTTATTAATGGTTTTTAATATAATACATTTATTTTTATGTATTTAAATATGGGCATTTCCTCAAAATGGTAAACCAGGATCGAAAAAAAATATGTTGATAATCATAGCATTTTATTGCTTATCATTATAAAAAAGAGTCTATATTTTTATAATAAATTGGATTCTTACATATCTCAGGTGTTTTACTTGAGAAAATTGGACTAGAAACTGAAATATTTAAAATTTCATTTTTAAACTACTTCTAAAGACATTTTTATATTTAATTATTTTACATGCAAAAAATGTATTATGTTTGCACTCTTTCTTCAAAATCTTTCTTTTACAAACAATTAAGAAGGAAAATGTGTAGGGAGAAAAAAACAAGTTCGATTAACGGTTAATTTTTGCTTTGTTTCTTGACTAGGTTTTAATCGTACGTTCGCGACCGAAAACATCATTTTATTGTTATTGCTTTGCATAAAACGTCAATAGGTGCAAAGACATACCACATTTTAATTAATTTCGGTATCACCTATTTGTATATAAATAAAAGAAACTTCTGGTTTACCATTAAATAGACTTTTTTGTTTGCAAAGTTTCGTACGTTCGCGACCGTAAGTAAATTTTTTCTATAAGCAATGAGTTTATAATTGATAAGATGTCTCCAACTTTACTTTAAAAGTGAAATGATATACCGAATATTCCAGTATTAGAATGATGCACTGGATTTTCTGTGATGAGGACCTAAAATAAGCACAATTTTAACGGCCTGTTGAGTAAAAACAATAATATCACAAATATTGTTAAAATTTCATTTTTTATATTGAAAATTGTTATTAATAAATCAAATATTAAAAAACACTGTAAGTGCTTTACTGAAATCTATTTATCAGAAGGATTACGTTCTCGAGAAGTTTTCTTATTCTTTTGTCAGTATCTGTAAACGAATAGTGGCATGCTCTAACTTAATTATATTACAAAAATATCATATGTATGTGTCACCTCTTAATAAAAGGAAAAGATATTTTTTGTAAGTGAATTTTTGCACAAATTTTTAATTGAGCTTGTTGATCATTAACTGCAATAACGTAATAACGTATTTTTAGACGGAGTTTTGTTTTGCTGGTTAAAATTTTAATTTTCCACACAACTTTAATGTAAAAGTACAAGTACCCATAAATTAGTAAAAATACTCGATACTTGGTACTCATTACTCAATACTTTGCCATCACTAGTTACCACACACTATAAATAGAGGATTAAGTTTTAGGTTAAGGAAATTTGAAGATATTTCTAAGATTTAGCATGGTGATATAATAAATAAAACATATGGAAAAATCGTACGTTCGCGACCGATACTCAAGCCAATTAAACGAAAACTAATAGAGATATTTTATTGTTTAAATACTGGATAGAGACCTACATTAGTATGATTTAAAAATTATTTATTCGCTTTTGAATATTTCGTTGCATTTCGCAGAATTTAACATTTCACTATTGTCAGCTAAAGTTGACTTCTATTTTACGTACGTTCGTGACCACGTGTTTATAACTATTATTATGATAACTTCAACTCGATGAAATTCATCTTTTGCACTACATATAGAGGTACTAAAATGCTATCAAATCGCAAAAAAAAATACTAGAAAAAGTTTTTTTTCTACCTTCTTTGTACATAAAAAGCGTACGAACGTACGTTCGTTACCCCAGGAAATGCCCATATATAAAATTGAATGTGTGTTTGTTTATTTGTTTGTTTGTACCTTATAGCAGACCAAACCTCTAGACCGATCTTCCTGAAATTTTCACAGCGTTTAACTGGGACTCTGACATGATTAATAGGGTACTTTTTTTTTCGACCACGCCCATTTTTTTAAAATTATGTAATTGCTCCCATATAGTTTTTAACAGATTTACTTCAAATTGTATACACATTATACTCCAGGCGAGGTATAAATAAATATTTATTACGCCACGCCCCCTTTCACGCAAAATTTTATTTGAAAGTTTTAAACTTTTTGTTCTCTGTATAAATTTGTTCCTGCCAACGGATTTTTTTTTTATTAGGTAGTATATTGCACTTAATACTGTTAACGTCGCCATATAACTATGAACCACGTCACCGCCGTTAATTTTATTATATAACGAGGGGGTAGCGAAGCACGCCGGGTTCAGCTAGTGTTGTTATTTTGTCATTTTATTTATTATTCTTTGAAAATTTATATTTGTGTCTTCATTAGTTTTTATATAAAATGGGTCTTTACATTTCTTTTGCCACTAATAATTAATTTACATACAAATGTTTTGCTTGGTGAAATGTATGCCTACCAAAATACATGTTTTATAAACGTAATTTTATACCAGAAGAACAAGAAACTTAAAGAGTCAATAAAGGGTAAAAATGTGTAAAAAGAGACAGAATAGGGTAATTTTAAGTAAGGGTCATCAAAAGTGTCAGGGCGACTTAAAAGGAGTCAAATTGACACTAGCATACTCCGATGAAACAATAAGCGTACAAGCAGAAGTAAGAATATGGTGCTTTAAAATTTGTTAGACTGCCTTAGATAGAGCTGGAAGAATTCGAATAGGTCGCAGATCTTTAAAATTACGAACGTTACACGAGGTAGCTTCAAAGCCGAAGGGAAAATTGATGAAGTCAATATAAAATTAATGTGATGAACAAGGATATGAGATATAAATGGGAAAATCATTTTAATAAACAGTATTGGAATATTATCAGGGTTAACAGCTCCAGATCTAATCCTACATATAGCATTAAATAGATCACTCCCATCAATACATCTAAATGAAAAAGAACCAGTAGAATCACCAAACAAATTAAGTTCAACATCCCTATTTATAAATGAATTAAAACCATTAATAAAAAAATCGTTAATATCATCAATATTAAAATCAAAATCCAATCTGTTACCATTTTATATTATTTTATTTATTATTTAGACTATCGAATAGTCTACTATAAAGCTTCCTTTTCTCCTTACGGATGATGTTCTTGGCCCTATTTCTATATCTACAGTACGTATTCCAAACCACGGCACTTCTATTAGAGCGAAAAGCTGAATAAGCCAAATCCCGAAGAGATGTAGCCACTTCTGGACGGCATTCAGCTATTATTATACGCTCTAAATTATTTCCTGATTATTGGCACAAAAGTATAGAGATCATTAATTAGACAGTCAATAGCAGAATATTGGTACTCAACATCGTTGGATAGAAAAAAGTCTGCAGAATTAGACCCAGATGTACAAGATAAAAAATCTACCCAATCAATATGGTCTAAATCCCTATACACAACAAAATCATCTAAAGGAACATCTATGTGAGTTGGTCTAGAGTTATAAAGAACAGAGAGATTACACCTCATAATCATGGAACGTAATAGATGTGCTTTCGAAATATTAAACATATTACAGCCAACAACAATCATATGTGAATATTTCAAAAATAATTCGCAATGATTATCCTCAAATTCAGCAATATTCCGATGTGGCAAGTTAACAACATCAAAAAGTGCTAAAACCCCAAATTTTTAGGTAAGAAGAGAACAATCCAGTGTTGACAGATTAGGGGGTTTATCCTCAAAATGGGGATTTTTTTTCTGAAATGGAAAAAAATAAATTCATTTGGGGATGGGGATTTTATTGGAGATGATCGACAAATTTTCCGCGATTTTTAAAATTTGTTTGTTTGTTTAATTATATATTATAGAATTCTTACGATGAATTTACACGATGAATGAATTTCAATAGAACTTCAATTTTCAAGACTTGCTTTATAAACTTGTTTAAAACTCATACTTTCATATAAAATTTTTACAACGTGTGATCTTGGTTTTAGTTTGATTTATTTTCTCATATAAATAAAAACATCACCATGTTTATTGCAGAGGAATTCAGTATTAGAGTGTCTTCTTACAGCTTATTATTCTTAATTTAGAATTGAAGGTACAATAGATGCTGTGTCCTATAAAAATATTTCAAAAGGCATCATGATGTCTTATGCTGAATATAAAATGGCACCGCGATGGGTATTTAAACAAAATAACGACCCGACACACACATCGAAGCGAGCACCAAGTTGGTTTAAAAATAATGGCCTCGAGATTTTAAGTTGTTCTGCACAGTCTCAAATTTAAATCCTATTGAAAATTTATGGCAAATTGATAAATTGACACTTCGAGGAAAAACCCCTTCTAATAAGAAACGTTGATTGGATCTTATAAAAAATTAGGGTAATTCCATTAAATACAGAAGTAAATATACTGTATATGAAAGGAATAATTTGATTAAATTAACAAAAAAAGTATCTATTAGGCCATTAAATTTGGTGAATTAATTTTTTTGAACAGACAAAATAAGCTATTTTTTTTATATTTAAGGTCAGCACTCAGGGGTCGGCCCCTACTCATGCTGTACATTGTGCTGGTCTAGGAAAATATGTTATAGGAAGGGGAAAAGAGGGACATTTGATTTAAACTTACTGATATCGTAATTGGCAGGAAAAACATTCGCTGGAAGATTGTTCCAAAACGAGAGGTGCTAAAGAACGATGCATTGTGCATTATTTTTGATTTTGGGAAGTTTTGTGTTTTTTTATTATTTACTTTTTAATTGAAGTAAAATAAAAGCAATTGAAAATACTAAACACGTTTTTCTAATGTTTTTTCGGCTTCAAAGATGTTAGATCAGGGTTAATTTATTTTATTGAACACCAACACATACATACATATCAAATAAAACATATGTACATACATGCAAAATTATTTATGCAGTTTATGTGGGGATTTTTGGGAATATAAATTTCGAAATTGGGGATACAAATTTCCTGTCTTAATTTTTAACCTTTCAGAATATAAAAAAAGATTAGAACAAGTTTCCATCCTAGGCTGGGCCTCTTAACTGTTCTTCTGTTTATTTCGTTAACTATGAAATTTGAATAGGAATAATAAACATATACATACTATATGCGAACAAGCTGGCATGCTGCCAAAAGTTCATGCAGAACTTTAAACTAAAAAAAAAATAATACTCGTTGCCTAATACATACATACAAATATCAATGATATTTGTTATCCCCAAAATGGGGATTTTGTTTCTGAAATGGGGAAAAATAAATTTATTTGGGGATGGGGATTTTATTGGGGTTGTCCCCCAATTGGTTTTATCAAGCAAACGTATAGAATTTTTAAAACTTAAAAAACGCTCTGTGGTAACATTGCGCACTAGTTCTCGAAAGTTCTTAAGCTACATCCGTATGTGTGTCTGCTTTTCAGGTTTATCATACACAAAACAATTGGACTTTTATATGATTTTAGAATTTTTGCTACTTTGGCTATTGCTTACAATACTTATACATTGTGGCGGTAGCTTCTTTGCAAAATTGTACTAGAAGTGGTGACTTGTACTGTTGCCGTTTGTATTGTACATTAATTGGCGTATTTCTTTAATGCATCACGCAGCAGTTTAAACACATATCGAATTATTACTCACCGTTCAGCCGCGAACTGTATGTTTGTTTTGATTATAGAGATGATATTATTTTTGTGTAAATGTTGCATGTATTTTTTTTAGCTCAAATTCTTTGTTTTGTTTTTCCTGTGTTTTAAGTGTGCGGCAGCTTAGCATCTACTTTATATCCCATTCCACACACGATAGGGACAATGTACTAGTTTTGTGATAATATTTATAAGACTATTCGTATGTTACCTTTTGTTGTCTTTGGCATGTAGTAGAGAGAGTCATTGGCATTGTTGCCATTAATTCCTTCAATATCAATGGCATTCAAACGACTGATCCACTACTATTGTTCTCAATATCGTCACTGTTTTGCTGCCTTATTCTGTAATTTTCATCGCTTAAAATATATAAACTTGATTTAGGTTTTTTTTTGCTACGACTACAATTCTTAAACATATATTGCGTTTTAAGAGATTGACAAATATCACGAAGGAATAAAAAATTCTGTAAATCTCATACACTAATAATAAGGTGTGCGTCACTATAAACTGTAACACATCAAAAGTCAAATAAAAACTGACTGGAGTAAGCTAGAGTTAAAAATAAAACAGTTTTATTTTGCATTTTTATTACAGATTTATATTCTGTATTATTTTATTTAAAAATTAATTTAATTTTATAAAATTTTTTATTTTATTCATTATGCCATCCATAAGCAATGTTATAGTGTTTTCGGTAATTTTTTTGGTACCAGCTGTCCATTTATATCGAAAACTAGTAATGGTTTTGGGAACAGATGTACTCTTCTTTAGTTCTCTTTTGACCAGAGCCCAATATCTTTCAATAGGCCGCAGCTCTGGGCAGTTTGGTGGGTTAGCCTCTTTTGGAACAAAAATAACATTATTTTTATTATACCAGTCTATTGCGCTTTTACTGTAGTGACATGTTGCCAAATCTGGCCAGAAGAATGTTGATATGTTGTGCTGTCTTAGAAATGGGAGCAACCTCTTTTGAAGACACTCTTTGATATAAATATCTGAGTTTATTGATCCCAATGTAACAAACGATGCACTTCTGTTGCCGCAGCTACAAATAGCCTGCCAAACTAGGAACTTTTTGGGAAATTTTGATAGTTTTTAGTTCGGAACTCTTCGGAAACATTGCCTCTACTATCCGCTACATAAAACTATTGACCAGGAAGCTGCGCAAAGTCTGCAAAAACTTAAGTTTCATCATCCATTACACAACATTCGAACTTTTGAAAAAATTCTTTTTTGAGGAGTTTTGCTCTTTTTTTTTGCTTCAATATTCTTCTTAGCATTTCTATCCGGAACTTTTTGGACTTTAAATGTTTTAAGGCCAGTTTTAGCTTTAACTCGGCGCACAAAACTTTCCGAACATTGCACGCGCCGGTCCACTTCGCGACCAGAAATGTTTGGAAGAGCCAGCAAAAGCTTCTCAACCTTTTTGGCTTTCGCGTCGTTCGTTACCAGTTTTGCTTTAACTGTTCCAGGCTTTCTTTCAATTTTTAGGTCTTTGTTGAACTTTTTGACCACTCTGGAAACACATTGCCTGGTCACGTGGACTTCCCTAGCAACTTTTGTATAACTCCAATATGGTTTTTTTGAATTATTTGAATAATTTTTGTATGCACTTGTCTTTGATTATCCATTGTGAACTAACTAACAAGTCAAATTGGACAAACTGATACATTTTAAAATCTGACACATTTTTCAAAGATATTGTGATTAAGAAAAATAATTTTGATTAAAGGTGAAAAAAGTTATTAAGAAAAATGGGTGTTACACTTTATAGTGACGCACACCTTATATTTTGTTTTATATATATATATATCGTCGTGAGGGAGTGTATGTGCTCTATCCACCAGTTTATATATCTCGAGTTAATGAAGCCACTTTAGGGTTTTGACACCAAAATTTGTAAAATCTGCATTTGATTTAAACTTACTGATATTATAATTGGCAGAAAAAACATTCGCTGGAAGATTGTTCCATAACCGAGTGGTGGGGCTAAAGAACGAATTCTTTCTATAAAGTTCGATTTACTGGACAATCAACCATAAAAGGATGTGCTCTGAGAGATACGAGTAGTCCGCTGTAAGAAATAGTAGTTTCATAAAAAAATTACTAAATTGCACAGTCAAAGCAACCTTTAAATTAGCACAGAAATATTCGTAACTGTCAGTTAATTAGCCATTTTTCTAATCCTATATGTGGTCTTTGACGTCAACGTCATCATTATGCTGAATTTTTCTGTTCTTTATAAATATTCTTTTGATTTTTTTTTTTTTTTTTTTCGAATCATACCACCATCATTAGCAACATAATGATTATTGTTCTTTACATTTTGTATTTCTCTCCTAATGATTTAAGCATTTTTTTTATGTAGGGTTAACAAACCTCAACTCCTAAATTTATACTTAAAACAAACAAAAAGTAATAACGATATCAAATATAAAGTTATTTCTTTTCCATATTCATTCTCTAACCCATTGTTCTGTGTCTGTCCATATACGAGTTTTTTTTTTTTTTTTTGCTATAGTTTTGAATTCTTCGTTTTTATTGTTTTAATGTTTCATTTAAAAGTTACGTGTTTGTGGAAGAAATATTCTTAGTATTATAACTCTTTTATTTTTATTAATAAGTTTATTGTTCAGTAATAATAATAATTTCTTGAGATGAGATCATTAATAGCAAAACATCTGGTCAGTTTTCTGGCTAATTAATTGCATAATTCTGATTTGAGATGGTTTAGATGAAATACACAGTTGGTTTGGATCATCTTATCGTTGAAAATTAAAGAATTTTAAAATCTGTTTTTAAATCTTTATTAAAAAAAATTAAAATATTAAAGAAAACAAATTCCACAAAAGAAGTTGAGAAAATCCTTAGAATGTTAGTTACAATAACGGAGAATAAAAATGCGTGAGTTGACTAAAGAAAGAAAATTTCATTGTTATGAGAAGAGCCTTAAAATGCCGTAGTATTTAAAGCGGAATATTTATATATCAGCTGTTGTAAGTCGCATTATTCATCATCCACAGTAATACGAACTGTTTTGTGATTATATACATATAATCGTAATCAATTAAGTATCATACATTTTCTACAAGCATTTTATATTAATTGTTTTAAAAAAAATTTTGAATCACAAAATCTCTCGGATTTCAAATATTGTTCTTAATACAACTTTATTCTAATTTTAGTTTGCTTTTCCAAACCATTCTTTTATCTCTTCCACATAGAAGTCACATATTTTGTCCACAGATGAACGACATTCAAGTACATACACTGCCGCTCACTTGAATAGGTTTAATAATTTTTGCTCTTATATTTTAATTTTTCATCATAAAAACTTTAGGAGAATAATTTTTTTTCACTTAAATTAAGAGATATTATGAATAATCATATTTTAGGAAGAAAAGAATAACGGTACAATAAATAAAAATTTGTTATTTTTTGATTTTACTTCAAAATGCTGCGAAAACAGGTGTAGATTTTGGGTCACTTGAATAGGTTCAATAGGAATAAAATTAGTTTGCTTTTGACCATCGACAGTATAATTAAAATTTTAAATATTTGTGAGTTACTGCAATAATATTTTATATATTTTACGTAAAATGGGGCGCAGCAAGGGATTAACTGAAGAAGGAAGAGGTAAAATTAAAGCATTCAATGAAACTGGCTTAAGCCATAGGAATATCGATAAAAAAATTGATCGCAGCCAGAATGTTGTAAGTAATTTTTTAAGAAATCTGTCCGATTAGTATAACAACATGAAAGGGCTGACGAAAAAAGCCACAACAGAAGCGGACAGAAGAGTTATTGTAAGAGCTGCCTCAAATTCGAGCGATTTTGCTGCAAACATTAGACAAAAATTGGGTATCACAGCTATCATAGGCACTGTAAGAAGTGTTATTCGACGTTCTAAACATTTAACGAGATTAAAAATTAAGAAAAAACATCTTTTATTGCTGCATGTAAAGCGACATGGTCTCATTTTTCACGAGAACACATGAACGATAAAAATGAGTGGTATCGTGTTGCCTTCTCAGACGAAAAAAATGTTTAACTTGGAAGGTCCGGATGGATACAACTACTATTTCCACGACCAACATAAGGAGGAACGCTACCTTAGTCGTCTCGTCTCTGTGAGGGAAGTGTAATGGTGTGGGGGGCGATTTCGTATTATGGTACATTTGTGCTTCAATTCCTCACATCAAAAATGAACGCGAATAATTACAAAACAGTACTTGAAAAGGTGTTTCCATATTTTTCTACTATTTTTAGACCAATTCTTTGGATATTTAAACAAAATAATGCCCCGATACCCAATGCCAGGTTTGTAAAAGTGTGGATTTAAAGCCAAAATGTCGATATGTTGATCGGGCCACTATATTCCCCTGTCTTAAATATTATAGAAAATGTATGGAGCTTGCTTTCTCGCAAAGTCTACGAGTCTGGCAGACAATACGAAACCAAATAGGCTTTGATTGGAGGAATTAAAAAAGCTTGGTCCAAAAATTTTATTATCATTAATTGAAAACCTTTATAGCTCCCTCCCAAATGGTATTCTTGAAGTTATATCGAATAAAGGAGGATATACTCCTTAATAAATCATCAAGCATTGTAAGAAATCTTAAAAAATTAAAAAAGGTTTACAAAAAAATCATTTTTTTCTTTAATTTTTTAAATTAATGATATTAAACCTATTCAAATGACCCAAAAAATTGTGCTGAAAATCATATTCGTTTTGGGAAAAAAATTACTAAAATTCAGTTATTAATTATTGAAACAATTTTTTTTATTGTAAACACACATAATCCAATATTTTACCATTTTAGAAAATAATATAACTAAAAACTTAATTACTTTTAGAAAAAAATTAATTTGAATGTAATGAAAATAGTAAACCTATTCAAGTGAGCGGCAGTGTACATATAAAAACATAATGAACCATACGCAAGAGAAAGGAAAATTACAAAATTCAACTACAAATATTTTAATAAAGAAACAGTACAAGAACGAGAATATACTAGACTCTGAAAAAATTCGAAACGATTGGTATATAGAAAACCATAATAATAAATAAATATGGATATCGATAATAATGACAATGTAACGATAATAATAATGGTAAAGGGATATAAACGTTTAAAAGTACTTGTACGAATACACGACATAAGAACAGTGTCATTAGCATCTATGTGCGGCACACCATTGAAAAACAACAAACTTACTACAATTAAAAGAGAGCATTTTTACTACCAAAACAGAATGTGCATGAGAAACATTTTTTACCCTCACATTTATTGTCAAAATGAAAAGTACACTAAAAGAAATTTATCTGAAATTACTCTTGTTCAAATTGTTTGGCGATCAGATAGCACGGAATGTCTTTTTTTTTTATTTGGACTTTTTTGGAAAGGACAGTACATATCGACGATGGAATTAAAGAACGCTGTAACTGACAAAAAAACCGAAAATACGTTTTTTGCATCATTTTTATCAGCAGAAAAATACGCGTCGATTGGTCCAAGTCCCAGATTTCTACGATGAAAATAAGTTCACTTACGCCGTCTGCGAAATGAAAAATACCAGTGTATTTGTTCTACATTTATGAAAGTTTTTTGGCTCTGGTGAACATTTAAGGTTTTGTCAGTTACAGCGTTCTTTAATTCCATCGTCGATATACATACATGTAAAGGTGCAAGATAGACTAGAAAATGGTATAACACTTAACTAAGGAAACTTCCCTTCCCATCGTGCTACGTACATAAGAAAAAAGAAACATTTTCCAGTCTTTGAAAGAGTATGTGGATATATATGTATATTCGAATTCGTTTTCAGTTGTTTTTCTGTCGAGCCCAAATTTTTTCATTGGCTTAACAAATATTTCTCTCGAAATAAGGCAGTTATTTAAATATTTTTTTATAACTTGAGACATATTAATCCGACGTTAATAAAGACATCAGAATAAAATTTCTTTAAAGTTATCCAAATTATATTTCTTTATGTTTTTAATACTTTCGGAGTTATTCAGAAATTAGCGGTTATACGTTTTTTTTTATAAGGGTCGTACCTGAATTAAAGCGTACGGCGTAAATTTTTTGTCAAAATTGTTTCATGCCCATACATTTTGTATGAGAGCTACCGAAATACGTCGCGTATGTACATTATGGAATTCAAAAATCCAAGTTTGACAGTGCGTACAAAGAAAAATTAAAATAAAAATAAAAAAAAATAAATAATATTTGCTTAAAATTTATTTCTAATATAAAAAAAGTAAAAACTTAACAAAACAATATTTTTGTTTATCTTTATTTTTTTCTATCTTTTATTTATTGCCTATTTCGGTAATATGGATGTATACAAATTATATATTTTATTTGTCGTACGTTGTACGCTTTAATTCAGGTACGATCCTAAAAATTATTTTATTTATTTTTAGAATTTATAAAAAAATTCTAATTTTGTATTGCCGTGGTCGAAATAAGAAATAATACTACGCCAATATTCCCAGTGTTCTTCTAAGACATCGGTTAGCGAAAACTCGAAATAAATTCTGATAAATAATAAATATTTAGTATGTCCTAGAAAAAATAGGGTCGCCTTTTTTAATTATGAATTCTACGAAAACATTTAATAAAATATTTTTCTAGAAAATTTAAAATCCTTTTTTGGACCACAGAGACAGAATTAACTGTAATTTTTTGTATAATTGTTTTTTATAATATTTTTGAGTGCCCCAGTAGTCTAGTTGTGGGTTCGACCCTGATTTACGACACTACACCGAGCTTATGATTAAAGTCACTTCGCTCGTAATAATTAATTAGAATATAATAATTATGTGTTTATGCATATAAAATGGAATGTGTCTGCACCATGAACACAAAAATATATGCATGTATTAGAGCATTTTATGCTTATTGGTGTTGTTGTTTTTATTATTTTTCTGTTTTTCTTTTTTTACAACAAAATGAAATACAATAATAATAATGCTGAAAAATGAAAAAAAGAAAAGAAAAAAATAATGGTAAATGCCTGCAGTAAATTGATGATGCTCGGATCATTTTATAGATGAGTTTAGGCGGCTGCTACAGCAACAGAATCATCACCATCGTCATCTTCATCTGATGCAGCATCTGCTACACCACCACAAAGTTAAAGTAAAAAACTAAAAAAAAAACGAAATGGAAAATGACTCGTGTTGGAAAAAAAACATAGATTTTTAAATGGATACACAAAACGACAGACAGACAGACATACATATTTTATGCAGAAGAGAGTTTAGAATTAATAGACTAGTAGACAGGCAAATAAACAAACTATACATACATACATGTGTATGTATAAAAATAAAGTAAAAAGTAAACGTAGTATGTACATGTGTATGTATAAAAATAAAGTAAAAAGTAAACGTAGTATGTACATCTACATATGTAGTGTACTTATATACATAAGTATATATTAATTCTACTGCATGTTTGAAGCATGGGTCCTTATTTAGAAAAGAGGCACTTCAATATACATACACTGAAAAAGAATCGAAATCGCATATTTGTAATAAACATGATTTTTGATAGCAACAGGTAATTAGTTTAAAATTCTGAAACAATTTTTAAGATCGTCGATATAGTCCTACATGTTTTATAATGCGTAGACGTGGTGGGGATGATGCAATCTTGTCTTCTATATTCTTCTGTTGGTAATGTAAAAATCGAAGTGGTCGACGCTCTTGATGTTCTGGGTATGAGAATTAATTGTGATTTCCGTTGAAATGATCACATATTTCGAGTGTCGAAAGAAGCATTCAAGTGTCGCGGTTTTTTAAAACTGTGCAAGAAATACTTTATTCCATCCGACCTTCTCAATATTCACAAGCCGGTTTGAAGCCAGTGCTTCAAAATCTATTTTGGGGCTTCTCGACCGTGTACAGGAAAGAGCGAAGGTGCTTATCAGTGACGGTAGGGTATAAAACTTTATTGTTCGTTGGAGCATCGGCTCATTGTGGCATGCGTTTAATTGTTCTATTGGTACTACCATGAAATATGGGAGTTGATTCCTGATAATCGCATAGTTTTTTGGACTACTCGTACCTCTCTCAGAGCCGATGAATCGAAATTTATAAAAAGAATTCGTTCTTTTGTCCCAACTTCGGTTATGAATCAATATTCCAGCGAAAGTTTTTCCTGTCCACAAAAACTACTCCCCCTTTCTCCCTTCCCATAACATATTTTCCTAGACCAGTACAATGTACTGCATAAGTATGGGTCAACCCCTGACTGCTGGCCTTGTTGCCAAAAAGTCTGCCGATTAAATCTAACAAGCCACCACCCACGTGCTTAGTTGTTAGGCAAGTCAGTTTTGAATGTAAATTAGATGCAAATATTGGAGTAAGATTTCGAATCATAGCATATCATACATATCATGATAGGGGCATAAAAGAGTTTCTGGCACTCATTATGTTCTCTTCGCACTTTTTTTAATTTTAATAAGTTTATAATTCGGTAGTCGCCGTGTTCTAGTGGTTAGTATGACGATATCGCCGTGTTTAAATCTCAGCTCTAACATCATGGAAAAAAAGAAATATTAAAAAATTATTTCTTTCGGCGATTACCTCTCAGCAGTCTTCTGGCATAACATAAAAAGCTTCTAAGCTCTGTCTATCGGAGACGACTTTAAATTGTAGGTCCCGGTACTCATAGATAAAAATTAACACAATATGAGTGCTGCGTGTAGTTAGGCCGTAATCCTGACAAAGGGTTGTAATGGTCATTTATGTATGTATGTATGTAAGTTTATTATTTGTAAATTTCTAACAGCCAGGTCCACGATATCGAATCGTGTAATTTTAAGCGACAAACAGCTGATTTGCGGCACACTAATTTTTGTGTCGCCAAAAATAAATGCGATTGGTAACACAAAATTTTTTTACACACATATACATAAATAAACAAAATCGGAATAAGTTTGTTTACTACATTTCTGTCAAGTTAAACTAGCACACGGTTGCATTTTTACTGTACAATTTAAGCATTTCAGCGCTTTTTTCGTGTATATTCGCGATTATTTTTTGATATGTTGATATGGCAGCTTTGTTGTTTATTTGCATTACGTTGGTAACGTAAAGCAAAGCGAACGATAAAGTGACAATTAGTGGGCCGCAGTTTAGATTCACAGTGAGTGACTGAGTTTCTTTCGCTTAAGTTTTCTTTCGATATCGTGGGCCTGGCTGTAAATGGCCAAAAAATTGTTATTTTGTATTACATATCCCATCTCTTTCCTTTACAGGCTCTGTCATCAGTGCCTGTAGGAATTACGAATGTAAATCACTCTTTCTCTCCAGTTTACAATTCCATTTTACCAAATTTTGATATAAAAAAATGTAAACAGAATAGTCATGCACAAACCAAAAAGAGAGTGGTAGTATTCGATTACTTTATACATGAATTAAAAAATGTGCTTCAAAGGAATTTTTTTTTTCTTAATTTTTCAGTTAGTTTTAGTTATTTTTTAACAGCAGTAAATATTACTTCAATCACATCTATTTGATGTATAATTGTGTTACTATTACATTATTTTTATGAATATTAAAAAATTACTGAAGTAACCGATAGCTTTTATTGTGCATCACTATGCTGAAATAACATCATGGTATTGCCAGCATGGCATTAAAATCGTGTATTAGTTAATATGCTCATATGAAAGGTTTGTGAATAAGATTTTTTATTTTGAGCTTATAAGGCAGATAACGTCTCATAACTAATGTATGGATAAAACCTAAATTAAGGAGTTATTATGAATTAGACTGTAAAACTACTACTTTATAAACTTTTGAAACTTATTCATATCTAAAAGCCAATTCGTACAATTCAAATATCTTGGGATTATATAAAACAGTCTATCATCAAACTTAGTCGCCAAAACTATGTTATACAAATAAGCACCCACCACAAGCTTACCAGAGTTTTGAGTTTTACATGCTGGAATCCATTTCAGATACATAATAGTTACGAAAATAGAAGACTGAAACAAAACCGCTTATCACCATTTACCACCATTCGAGTGGGTACTACAGCTTTAGCAACTTTAACATCTTTACTCTGCAGACCAAACACTAATATGCTCGTATTTGATGATCAAGATATCCGGCCAATTGATTCTATTCTTTCTGTTATTCTTTTAACATCTTTTCTTAATTTTAAATGTTTTTCTTTTAATTTTTCAATTTCAAGCTATAGTGACAATAAATCAGATTTCCTGGTGACATCCTTTAGTTATTCGTCTACCAAATTATATAGTTTTTAAGCTTTTATAATAAATAAGAAATAATTTTGTTCTTTCTGCTATTTTTAATAAGTTTTTAAAGGCAACCTTTTTCAAATTAATATTATTTTCTATAATTACATCCATACCACTGTATGAAGGTTGTAAAATAAGAGAATAATGACGTAGTATTGTGTAATGGAGTTTTTTGTGGCATTGTACTTGTACATGTATATGTAGGAATGAAGTGCCCCAACTCTCAATATTTTTCCTTTTCATTTCTGTTTTCAGTTGTAAACGAGTGTTATTGAACTGTTTGTTGTTGGCAACAAGCACTGTTTGTGTTCGTTGCAATTGCTTACGCTTCTGCTACTGCTATTTTTGCTGCATTACGCTCATTCTCAAATTGAAACACGAACATGACAACATTCCCTATAGATTCCAACAAAAATGTTCTCGTAGTTATACTCTTGTTGTACTCGGAAATATTGTAGCCAAGAAATGATTTTTATACGTGTTCTTTGTGTGTGTTTAATTTTTATTTTATTTTTTTAGGGGGTTAAGGTTAGACAAAAATGTTTGTGTTAGGTTAGTTATACGCTCTCTCCCCTTTAACCATTTCGCCATCAATATGATTTCATGACGGTTTTTGCCCGAATATACAGACTATTTTTGTTTCTTTTTTCGCTTCAAGAGGGTTTTACAAATTTCTGTATACAAACGGTACTATGAGAGAGAAGCAAAAATTGAAAAATCGAGTAAGATTCAAAGTCGGAGGTATTTCGAGTGTAGAAGTAACATACATATCCATACATAGCTGCTTACAATTTATATGACTATATTCAGATGCACATATGTACATATATATATTTATTTTAAGAATTTGCAGCTGAATTATTGTTATTTATAGTTTGGTGGAGCCATGAAGTAGTTAAGGAGGAAAAGGGTCTAATAAAAACAAAGTACATACTGGAACACTAAAAATAAACGAAACGTATAGAAACGCAAACAAGAATACAGAATAAAAGTAAATGCATGTGTCATCATCGTCATTGCCAGCCAGCCAGCCAGTCAACGAACGTCATCTCACCTCATCGTCATCAATATAATTTGTTGGTTGGAGTGGTGGTATTGTGTTTTATTATAGAATTTGAAATTACTCATATATAATGCTTATGTTGAAACTGTATTGCCCGAATGAACAGTGTTACTGACCTTGCATAATAATGCAATTTTTGAGCAACTATTACAGAGCTGCACACTAATTCACTCTTTTTGTCTACAAGTAAAGTCTTTCATAAACTCACATACACGCACGGACATAAATTGTAAAATTTATATTAAGAATCTTTTTATTGTGTTGTCTTTGATGTAGAGTTTTATAATTTTGTGTTATTTGCTTCGTTTTTTGTGAAGAAAGGACATTGAGACACAACGAAGGACAATAACATTATTGTTTTGTTTGCTTCTAAAGTAAAATAAGTGGAAACAATAGTTTACCAAGTGCATACTTGTACAGAATACAATAAGAGTAGCTGCCAATTACTTGTATAGACAATTTTTTTAATTTTATGCTCTTTTATTTCATCCAAAAATGTATTTTGATAAAATAAAGAAACTAATGAGTTCAATAGGGAAATCGAATGTTTGTCTACTGAAAGTGTATTTAAATTTTAAGAGGTAAAGATAAGTGTAAAAATTATTACATACATAATACGTATATTTACTTATATATATGCACATATTATTTGTGTACAAAGAAAAACAATGATAACAGAAGGTTAGCTGACACGAAATACATGTACATAAAGACCGCAACTCAAAATATTGTGCTGTTAAGTCTAAATTGCACGGTTGTCAGATAGTTTTCAATTTTTATCCCCGTTTCCGAAATTCATATCTCCAAAAATCCTTAAAACCCTGATTAGTTCATCCCCAAAAATCCACACAGACACAATAATTTTGCATGTAATTTTATACGTATTTTTCATTTGATATGCAAATATGCATATTTATGTATATATGTATATTCGGTATGTTTACAGTGGTGTCAAATAAAATAGATAGGTAAATAAAATAGAAAAACATTAGAACAACGTGAATAATATTTTATTTGTTTCTATTTTATATTAATTATAAAGTAAATAATATGAAAAACATAAAACTTTTTTTCCTCGAAGAACCGTTTTGATTATTTGCCGTAAATTTTCAATAGGATTAAAACGTGAAGACTATGCATATCAGTTTATAACCTTGACGCCATTATTATGAAATCAACCTTTTGCTCGCTTCGATCTGTATTTGGGGTCGTTAACTTGTTGAAACACTCATCGATAGATGTGTCATTTCCTATTCAGCATAAGACATCATGATGTCGTTTAAAATATTTGTGCAGTTTTCCTTTAATTCTCAATAGATGTCCTGTGCCATAGTATAAAAAGCATACCATACCATTAAGTATAAGTGAGGAAATAATTTGTGGTCGGACGGAACTAGAATTAGTTTCTTTTTCTCCGAAAGAAGTAGTTTAACTATATGAAGACCCTCTAATACTGAATTCTTCCGAAAAAAAAACTATTAAAATCGGTGGCGGAAACGTAATGGTATGGAGATGTTTTTATTTATATGAGAAAAAAAAATCAAACTAAAATCAAGAGGAGACATTGCAAAAATTTTATATGAAAGTATGCTTATAAACAAGTTTATAAGCAAGTCTTGCTTATAAACTAATACTTTCATATGAAATTCTTTTATCGTGCGTTCCGAATGTAAGAAGTATACAATATATAATTAAATAAGCAAAAAATTTTAAAAATTGCTGCAAACTAATTCCCCTAATCTGACAACACTATTAAATTGTATTCGGCGATATTGACTGATAATTTTGGTTTCTATTGGAAAACAGATACTTTCAACTGTTTTACATTTCAGAAACCATACAAAGCTTGCGTATATTAAATTTGATTCTTCATATTTTTCTTAAAGTACACATTAAGTTTGCTGTAATTGTGTTTTTTATAACACAATTTTTTATATACTTATACAATATGATCAAGTAATTAATAAGAATACATACTTATATATTTTATGCTAGCTAAAATCCGGAGTGTTTAACTACACCTATTTAAATTTTTTTGAATGCACAAGAAAACACTCTTTGGTGGGCATGACAAAAGCAACATTGATTTATAAATATATTTAAGTAGGCTTAACAAATTATAATTACACATATGTACATATGTATGTACATATGTACTTATGCATTTACGTACATTTTGTACTCTATGGCATAAGTGTACAAGTTGGTCTAATAAAATATTGTATAATAAAAAGGAAAGCAAACTGGTAATGCGTATTTTGGGCCGTGATTATGGTTTACAACAGTTGTAAGTTTGATGTTGTATTTTTAAAATTGCGCTTATGGTTTCCAACACCTATGTGTTGTACCATATACTTTGACTATCGTTTACAACATTTATTTTTATATGTTGTAGCCAATACATGAATGAATTGTACACCAGCCGAACTCAACATGTTTTCGACTCCAGCTACGAAGTCATCAGAGTTTGTGTTCTGCACAAATTCATGCAAATCATCATCTAATTAACTCACACATTTTATATGTTAATCATATATGTTAATAATATTTTTCTTCATAGTTTTTAATGACAGTCAAAAACTTACTACACACAATAAATTTTTTTCATATTCTCCCTTTTCTTCCATCATTGATTTTTTTTATTTGTAATTGTTTTTATTATTGATCTCTTTGTTCCATTACTCCATATTAGGCGACATCGACCACATGTACCACAATAGCCGTGGTGGCTAGAGAACATCACATGCTCTAATAAAGGAATATAAATTCATGAATGTATGCTTGGCTTTGAACATCTTATATACAAGTAATTACATGGTCTGGAGACCGAAGATCGAACCAAATTAAATACAATTGCTTTTGATTGATTATTCAATTTCCAGTGTCCAACGGCAATCAACCCCAAGAAGCCAGTAAGGTTTAAATTAGGGGAGGAGTAAAAAATCACACTAATATTCGAGATAATGTTGTTGTTGTTCTAGTTGATCCAGGCCCTGAGATAATTATTAATAACTGCTCCTCAACTGCCTTTCTGTTGTTTTGTTTTCCCAATTACATCATAGTCATCACATGTATCTTCCATTTCTTTTCCTATAATAGGCTCTCCAAAAGTTCGATTATGAAGACATTCTGCGTAAGAAATTACTAAAGTTTTTGAAGCGTACGGAAATAAATTGTTTTCACCAATATTGTTAAATATATCAGGATCACTTAAAAATTGCATCAATGTATACAACATTTTGTCCCGTCTTTCTCCAACTCTAGTTTTGAGGGCTTTGAAGATTTGTTGACCAAGAGAAGTGTGATTTGACGAAAGTTCTTGGCATAAAGCTTTAGCTATAACATCAGCTTTTAATAAATTCATATTACGATGACATTGTGCGTCTACTGCTATCTTAATGGGGTTTAAAACGTTTAATAAATTGTTTAGAATCTTTAAATTATTTTCACACCACAATTCTCCAAGATCTAACTAAAGGCACCCTTACACGACATGTTTTTTACACGTGTTTTTTTGATTTAAAATACATAAGTTTTTCTTTGTGTATGTCAAAATTAGTCAATTTACATAAGGTTTATAATTTTTACTCACAAACGTATATGTACAATTGCATATGTAAATAAATAATAAAATTTTAGACAGACAATTTATAAAAAAAAAACTATTTTACAAATAATTCATCGCCGACTAATGTTTGTACAGGCATAGAAATTTAATATCATATGTGTGTACATACGAAATTAGAGCATGCTCTAATTGAAATTTTGTCATAAGACTTTCCTTGTGTTTTTTACACAAGCAATGTTTTAGAAGTCACACACGACATGTAACTGTTTACTCATGTAAAAATTGACATTAACAGTGTAAAAAACATGTCGTGTAAGGGTGCCTTAAATTAAGCTTTTTTTATGCATGTTTTCAAAAGTAAAAATTTGTCAATCATAGGAACCATCGAATTCCACCGAGTAACTATGTCTAGATCAAGTGACACCTCCTTATTTTGCTCAGCTTTGACATATTTTTGCAAGATAACATTTTTTGTTAAGCTTTTCTTAAGTATTTTTATTATATGGCGTGTTTGGTCCAACACTGTCTTGAAATTATCTACAAGAATCAATCAATTTAAATACCTTCTGGTTTTAATACTTGTCCACTTGTCCATCACAAGAGCTTGTTCCTTTAGTTTGATCTGAATATTATTTATTATTTCACTTTTAACTCCAGAGTATTCATCGTCTCATTGATAACTTAAGTTTTATTGCTCATAACAACAAACACAAAGGATGTTTTGTTTACATTGTGCTATAAGACTGTTATTATACATATATTCGTACATACATATGTATACAAGTAATATAAAACAATATAATGCTCAAAACTCCACAACAGTCAGCCAAAACAATAACCAAAAGAGAATGTTTACAAAAACTAAAACAAGTCATTTCTACGATATACTTTAAAAAGAATAATACAACAATAATAAAAACATTTAATTAAAAAAATAATAAACAGAAACAAAAGAAAAATATTCCTAAGATATGTTCCCCTTTTTAAAATAGTGCATTTTTATATACGCATATGCATACATATATATGTAGGTGTACCCAATAGCTAAGGTGGCCAAACTGCGGCTCACGAGACACATGTGGATCTGCTAAAGGCCATGATACACTATCATACACAGTCGTACGACTCATTCACAAGAAAATCTTATCGATTTCTGTCACGCTTTTAAAAGTCGCATCAAAATGGCAACATTAGTGCCACACCATAACACAAAATAAGACGCAAAGTAGTATATACAGAGTTGCTTTTTGCTAACATCTCATAAAATGCAACCCTGATCGTATGGAGAAAAGAATTTTTAGAATTTTTTCAAAAGATTATGAAGTCAGATAGGCTAGTCAAAAAAACTGTGATATATGTAGATGCATTTTTATGCCACACTGTTATACTTTTTTTTACGCACACGATTTTTGGACAAATCGCACGACTCGATAGGATAGTGTATCAGTGTGGCATTAATTTTTTTATTGTTAAATGATTATTTATCTACAATCAATTAAAATCAGTTTATACTTACAGATTTACTTGATCCGATAATTGTTGAATTTCTAAAGGAGAAGGAAATAAACTATTCAGAATTACACGACGGTGTGTGCTTACAAGACTTAAGATACGTTTAAACAGAACAACATTTTTGTGTAAATTTACTTAAGCCCGTATGACACTACATTCTTTTGTATTGATTTGTTATAGAATTGAAAAAAGAAACATGAAATGTTTCAAAAAAGTGGAATATAAAAAGTGTAAACAAAATATTTATTTTTGTTTTTGTGTTTATATTTTTTTCAATGTTGATACTTTTTATTTTGTAAAAAAAACGCTACCTTACCGTAAAATCGCTTAATTGTAGAATAACACTATAAACTTAGCAACACTGTAGTATTTTAAATTTAAAATGTCAATTTCAATGTGAAATATTTTAACTTGTTTTTGACAAACTCCAGTTTTTTATTGATAACATTTGTAAATATTTTGGCAATTCTGTATTGATGTGAATATAGTTGAACTCTACACCCTTTATACTTTTTTATTATATTATATTTGCACTGTCCTCCAAATCAATATTAATACAAAAAAAGGTAGGCGTCATACGGGCTTTACCGAAATGTAAGGAGTTATCAATAAAATTAAAATTAGGCTCATTATTACAACTTGCCGTTAGTTAAAGGCAGGATTTTATAAGACCGATAAATTGCTTTTTGTTTTTACAAGTTAACTCGTCGGCACAATACCAAGTCCGTTAAGTACCCCGCCAGGCAGCTACATAGTCATTTTAGTGGACAACTTTACAGCAATCAAACAGTTCTTTATTTTAAATAAGTCTACATGGGTATACAGTAAATCAAAAAAGTTTATTCGCACCATAAGTTTAAAGCAAAAACTATCAATGACTTGGTCTCAGATTAACTAAAAACAATATTTAAGTTTTATAATATTTCCTACATTTGTATGAGGCAACTAGACGACAACTGCATTTTACGATATGATTCTCCCCGCGCGTAAAAATGTATAATAATTAGGAGGGTGTCTAAGAAAATTTCTGAATTTTTGACATTTGTCATATACCATATGTGGAAAGCTAAAACATCAAACATTTGTGCATAAATACATATGTAAGTATGTATTTTTGTACCTAAACTTATTTTTATATAGATTTACTTTTTATAGCTTTTCATTTTTAGAATTCCTATTAAATTTATTTAAAGAGTGAACAAGTTATTGATAGATCATTGTGGAAAATCATGGTGCGCATAAATTTTATTAATTTATTGTACATATGTAATTCTCAGAGACTGTTAAAGTGACTAAGACTTACTGACGTGAATTATTTTTTGTTTTGGTTTGGCTTGCCTTCAGACAATGAAAATATTGACTTGAATTGAATTAAACTCGCTACTGCTACGATTGCTGACAAGTTGCTTGATTAGTTACACCCACACTAAATATTTTTTCTATAAGAGTTCAAAATACTTCCTCCTTATACACACACATATATACGAACATATTCAGAATGAGAGACAACACACCACAAAAAAAATCTTGTTAAACAGCTGTTCTTAACCTACTGTTTCTAACTCTTTTTTCCGCCATTGTACAAAGTAAACATCCTATTTTTTCTTATTACTTTTTATATGTTTCTCTATTTTATAATAACGTGCATTGCATAATAATTTGATCATATATGTATGCATGTGTGGTCTTCTATAAAATAGATTCAGCATGATCTAACCTCTTTGTATGTATGTATGAAGTGGCCCAGATTAAGTTAGCACATTTTGCATATGTTGCATTAAAATTAATCCAGCTTTCATGTTCTGTTCAATTGAAATCAAACTAGAATTTAAATAATAATTTCTTTAATTTAATTTTAATGACCTTAAAAGCCCAATTTTAAAGAAATCATTAAAAATACAAAATAAATAGTATATATCTACTCGTATAAAGGTCAATATTATTTGAGAAAACTGAATAAAATGTTTTTATCCGTTTTGTATTCGTTTTATTTCATGTAAAAAACCCTTATCGATTTATAAAAAACATTTATTTTGGTTGTGATTTAATTACTCGTATGTTTTACAAAAAACCTTGTTAAGTTCCGAGTTTTTATTTTTTGAAACTACCAAATAATAATTAGCGAGGAATATTAAATCAAATTCTTCATGAGGGTTTGTTCTCGGGAAAAAAGCTTTTACGAATCAGTAAAGAACAATTTAACAACATATACGATTTTACGTACGAAAAAGCCGCGAGAAAATAATACGAAAATCGATACGATTACTGTTTTTAAATAATATTATAATTGCTTTACATTATTCCAAATACCTAAAAGCAAAAATATTGTATTATTCCGGTTTAATAAAAATTATTTATTTTTGCAAATTTTTCACAAAACTGTAGGAGCCATACGCCTGTCCATTTTTTATATGCATTTTCTCTCAATGGGGAATACATATTTCGATTACATATTACATATATTTAAACTATCACACTGCATCGAGTACTCTTCTACACAAAAATTTAAAAAATTAAACGATTTGTAGGACAGTCTAAAACCCTCTTAATATGTAATATTTTTTATGTTTTGCAGTATTAATTTTATGTGGAATAATAGCGTTGCCAATATTAAGAAATGTGGATTTAAAAATGACAATTTAATAAATATACATACATATGTATGTACATTAGACCGTACCTCAAAACAAGTTTCCCATCACTGTATCTAATATAATGTATTTTTGGCAAGGAGGTTTAAAAAAAAAATATATTTTGTTTGCCAAAAGTAGGCGTAGTTTTTTCGTTATATCTTGGGCATTTACAGTCCGATCTTAAAGTTGCCTCGAGAAGGCCAATACTTTCCTTTAGGGGCCATTGACCTCAAGTATTCCATTCTAGTATTTATACACCAGATCTTTGTTGGTACCACCCTAATATCAGAAACTTAACCCTTAATTGCATGAATTTTTTTTTATTTTTCTCAAATAAACCATTGATAAAATTCATGCACAATTTTAAGAAAAAATATTTAAAAATATTTTATTATAATTATCTAAAACTACAGTTCAATGGCTATAATCTAATGCCGAAATATTTCAGCAGCGACCAATTTACACTAAAGTTTTTGTACATTTCTTTTCTTTTTCTTCAAAAAAATTTATGATGGAAATTTCCATCACTATGCAATGAAGGGTTAAAGCTCGCAAGAAACTATTAAACTTTTGCTAAGGAAATAATTCGATAATTGCAGCAGATACACTTTTAAATTTAATTAAAAATTAAAACTCGTTAAAAATCATTACAGTTTTGCCAAGGAAGAATTAATTCTCTAACCAGTTCGCTTTAAAACAAAAGCAAATATTTCGCTTTTTTCTGTTTTTTTTTTCATGTACAATAGTATAAAAATTTTGGTTTGGAATTTACATTGAAACGACAATAAAGAACTGAAATTTGATTTTGTTTTCAATATACTTAAGTTCTGCAACCAAAATGTTTATTTTATCTTTGAAAATGGGATGTTATTAATTTTCTTTCGTATCTGCGGCGTAATGGACTTTTGGACTTTTGGACCTGGACCTGGAATCTGGCCAGGAAGCATCGGAGAAGGCATTCAAAACTGCTTATACTATTCTGTAAGTTTAACATATAAACTTCATTCATTTATATTGGTTCGGTCAGGTAAACAAAAATTTCGAACCCATTCCTATGGGAGAAATACCAGTGAACATAGAAAATAAAGAGTATTTTTTCGACCCTGAGAATGTTTTGTTGTCAATGATAACAGAGCAAGTTCCGGTAGTACGTTCAAATGGCTTAGGTAAAATTTTATCCGTCCGCAGTGCAGCAACAGGATGCATTCGTCAAATATTCGGCCGCAAGTTCATAATTTCATAAACTTTGAGAGAGGCTCATACGTTGACATGATCAATTGGAACAAATTCGAATTTTCTGAGCCGCCATGTTTGCAGTTCTATACGCAAGACTAGCTGGAAACATTTGTATTACCAGGTTAGCACAAGGAAAATAACTTCATTTGATACTATTCTTTGCTAAGCTTAATTATTTTCACAGCTTATCCATGCCATTCACAACACACCGAGCATTATGTTCATGTAGTACATGAATTTTTCAAGGTGGTCACCGATGACCAACGCATGGTCTTAACTAATGATGCAACTTGTTCAAATTTTGATAGGAGTCAATGGCCAAGTCTACCATGTCGTTAGCCACTCCAGCTAGCTTTCCCTTAGAATATTTCTTGATATATTAATTCCTAACAATCATAGGCATTGCTTAATTAGCCTCTTATGACCAAAAGACTTATGGCGTTTTCTTTTCTGGAAATGTACATATAACAACGGTTTTAAAATTTTTTTTTAAGGCCAATACTTAGGGGTAAACCCCTACTCATGCAGTGCATTGTATTGGAATGTGAAGATGATTGATAGAAGGTTTTTTTTCATAGATGTTTGTATATTTTGCGCCTTTTTTTGTTGATGAAACAAGTTGCTGACACTTTGTCCACCTTGACCCTCGAATGATCAAACAGTAATTGCCTCATCGGACGGTGGATGTTTGAATGTGAATGGTGAGCGTCTTCAGTAGATTAACTGTTATCTTTCCAGAAGGTGGCGCTGTACTCCTGACAAATATGACTATACGGGTAACGCCTAGTCAACCACCTTGGTTTAACGCTGAAATCAAGTCGCTCACCAAAATACGGGATGAAGGTTTAAGATTCAGGAACTCGTAGCTATTCACACATATATACATACATAATTGCCTATTATCGGGTTTTTCAATAAGAGCGCTTCAAAAGATTTTTTTAATAAAAGTACATTCGAAGCCATTATGTATGGAAATCGATTTCTTTTACATTGTCACCACGGGCACGCTTGCAGAAGTCCAGACGCTGAACCCAATTTCGACGGTTTTCAAACATAAATCGGCCGATACTGCTGCAATTTCACATTCGATATTCGTACGAATTTACTCAATCGTAGCTGGCTTGTTGGCATAGACCATTGACTTGACGTAGACCCACAGGAAATAGTCTAACGGCGTCAAATTGAACGACCGAGGCGGCCAATCGACTGGACCATTTCGTGAGATAACACGTTCTCCAAACTTGGTTTCCAATAAATTGATTGTGATATTCGCTGTGTAGCTTTGGGCCGTCCTGTTGGAACCACATGTCCTCCAAGTCCATATCATCCAATTGGGACCAAAAATATTCGGTTATCATTGAACGGTAGCGATTCCCATTCACAGTAACGTGTCGGTCTTGATCGTCACGGAAGAAGTACAGCCTAATGACGCCGCCGGCCCATAAATCGCACCAAATCGTAATTTTTTCGGGATGTAATGATGACTTATAGAGTACGTCTGACCAATAACGCATATTTTGTTTATTGACGAAGCCATTCAGCCAGAAACGAGCCTCATCGCTGAAGATTTTCGATGAAAATGAGAATCATTTTCAAGTTGTTGCTCAGCCCAATTAGATCTTTTAAGGTTGTAGGCCAAGCTCTTTTCGCAAAATTCGCCACAACGACGTCACAGAGATGCCCAACGCTTGAGAACGACGTGTGAGAGACACATTTGGGCTTTCTTCAATTGAAGCCTCAGCGGTAGCAATATTCTCGACACTATGGGCACTTCTTTGTCTCACTAGCACGGAAACATTTTGTACTGTACCTGTGGATTCAAATTTTTCCAATAGACGCTCAAGCGTTGATCTGCTAGGATGATTATGACGACCATAAATTGGACGTAGCGCTCATAACGTTGAGGCCACTGACACCGAATTTCGGTACTAAATTTTAATAATTTTGACTTATTGTTTCCTCGTATATCTTTCGATCATGAAATGTCAAACCTTACTGAAGAGAAATGTGAAAAGAGCGGCAAGAAATATGGCGTCGTTTGCTGTCCCTGTCGTTCTACTTTTGTAGCGTCCCTGTTAAAAAATCCTGTGTCAGGGTTACGGCCCAGCTTCTCGCAGCACTCATGTTGTGTGTGTTAATTTTTATCCATGAGTACTGCGACCTACAGTTTAAAGTCTACTCCGAACGACACATTTGAGAAGCTTTTTCATGGCAGTCAATTACTCCCAGAGCTTTTGCCAGAAGACTGCTGTGAGGTAGTCGCCGAAAGAAATAATTTTTTCATACTTCTTTTTTTTCAAGATGTCAGAGCTGTGATTTGAACCCGGCGCTTTCGTCTTAGTAAGCCAACACACTAACCACTCACACACAAGTGGCAAAATCTTCGTTTTATTGAAGTCATCTAATGTGGTTGATAGCAAGTCTTATTGGAGAGGAATTCATAAATTTGTGTCTAGGTTGGAAAAATTTTTCCATTTGTGTCGATTTAAATACCTTAAGTCTTAATTATGAGGAATTCATAAGATTGTGTATAGGTTGGAAAAACTTTTCCATTTGTGTCGATTTAAATATCTTTATCCTCTATTTACTCCCAGCTGATAGTAGCATCTTTCTTATACTGTACAAAAACAGATTTAAAAAACATTTTGTTAGATGATGCCAAACAAATTATAAACATGTAATTCCGCAGATCGAAAAATTTGCTCTATATCATTAGTTCACTTACTGTCTTGAGTTTTAGTAGAGAAGAATAGAAGAAAAATGTTTATTGGTCATAGGTATAATGTGAAACTGAAAGTTGTAACGTATTTTTTGTCACTTTTCTTTCGCTTTCTTAGGCAGTTCTGTTGAGATAACATTTATTTTCGACATGTTAGATTTATTTATAAAAAACAAGAAAAATAATTTAGATTCAATATTATCACAAATTGTCAATGATTTTATGTATATATGTATGTACTGTACAAAAACAGACAAATGTACTGACAAACATATAATATTCCTTCTCTAATTTATATAAAAAGAACACGAAACTGATAAATGAACATCAGAAACATCAACAACAAAATAAAAACGAGTCAACATTCTTTGCAAATACGTACATATATACACATATATGTACACAGGTACATAAGTAAAATTCTTAACTGACTCCCTAGTGAAATTCCCTTTTTACTTTAAAATTGTTCATTCTTCTTATATTAAATCTAGAATGAAAGGAAAGACCAAGAGCGAAATGTAAAAAATAGAGTCCTACTACAACCTCCCAACCTGGCAACATTCAGTTTAACGACCTAGGAAATACAAGTATATGCAAAAATATGTACATAAATATGTATTTTCATAATTTATGGTAGACGTGTTGTTTTATAGCGTATGTATATGAATAGGTGGTGAGAGTGTGTATGTATTTGTCTGTGAAGTGCTCTGGTTAGCACTACATGTTTGTCTACTATTATTATGGCCGTATTTGTGTAATATAAATCCTTTTTGCTCTCTCTATGTTTGGCTTTTTGGTCTCTACAATAATAAAACATAATGCAAGTATCGTACACATTGTATATTTTAAATTCTGTAGAAAAGCAACCTTTTACTGTAAGAGGAGGATATTTGCAGTCAGTCGCGCACAGTGCCTGTTGTATGCTCTACCTGCTTAATATTAAATTTTATTTTTAAAAGAAAGACAACAATAATAAATATGTATCGACAAGCATTTAGCAACGAGATATGCCAGGGAGTTTATTTTTAAACCTTTTCGCTAAGTACGTATATTATATGTATATTATAAATCCTAATAGCCCATATTCGCCAAAAATTAAAAAAGTTCTACAAGGATAGTTTAAAACATACCTATTTATAAAGCATGTCCGACTAAACGTCAAAATAAAACGTTCTTAAAATATACCATCTTCAAATCTCGTAAAATATCCCAAAATTTGTATATACATACATAAGTACCTATTTTTTTACCTTTAACAATTTTCAAGATAAATTGCTAAAAAAATCGCCAAAAAAATGCGCCATGTTGCAAAATCTATAATTAGGGTTTAAAATCGCCAGAACTGATAGCACTGATCCCCAGACTACGGAAAAGTTGAAAATTTCTACTGAGTCATACTCTTATGTGTGTTGGAGTCATATTATTAGTTTGTTTACCCATATTTACATGCATATACGTATACAAACACTTGCATACAAATAAAAAAGGGAGATTAAAAAGCAATAAAAGGAACAAACCTTCAAGGCACTCTTTTTGTTGTCTCCTTCTCTCTTTTTCTTCTGTAATTAAAACTTGGTTTTTGACTTGCACACTGACAGCTTAGCAGTCAATGAGGCATGCATATTTCTGTGTGCGTATGTGCACTTGAACAGCATAAAGCTGTAGACTATTTTCTCATGTGCTTATAAAGTGTTCGTGCATTTTGGTCCTTTTTTGTTTTCAGTTCGTATAATGGATATATGTATATGTATGCTGATCAGCGTTGCCAGTTTAGTTATTTTTAACCAAATTTAGTTAATTTTATTTTCAAAGTGTAATTCCTTTTTATAAGTACGATTTTGGTTATTTTTGATGAAATCTTAAAATTTAACACTATGTTTAATTACAAAAATTTGGATGAAGAGTTCTAAAATTAATTACGTACTCGTAAGCAAAGCCTTCAATACTATATGTTTCATATCTTGCAAATTACATGTGTTTTTATGCCGAAGGATAAGTAGAAATAATAGGACAATTTTATTATTTTTGAAGAAAGTTAATTGCTAAGCCAAGGCAGCGAAACGAAGTTCGTTTTTACAGGTATTTTGCAGTTTTTAAAAAATAATTTTGTTATGAAAAATATGCCGTAAGAAATAGTTTTTTTTTCTTTTTTTTATATCAAAACTGGGTTGTTTCAAGTGTAATGAACAACGGTCCGTCATTGCATAGAGAGCATGCTTCTTATTAATTTATAAAATGATTAAAATTGTATAATTATTTTAACTAATAAAGCCTTTTTTAACTTTTCTTTCAGGTAAACAAACTTGATGTACTCGTAACATATTCTACTTTGTTATTAATGTAAGTAATAATAAATGTTAATTTAAGCAAAATTTGACACTAAATACTTACAGTCAAATTCATAATAACTCCTTAATTTAGGTTTTATCCATACATTAGTTATGAGACGTTATCTGTCTTATAAGTTCAAAATAAAAAATCTTATTCATAAACCTTTCATATGAGCAAATTAACTAAATAATACATACATACATACATAACTGGCCTTTACAACCCTGTGTCAGGATTACGGCCTAGCTTCTCGCAGCACTCATGTTGTGTGTGTCAATTTTTATCCATGAGTACCGGGACCTACAGTTTAATGTCGACTACGAACAACAGACTTAAGAAGCTTGTTCATGGCAATAAGTTACTCTTAGAGCTTTTGCCAGAACACTGCTGAGAGGTAGTCGCCGAAAGAAATATTTTTTTCATATTTCTTTTTTTGAAGATGTCGGAGGATGGAGTCGAACCCAGGGCCCATGTCTTAGTAAGCCAACACACTAACCACTAGACCACGGCGACTACTAAATTAACTAATAAACGATTTTAATGTCATGCTGGCAATACCATGATATTATTTCAGCATAGTGATGCACAATAAAAGCTATCGGTTACTTCGGTAATTTTTTAATAGTCATAAAAATAATCTAATAGTAACACAATTATACATAAAATAGATGTGATTGAAGTAATATTTACTGCTATTTAAAAGTAACTAAAATAAACTAAAAAAATTAAAAAAAAATCTTCCTTTGAAGCACATTTTTTTAATTCATGTATAAAGTAATCGAATAATACCATTCTCTTTTTGGTTTGTGCATCACTATTCTGTTTACATTTTTTTTATCAAAATTTGGTAAAATGGAATTGTAAACTGGAGAGAAAGAGAAAGACAGATGTACATTCATAATTTATACAGGCACTGATGACAGAGCCTCTAAAGGAAAGAGATGGCATATGTAATACAAAATAAAAACAATTTTTTGGCCACTTAGAAATTTTATTTTGTACAGAGACTGCAATCATTTGCTATTATACGAACATTCTTAATTATGTGAATTTAAATATGTACACATGTATCTATACTTTCAACTATATAAGTTTTATTAATTGTAATACTATATTATTCTACTTTTAGTTATACAATATCCAATCTAACTCACAAATGTCGTGTTATTATACGGTTAAAGTACCTAGAAACCTACAATTAAGAGATTTTGCTTATAAGGCTCTTATAAGCACGTTTTATCTCATTATGAATTGGACTGTTAGTTTTTAATTAAAATTTTTGCCGAATTCACAAAACCCTTGTATTCATTGTATTCGGTGTTTGATTGTACGGCACTACAATAGTTGTACGCTTGTTGTTGGTAATTTGCATATAAACATTTGATACAACTCATACTCTTTTTTTCGTATGTTTTAAAAAAGTTGTATTGGTTTCTGTGTTATTGTGAATGAAAAATATTGACAAGAATATAAACACAAAAAAATTCTTTTTATTGTCAGCAGAAAATAACATAAAATAAAATAAATAAACATAAAAATGGAAGAAAAATATACTTTTCCTGTAAAAATCAACTTTTTAATACAGTTTTTCTTCTTCTTATTTGGTTTTTGACGTTTAATACACAAAATTCTTTCAAGGGTGAAGGTATGACACTGGCCTTTGAATGATCAATTCACAGCAATTTGTCTCATTCCTAAGGCGCTTAATAATAATATAATAATATATGTACTGTCCTTTCCAAATTCCAATACAATGCACAGCATTTAGTAGGGGTTTACCCCTGAGTATTGGTCTCAAATAAAATAAAAAAATACATACAATAGGTGTTCACAAGCAAAAATTGTATTCAATACATGAAACAACGATACAAAACTTTGTGAATTCGATAATTGTTACTGCAAAAATAATTCCCTTAATTGCAGAATTGTGGGATAACTACTTGTAAAATAATATTTCATTAATAATTTTAAATGATTTACTTTAATTTAATAATTTTATTATTAGATAAATTATTTGAGCTTAAGGTCGAATAAATATTTATATTATTTATTTTACGATATTTCGCTACTTCCTTGCGTAGCATCATCAGGAATATATATTTGAATGTGACAAAACAATAACAAAATTATAAAAAAAAATACATAAAAAATTATGTCATATATATTTTCAAATAAAAACATAATGAACATTTAAAAAATTAATATAATAATTAACCAACCAACAACATTAATAAAAATAATAACAAGTAGGAACGATATGTGTGTATTTACAAAAATAATAAAAATAAAAGTAACAAAAATTATCTGGTATGTGATGAAAATCGACCTCGATTGAAACCAAAATCGAAAGAACCCCAAATTACTATAACTTCCAATTCTTTTCAGATTTGGAATTTCTCTTATACTCATTACGTTAATGATTATTGTCATTACATCCTTTATTATTATTACTGTTTTAATATAATAAAAAACAGAAAAGTTCTATATGACTTCGAGAAAAGAAAAGAAAAAGAAAAAAAAAAAAAAAAAAAAAAAAAAAAAAAAAAAAATTAAAAAAAAAAAAAATTATAATAAATTTAAATTATTTCAATCTCGAAAGAAATCGCCTTTCATCACATCCCTGAATTTTAATAAAATTAATAATTATTTTATATAAAAAAAAAAAAATTATAAATACCAACGATAAAATAACAATGATAAAAACGCAGTAACCAAAATAAAAAAGAAATTAACAATAAGTGTAATAATGAATATATATAAATATTATGTTTTGTATATTAAATGTCTGTATGTTTGGGCTAAACCCTCTGTGTCTGTTTTAAAATTAATCCTCTGTGTTGTAGGCACACTAATAATTTGTAACATTTCTAACATTAAACGTTTCTTATAATTAATTTCCGTGTTCAATATTGAAACATTTTCAAAGTTAGGATAGTGGTCCTTTTCACAACAGTGAGAAGATAGAGCCGTTTTTTGCGAATTAATACTCCTGTATTTCTGATCAGATTTATGACCTGCCATTCTCGTCTTCAATTTATTCTTTGTCGTACCTACATATACACCATTACAATCTTCTTTGTCATTACCGTTACAAGTTATTTTGTATACTAAATTTGATCTGTCCCATTTTTCAAGTCTATCCTTTGTTCTGCTAAAAAGTTTACCTATTGTGTTGAAAGATCTGTACGTCATCTTATATTTATCAGAATCGAAAATTTTTGACCTCCTTAATCGTTCAGACAAGTACGGTATATAAATCATAGACTTATAAATAAACTCCTTCTTTTCATTATTTACGTTACCGTCAGTACCAATAACATTATTCTCCCTCTTATTATCAGCGCCAATATCACCATCAGTCCTATTAGTATGATAAATATAAGATGACGTACAGATCTTTCAACACAATAGGTAAACTTTTTAGCAGAACAAAGGATAGACTTGAAAAATGGGACAGATCAAATTTAGTATACAAAATAACTTGTAACGGTAATGACAAAGAAGATTGTAATGGTGTATATGTAGGTACGACAAAGAATAAATTGAAGACGAGAATGGCAGGTCATAAATCTGATCAGAAATACAGGAGTATTAATTCGCAAAAAACGGCTCTATCTTCTCACTGTTGTGAAAAGGACCACTATCCTAACTTTGAAAATGTTTCAATATTGAACACGGAAATTAATTATAAGAAACGTTTAATGTTAGAAATGTTACAAATTATTAGTGTGCCTACAACACAGAGGATTAATTTTAAAACAGACACAGAGGGTTTAGCCCAAACATACAGACATTTAATATACAAAACATAATATTTATATATATTCATTATTACACTTATTGTTAATTTCTTTTTTATTTTGGTTACTGCGTTTTTATCATTGTTATTTTATCGTTGGTATTTATAATTTTTTTTTTTTATATAAAATAATTATTAATTTTATTAAAATTCAGGGATGTGATGAAAGGCGATTTCTTTCGAGATTGAAATAATTTAAATTTATTATAATTTTTTTTTTTTTTTTAATTTTTTTTTTTTTTTTTTTTTTTTTTTTTTTTTTCTTTTTCTTTTCTTTTCTCGAAGTCATATAGAACTTTTCTGTTTTTTATTATATTAAAACAGTAATAATAATAAAGGATGTAATGACAATAATCATTAACGTAATGAGTATAAGAGAAATTCCAAATCTGAAAAGAATTGGAAGTTATAGTAATTTGGGGTTCTTTCGATTTTGGTTTCAATCGAGGTCGATTTTCATCACATACCAGATAATTTTTGTTACTTTTATTTTTATTATTTTTGTAAATACACACATATCGTTCCTACTTGTTATTATTTTTATTAATGTTGTTGGTTGGTTAATTATTATATTAATTTTTTAAATGTTCATTATGTTTTTATTTGAAAATATATATGACATAATTTTTTATGTATTTTTTTTTATAATTTTGTTATTGTTTTGTCACATTCAAATATATATTCCTGATGATGCTACGCAAGGAAGTAGCGAAATATCGTAAAATAAATAATATAAATATTTATTCGACCTTAAGCTCAAATAATTTATCTAATAATAAAATTAATAAAAAGGTCAAGGAAAATAATACAAATATATTAATTTAATAATATTTATTAAGGGCTGATTGGAAAAATATTTATTCAAACATTTTTTTCAAAAAAGCCCGTAGTAAATTAAGAAAAATTTTAATGCTGTCGTTTCTGGCAACGCTGAAGTTCAGTTCTTTAAGCCAGTTATTCTTTATTTCTGTTTTACTCTTCTTTGACGGTTCTTTTCCGTTTAATTTTTTATTGTTTAAATTTTGTTTCAAAAAAATAACAATAAGAACAAAAAGATAAATGTAGAGAGTTTCATCAGGGAACAATTTTTGATGATGGTGTCTTGCAGGTAAAACAATTCTTTCTTTCTTGTTTTTTATGTTTTCCTTTGTTCTTTTAAATTGTACAACTACAACTATAAAATGTCGGTGGCAATGGTGAAAGAGCAAAAGACAAGTTAGCTATCAAGCCGCCAACAACAATAATAAAAATTATCACTTTTTTGTTTAATAGTTTTAAATGTTTTCTGGCGTATACATAGGTATCTTTTTGATTTTATTTTGCTGGCGTTACTGCCACTAGAAACCATTGAACTCCCCATCATATAGACAAAAAAATTACAGTATTGGGTATGAGCTAAATTCGAAAAAGGTTCTCTTGAAACTCAATAAACCAAATATTCGTACGTGTTGTATTTATTTTTCGCTACTACTTTGTGTCAGGAATTGAATAGTTATGTCTATGACAAATTATTTAGAAAATTTACAAAATATAAAATAAATCAAGGCGAATTAGTAAAATGTGAACCCGTCTTTTTTACAAATACAGCTCTGTAAGGTATGTATATACGACTGTGTCAAAAAATGCAACACTTTACTAGATGAGTGTAAAAAAAACATTACAAATAAAATAATAAGATAGTATTAAAGATATAATAGCAACAACCACCACTAAAATATTGCTGAAGTAGGCGGTTAACATCTGAGGTACATTAGAGATACTTCTAATTAGAAATTTTAAATAAATTATTGTTAAATGTGATGATTCTATTTAAACAGCATAATAATAATAAGTCACAGAAAAGGCAATCTTCTTTTACACACTACACAAACACGTATAATATTGTTGTTTTAATGTATATATGTAAGTAAATAAATACATAGGTATGCAATTTTATTTCACTATTTTAGAAATTTTTAATTTTTAAATCAAACACAAATGCCCGTATTCATAAAAATTTTTTTGAGCTTATTGAGGGTTTATTTGACAAATTTCTATGCTATACTTATCAAATAAACCCTGAATAAACTTAAAATATTTTTTATGTATACATCAGAAATTGTTTAACGTTTTATTCAAATAAACATTTAATTATGAATAAATTCCAAAAATACGTCAAAGAAAATATTCGACAGTCGTGTAATATTTAGCTGTTATTGTTTTGGTAAATTAAGACTACCTTGTATTAAATTCACTTTGAAAGAAATATACAAATACTTATTTGAAAGCGACCTTTCTAAACTCCACATTTTCTTTTAATGATTTACTTAGTGATCTAGAAAAATGTTTTGTTCGGCTGGTGTACATTTTCTTCGCCTATGTCATATTTCTTCCTTAATTGATTTTAAAAATAATCTAAATTCGTTTAATAGAATTTAATTCTGATCTAAAAGTTCGTTAATGATGAAACGAAAATTAATAAAAAAAATTATCTGCAATTTTACTGTAAATTGAGCTTGAATTTCTAAATCATTAAAAAATTTAACTTTTTCAGAAGTATGTACATATTTGCAAATCAAAAATACAATATCATCCCAATGACTATTTTTGCACTTATATTATAAACAAAAATTCAATATATTATTACATCCAAAAATTCAATATATTATTACACGACTGTCGAATATTTTCCTTTGACGTATTTTTGGAATTTATTCATAATTAAATTCCGTGATGGTCGGGGCCAGAAGCATTGCGGATAATCGATTTTCACAGTTAATCGAATAACAATTTAGATATAGAGTTTTTTTAATATTTTTATTATTTAATTAATAATAAAAAAATTAATTCAAGATAGCAATCGCTGTTAATCGAAGCAAACAGTTTGCAAGTAATAAACTGATCTTTGACGATCACTGTTAACCGGGGTTACCGGTTAACCGGATCACGGATAATCGAGGCCCGCCTGTAATACAATACTATACTTCGCCTTCTGTTAAAATTTCACTACATTTTATATTTCATTTTTGTAATAATAAAATAAATTTATTTATTTCAAATTGTCTACACAACAATTTATACAGTTAAACCTCTATTAACCGGCATGCGGTTCTTTTATTCTTTTCCTCTATTATCTGTGTTTTACTTCTATTAAGCGTGCTTTACATCGATTATCCGTGCAGCATTCATATGTCTTCTATTATGTAAACCTAAATCCGATTGTTCCCCTTTTTTTGATTTTGTATTCTCTATAACGATTTGTCTGTTTCGTATAGAAATATGTGGTATATTTGAATCTCTAGTTACATAAAATGAATGTTTAAGCCAAAATAAATAAAATACAAATTTTCTGTAAATTTTAATATAACCTCTATTAACCCTGTATTTCGATTATCCGTGCTGGTGCCGGTCCCACGAGATCCTAATAATCGAGGTCTAACTGTACAGACATATGTATGTACTTTATTTAAGGAAAGAAGAAAAAACTTTGCACTTTACCTAATATCTACATAAATTTTTAGAATTTTAACATAAACCCACACTTAGTTCTATCATAGCTGCCAGATTTGTCAATTAATCGTTATTTTGACGATATCGTTGCAAGGTATGGCGTTGACGATTTAACGTTGTTTCACAATTTTTATATTATAAGCACAAATTTAAATATTTTTAAATTTGTGAAATGTAATGAAAATATAATCTATACTGTACTATCCTGTTATAAAAAACAAAGAAGTACATATACTGAAATATGGATTTTTTTAATACAAGAAAATACAAACTTTGGCAATTTTATGTACAATTGATCTGGCAGCTATCAGTTCCATGTGTTTTCTGTTTATTTTGGCTTACTAATAACGTTGCCAATTTAGCGCGTTTTGAGTGTGAAAACGCGATTTTTCGTCTTAGGGCGTTTAATAATTTTTTTTGTAAGTTTACTTAACTTACAAGTTTACTCAAATTACAAAAACACTTCAAATCAACATTTTTTTACCCTTTCGCATAAATTCTTTGATACTAATATTTCCTTGGCTATGCCAACTAGACGGCTTTGCATTGAATGAGCAATAATGAGAATATTAGTTTGGTGATTAGAGCTAAAAACACATTTTAATACATACTGTTAAGGAGATGTCTTATGAAACTATACAACTAAAAATGTATTTAATGATCCCATACATTTTTCTTAGAATAATTACGTAGCATATAGTATTTTAGGCGAAGTGCAAAAACTTGACGTTGCATTTGAATCATAAAATGGAAACGGTACAAACCTTTCAAGGCTTTATATAGATGCTACAATGTTTGGCAAATAAAGCTATAATAACAATGAACGATTTTGATTATTCTGCAGGCGGTATTGATTACGCATTAAATATTTTTATTCCGGATTCTATTCTGAAAAACATTCCGAAAAAGCAACATTGAAATTATGATATTGCATTAAAAAGTGTAGTCGCCGTGGTCTAGTGGTTAGTTAGCGCCGGGTTCAAATCTCAGCTCTGACATCTTCAAAAAAAGAAATATGAAAAAATTATTTCTTTCAGCAACTACCTCTCAGCAGTTTTCTGGGAAAAGCTCTGGGAATAATTGATTGCCATGAAAAAGCTTCTCACGTCTGTCGTTCGGAGTCGACTTTAAACTGAACGTCCCGGTACTCATAGGTAAAAATAAATTAACACACACCATGAGTGCTGCGAGAAGCTAGCCGTAACCCTGACACAGGGTTGTAATGGCCAATTATGTATGTATGTATGTATGTATGTATGTATGTATTAAAAAGTTAATTCAAGTAACACTATGTATACATCCATATAAATAAAAATCAATGTTAATCGTTGGTCATCGCATGAGTTGAGAACGGCTGGACCGATTTTGACGATTTTTTCTTTCTAATGGTCGTGGTGATCCCACTTAGATTTTTACGGAAAGATAATTTTTCCCCGCCCACTTTTTTGTTTAACGTAAAATTAGAAAGTGGTTCCATCAATTTGACTAATTTTTCTTAAAATTTTTGTATTAATCCATTTTAAGTTTTCATCGAGAGAAAAATTTGCGACGCCTACATTTACGCCAACTTTTTTCTATTTATCTCTAAATACTGATATTTGCATATTTTCAGAACGGTTAACGTTAAAGTTTCGGAATTGTGTCTGAATTTGTTCATAGCCAAGGCAAAATTGGACAAGTTGGCGTGATACCGCCCATACAAGTTAAAATTTTGATTTCTTTATACATACATATGTATGTATCATTAGAAGTGTTGAACTATTGAGTTCAGTATATCTTGAAATCAGTAAAATTTAAAGTTTTTAGTTTGGTCTGAATTACTCCGTAGCCACTAAAAATTATCAATCGAAAAATGTGGACAACTGATAGTTGTAGGTGTAGCGAAGCACGCCGGGTTTAAGCTAGTATATATAAATATATACAATATATAATCAAATATTAATATGTTATATTAATATTAATAATAATACTCGTATACATACATATATATCTGTGGACATTTGACAAAACGTCTTCTTTCAAAATCAACAACTTTTCAGTAGAGCAAAAAAACCGTTAAAAAGATTAATAGAAGTTATTGCTTAAAAAATTAAAGAAATTTTGAACTTTAATAATATACACTAATACTTAACGAACATTATGCGACCTTTTTTTCCCCTCTAGAAGCAATAGTTTTCTTTAAAACGACAAAAAATTAATTTAAGACTTTTTGTTAAATAGATTTTAAAGAAAAAAATTAGCTTCCAACATACAAGTCGTTTTGTCAAAATTTTTTTGATTAAATTTGGAAATAAATTTAATCGCATAAGTCAAGACAAGTTGTTTTGTTAAAATGGAATATGAAAGAAAGGTTGAAAGAAGTTGATCTGGAAAAAATATTTCGGTTTCACTAAAAAAAAATTTACTTCATATTTTCACTACAATATGCAAATAATTAAAAAATAATAATAAAAATTAAATAAAATTTTCTATAGACATTCAATTTTTCAAATTATTCTTAATTCTCTGAAAGAAGTCGTTTTGTCAAATTGAAATTGGGGGAAAGACTGAAAGAGGTCGATTAGTCAACTGCATATCTTGAGTTCCAAAGGTCGTAGAAATACGGGGATTAGAGCAAAAGATGGACAAGGATATTCTATATATACTATAAAAATATTGGAAAATTGTCTTATTTCGAGAGAAGACGTTTTTCAAAATTCCACAGATATGTATATGTATATACTATATAATTATTTAAATATAAAAGTTGGTTTCACCAAAAAAAAGGCACAATTGTAAAAATTAAAAAAGCACTAGAAACAGTGCCAAAAGCGCTGAGTTGACAACGCTGCAATGTGTGCAAACTTACATGGTCGTGTGTGTATGTATTTAGAATGAAAGCATGTTCTTTTTTGTATTTCATTTCTTTACGTGTTGTTTTTGTGCCTGATGTTAATGATATTGTTGTTGGTTGGTTGGCTGTGGAGTTCTTTATTTTGTGTTTCTATTATGTTCTGTGTGCTTGAGTTCTTGTTTTTTACTTTTTTGTTTTTTGCTGCTTGCTGGATGTCTGTTTGGCTGACTGGCTGGTTTTATGTGTATACAACAAAATTTACCATTTTATACATCATTCTGTTGCCGTTCTTTGTGGTCGTCGCGCGTATTATTTTTTATATACGGCGTTGTCGGTTGATTTGTATATTAAAAATTATATATACATAGAAAGATTAATTTTTTGTTGTTTTAATTGGCGTCACTCTTACTAAAAAAGAAAAAAATAAATAAACGAGTAAAACATAATTTAAAATTTAATTTTAATAAATGCTTTTTTATTTTAATTAAAAAAAAAAACAGGAAATTGTAGTGAAACAAAAGTTAGAAAAAGAAAAATAAATTGAGAGAAAAAAGGTGAATAAAATTTGTTTTATATACATATTTAGCTTTTATTAATTAAAAGTTAAAGAAGTTTAGTGTTCTTAAAATAATATTGAAACTTAAACATAATACGTCATTTGATTTTACAAAACAAAGTAGAATTAACAGGAAAAACATAAGAAAAAAGAATTATAGTAATTTTTGTTCATGTATAGCTAAAAAGCATTATTGGTGACTACCTTTCATCAACATCATTATCATCAAATATTCCCACGGCAACAACAACTTTAACACAAAGTTAATTATTAAGTACTAAAAAGAATAGTGAATAACAAAAATTTTGAATATTCAAACAAATAAAAAAAATTTAAATGACAGAAATTTCAAATTTATTTTGTTTAAAGATCAAAAAGTTTCTTTTAATTTAAAGGAAAAAAAATATTAAAACAGAATTCTCAAAACAAGAACTGGCAACTCTATATTTCTTTTTTAAACTATACCTTTTGTTCGTTATGTTTTTTAAGTGTGTACAATAAATTATACAAAATTTAGTTGAGTATTAAGTGTGTTTTCTCTTTAATTTAATATTTATACATTTCTAAATGCTCTTATATTTTTGGTTCTCTTGCGTTCAGTGTTGCCTCAGTTAAATTTTTTTATCGTCAAGTGAGTAGAAAACGTCAAAACAAAAAGTTTGCAGATTAAAGAACCAAAATATGTAGATTGATACAATAATTAAAAATTAGTTATCTTAACAAAGTTCAAGTGTCACAATTCTATTCTCAAGCTCATATGAACATTTTACTTGTAATATTCTTATAATGACCAATAGTTCACATTTATTGCATTTGAATTGATATAAATAAATAAAATACATTTACCAAATTAGCCCATACACCTTTATGCATACACATATGTATGGTGTTTGCTTTAAATATGATAAAATTATTGAATTTTTTTGGTGAAATAATGTCAAAAAATAAGTGGGGCTTGGTATTTCGAGTGAAGTTTTGTGAAAAAAACATTTTCCTTTTATCCGGATTGTCCGTATCCAAATAAAAACAAATATTAGTGAGACTTACCGATGTGAGTTTAAATCAAAACGAAATACATATTTATCAGTGGTCTAGAAAATTAATCAAAATAAGGATTAATAATTTGCCATTTATTTATTTTAAATTACTCTTTCATATCTCTGAATTTTATGTGAAAAGATCTCCGTCGCAAGTGGTAGGTACGCAGAAAAGAATTTTTCAAAAATAAAAAAAACGTGAATAGTACTCGTCTAATATAAGGAATATTTTAAGGTATTCCTAACAAAAATCGTTTAAATAAGCCAGTTATCTGGAATAATACAATTTGTTATCATATCAGTATATTCTGTAAACTGAAAACTAATGAGATTTCAAATTGCTATAATTTACATGACAAATTAAATTTTTTTTATAAAAAATCAAACAATTAACACATTTAAGTTTAATTTGTGTTTGATAAAACAAAACACAAAAAACACTCAAATTTGTTAGTGCTTCTCATATAAAAAGACGAATGCCAAAAACCATTCCTGTTCTAAAAACAGGCTGTAACATAAAAAAACCCTTTTTGACTTTACTCTGCTATTAAACTGAAAGTACTTTCATGACAATTTCAAAACACGCACAATTTTTTACTAATGCACACAAGTTTTTTTTTTAGTTTTTGTTTTTGTATTTTTTTTTTTAATTTTTGTTTTTTTTTTATTATTTTTTTAATTTTTGTTTTTTTTTTTTACTTTTTTTTAGTTTTTTGTTTTTTGTTTTTTTTTTTTTTATTTACCATACGTATACGGAAATTTCAAGAAAGTATTTTCATCTGTAATGGCAGGGTTAAGAACAAAAGAATCAAAATGGAGGACCACCTACACATTAACAGATATTAAAAAAGAAAAAAACCAAATTTGGTTAAAAATAAGTGCTAAACCATCAACATTCTTCCTTTACTCCCATAAAATTAGGGACCAGTTAAAGACTAAAGTTTAAATACACCCAAGCACACTGCACGTTCCGTGAAAGAGTGGTTGCTTTATTATGCTTCCAGACAGTTCCATAGCCCTCCCCAATCACCAGACTTAAACCCAATTGAGCATGTTTGGGGTTAATGAAGCGCAAATTAACATCAACCTCAATAACTAGCAAAGAGTCGCTTAAAGAAGCTCTTAAAAAAATCTGGTCGGAAATATCGCCATCTGAAACAGAAAGCTTGGTGCTTTCTATGCCACACCGCTTGCAGGCAGTTATAGATGAAACAAATTGTATTTTTTCAACTTCTTAGTCCTTTTCTTGTGCAAATAATACACTGGTTCCTGCCTCCAATTTTCATTCCTGTTTGATAATATCCAACGAATTTCGATACTGCTCCTTGTCTTGAGCATTTTAAGGATTCTCGTGGTGTCGAGGCAGTACGAACTTTCGACAGCAAAATCTGTATTAACGGTGTAGGTAAATATTTTATAGAAAATAGGTTTGAATTTCTCGTGGATATTGTTTAGGCGTATATCCAACAAATCCCAAGGGAGTAATGCGAACCGAAAAAAAAAAACAACAACAAAGGCAGTAAATTAATATATTCTTTAGGAGAACAAATTCTCCTCCTTATTTGCCCAAATAAATACAAATATTTACCTTGTTGTGCTTTATAAAATAAATTCAAAACGTAGATTCTGAATTCTTGGTATTAATACGTACGTAAGTACACATTATTGAACACTCTTGTTGTTTTCAAAGTTACAAAGCGATTAATTTTCAATATACATATATATATAAGAAGGTGGAAGACAATCTTTAAACACCGTTAGCGGTTCTCTTTGCTGAATAAATTTCCAGCAAAGCTATAGTTTTAAATTTACTATGAACATTAAGTGCAAGTCAGTTATTATTTAAACACAAACCGTGTGTTTAAACAGATATACTATATACATATTAATTTTTTACAACCCAATTCAGTAAATCAAAAAAAAAAAAAATCTAGAACCTAATCTTCGAGTTACCATCATATTCGTAATATGACTGAAAGTAAGTAATGCCAAATGGAATTTCATTTATAAAATAGGTGGATAACCGTGCGGTATTAAAAAATGGTATAGTGTTATGTACAGTGTTGGACAACACTTTCACTGGCAGCAGCGAAACGATGATACACAGGCCTTACACGATATGTGGCTGTGGCAGAATCACCAATTTTGTAGTAAGTTTTGATAATTTTTATGCGTTGTTTGATAGTTAAGCGATCCATTTTCGTCAATGTCAGACTTTCAACTGAAAAGAAAAAAATTGGTTTAACAATGTAGTTTGACAGATGTCGAATTCCAGTCCCATACTTTTGAAACCACGAAATGGATAATCCGGTATAAATATTACTTGATATTACCATGTGTCTATGTTTTGGGTGTACATAGTACTTTATTTAATTTTTTTTATTTTCGACTTCTAACAATAAAAAATTTTTGTTAATGTTTTCTCTTGAATTGTCCAACACTGTACACTAATACTACTACTACTAATATATACTGTAGATATAAAATTAAAAATTAGTTCCTCATAAGTATTTTTGTTTTTCTTTTCTTTTTTATGCTTTATATTTTTTATACGCACTTCCCTTCATTGGCTTGTAAATTAAGTATTCTAATCAGTTATGAAATTTTATTTCCTTTTCAAAATCCATTCTGTATTTTAAATTGTACATAATTATTTATTCAATTGAGGTTTTAAAAAAATATCGTTTTTTTATTTATTTATTTATTTTATTATATATACCTATGTATGTATATATATGTACATACATACATGCATACATACATACATAATTGGTCATTACAACCCTTTTTCAGAGTTACGGCCTTGCTTCTCACAGCACCCATAGTGTGTGCCTCAATTTTTATGCGTGAGTACCCGAACTTACAGTTTAACATCAAACTCAAACGTCAGACTTGAGGTAATTCTTCGTGGCAATCAATTATTCTCAATGCTTTGGAGGTGGTCGCCACAAGAAATATTTTTTCATATTAATTTCTTTCAATATATCAGAGGTATTATATCTGCACCCAGAAAAAATGGTGACATACATGTACTAATTGACCACATTCATTGTCTAAAGTGTATCAAGACTGCTAGGAGGTAGTCGCAACGCTGGGGTTTGAACCCGGAGCTCTTGTCTTGTGAGCAAACTCATTAACCACTAGACTACGGCGACTTCTATTTTAATTATATCTATCACAAATTTATAGCAAAAAAATTACATTTGTAAATAATTGCAGTAACGGTCGATAACGCGACAATCTTTGATTATCGAAAAAAAATGTAGTGATTAATAAGTAGCGAAACTTTTTATTTAGGTTAAGGTCACGGATGTTGATTTAATTTAAAATTTTGAGAAGCTTATATGCAAAGCACGCGAAGTGGCAACAACAAATGATGCTTGAGGGTCTAGAACGCGACATTGGAATAGCAATTAAAGGAAAACAAAAATCTACCGTTAATCTACCTTTGTTTGGTCTCTTTCTATTTTGGAATACTTATTTGTTCTTAATAGAATAATTTAATAAGAAAATTATAACCAAAACATAAACTTAAAAGCAACAAAGACAATAGAGAAAACGTCAACAAAAGTAGCAGAGAGCAATCAAAACATATTTGCATCTTTGAAGTAAAATTTTTTGCAGAAAATAATAACAAATACCTATGCTGTAATTGAAGCATTTTATAAAAATGTATATTTTAAAAATAGAAAGAAATATTTTTTTTCATATTTCTTTTTTTGAAGATGTCAGAGCCTGGAGTCGAACCCAGGGCCCATGTCTTAGTAAGCCAACACACTAACCTCTAGACCACGGCGACTACATTCTATTTACCATTAGAAATAATGTGTGTGAAGATAAATTCGAATTTGAAAAGCAAAGACATAAACCATCTCTCTTTAGCTAACACATTTTTTGCGTTAACAGAGCTCTGTTAATAGTTTAACAGCGATTATGTACGGGTATTTCAGGACTTATTAGGCATTTAATGGACACACATTCCAATTTTAGGAAGAAAAGGTACTCCCATATGGAAGCTATATTGTTCACTTTGTATCTCATAAAAAAAAAATCATATTTATTTAGTTTTAGGTTAAAAAAAAGCCGAAACAAATTCTTTCAAAATAAACCAAATAAGTGGAGAAGATCAGTGGCCATTATGGAAAAATACGAAAATGCAGGTATATCACACTATATGGGGATGACAGTCCAAGGGGTTCCTAATGGAGCAGTATTAGTGGTATTCCTGAAATAATTTTGGGATTTGAGAAAATCTAATTTGAAAAATTCAATTTTTTTGCAAAATGACTGGAGAAGATCAGTGGCCATTATGGAAAAATACGAAAATGCAGGTATATCACACTATATAGGGATGACAGTCCAAGGGGTCCCTAATGGAGCAGTATTAGTGGTATTCCTGAAATAATTTTGGGATTTGAGAAAATTTAATTTAAAAAATTCAATTTTTTCAATTTTTGTAAAATGACTGGAGAAGATCAATGGTCATTTTGGATAAATACGAAAATGCAGGTATATCACACTATATGGGGATGACAGTCCAAGGGGTTCCTAATGGAGCAGTATTAGTGGTATTCCTGAAATAATTTTGGGATTTGAGAAAATCTAATTTGAAAAATTCAATTTTTTTGCAAAATGACTGGAGAAGATCAGTGGCCATTATGGAAAAATACGAAAATGCAGGTATATCACACTATATAGGGATGACAGTCCAAGGGGTCCCTAATGGAGCAGTATTAGTGGTAATCCTGAAATAATTTTGGGATTTGAGAAAATCTAGTTTGAAAAATTCAATTTTTTTGCAAAATGACTGGAGAAGATCAGTGGCCATTATGGAAAAATACGAAAATGCAGGTATATCACACTATATGGGGATGACAGTCCAAGGGGTTCCTAATGGAGCAGTATTAGTGGTATTCCTGAAATAATTTTGGGATTTGATAAAATTTAATTTGAAAAATTCAATTTTTTTGCAAAATGACTGGAGAAGATCAGTGGCCATTACGGAAAAATACGAAAATGCAGGTATATCACACTATATGGGGATGACAGTCCAAGGGGTTCCTAATGGAGCAGTATTAGTGGTATTCCTGAAATAATTTTGGGATTTGAGAAAATTTAATTTAAAAAATTCAATTTTTTCAATTTTTGTAAAATGACTGGAGAAGATCAATGGTCATTTTGGAAAAATACGAAAATGCAGGTATATCACACTATATGGGCATGATAGTTCAAGGGGTTCCTAATGGAGCAGTATTAGTGGTATTCCTGAAATAATTTTGGGATTTGAGAAAATTTAATTTGAAAAATTCAATTTTTTTGCAAAATGACTGGAGAAGATCAGTGGCCATTATGGGAAAATACGAAAATGCAGGTATATCACACTATATGGGGATGACAGTCCAAGGGGTTCCTAATGGAGCAGTATTAGTGGTATTCCTGAAATAATTTTGGGATTTGAGAAAATTTAGTTTGAAAAATTCAATTTTTTTGCAAAATGACTGGAGAAGATCAGTGGCCATTTTGGAAAAATACGAAAATGCAGGTATATCACACTATATGGGGATGACAGTCCAAGGGGTTCCTAATGGAGCAGTATTAGTGGTATTCCTGAAATAATTTTGGGATTTGAGAAAATTTAATTTAAAAAATTCAATTTTTTCAATTTTTGTAAAATGACTGGAGAAGATCAATGGTCATTTTGGATAAATACGAAAATGCAGGTATATCACACTATATGGGGATGACAGTCCAAGGGGTTCCTAATGGAGCAGTATTAGTGGTATTCCTGAAATAATTTTGGGATTTGAGAAAATCTAATTTGAAAAATTCAATTTTTTTGCAAAATGACTGGAGAAGATCAGTGGCCATTATGGAAAAATACGAAAATGCAGGTATATCACACTATATGGGGATGACAGTCCAAGGGGTTCCTAATGGAGCAGTATTAGTGGTATTCCTGAAATAATTTTGGGATTTGAGAAAATTTAATTTAAAAAATTCAATTTTTTCAATTTTTGTAAAATGACTGGAGAAGATCAATGGTCATTTTGGATAAATACGAAAATGCAGGTATATCACACTATATGGGGATGACAGTCCAAGGGGTTCCTAATGGAGCAGTATTAGTGGTATTCCTGAAATAATTTTGGGATTTGAGAAAATTTAGTTTGAAAAATTCAATTTTTTTGCAAAATGACTGGAGAAGATCAGTGGCCATTTTGGAAAAATACGAAAATGCAGGTATATCACACTATATGGGGAAGACAGTCCAAGGGGTCCCTAATGGAGCAGTATTAGTAGTATTCCTGAAATAATTTTGAGATTTGAGAAAATTTAATTTAAAAAATTCAATTTTTTCAATTTTTGTAAAATGACTGGAGAAGATCAATGGTCATTTTGGAAAAATACGAAAATGCAGGTATATCACACTATATGGGCATGATAGTTCAAGGGGTTCCTAATGGAGCAGTATTAGTGGTATTCCTGAAATAATTATGGGATTTGAGAAAATTTAGTTTGAAAAATTCAATTTTTTTGCAAAATGACTGGTGAAGATCAGTGGCCATTATGGAAAAATACGAAAATGCAGGTATATCACACTATATAGGGATGACAGTCCAAGGGGTCCCTAATGGAGCAGTATTAGTGGTATTCCTGAAATAATTTTGGGATTTGAGAAAATTTAGTTTGAAAAATTCAATTTTTTTGCAAAATGACTGGTGAAGATCAGTGGCCATTATGGAAAAATACGAAAATGCAGGTATATCACACTATATGGGGATGACAGTCCAAGGGGTTCCTAATGGAGCAGTATTAGTGGTATTCCTGAAATAATTTTGGGATTTGAGAAAATTTAATTTAAAAAATTCAATTTTTTCAATTTTTGTAAAATGACTGTAGAAGATCAGTGGCCATTTTGGAAAAATACGAAAATGCAGGTATATCACACTATATGGGGAAGACAGTCCAAGGGGTTCCTAATGGAGCAGTATTAGTGGTATTTCTGAAATAATTTTGGGATTTGAGAAAATTTAATTTAAAAAATTCAATTTTTGTGAAACGACCAGCCAACTAGAGAAGATCAGTGGCCATTATGGAAAAATAAGAAATTGCAGGTATATCACACCTGTATTAATAATTTTTTAATTTAGCTTTTTTTTATACTATATATTAATTATTTATTTTAGTTTTGATTCACTATATGTTTCATATGCAGGTAATGTTAACATTACTCTGTTAACTAAGTAATTCTGTTGTTAAAAAGAATTTAACTATCGTAGCTAACTTCACACACTTCTTCTCCAGTCATTTTGCAAAAAAATTGAATTTTTCAAATTAATTTTTCTCAAATCCCAAAATTATTTCAGGAATACCACTAATACTGCTCCATTAGGAACCCCTTGGACTGTCTTCCCCATATAGTGTGATATACCTGCATTTTCGTATTTTTCCCTAATGGCCACTGATCTTCTCCAGTCATTTTGCAAAAAAATTGAATTTTTCAAATTAAATTTTCTCAAATCCCAAAATTATTTCAGGAATACCACTAATACTGCTCCATTAGGAACCCCTTGGACTGTCATCCCCATATAGTGTGATATACCTGCATTTTCGTATTTTTCCATAATGGCCACTGATCTTCTCCAGTCATTTTGCAAAAAAATTGAATTTTTCAAATTAAATTTTCTCAAATCCCAAAATTATTTCAGGAATACCACTAATACTGCTCCATTAGGGACCCCTTGGACTGTCTTCCCCATATAGTGTGATATACCTGCATTTTCGTATTTTTCCATAATGGCCACTGATCTTCTCCAGTCATTTTGCAAAAAAATTGAATTTTTCAAATTAAATTTTCTCAAATCCCAAAATTATTTCAGGAATACCACTAATACTGCTCCATTAGGAACCCCTTGGACTGTCATCCCCATATAGTGTGATATACCTGCATTTTCGTATTTATCTAAAATGACCATTGATCTTCTCCAGTCATTTTACAAAAATTGAAAAAATTGAATTTTTTAAATAAAATTTTCTCAAATCCCAAAATTATTTCAGGAATACCACTAATACTGCTCCATTAGGGACCCCTTGGACTGTTATCCCCATATAGTGTGATATACCTGCATTTTCGTATTTTTCCATAATGGCCACTGATCTTCTCCAGTCATTTTGCAAAAAAATTGAATTTTTCAAATTAAATTTTCTCAAATCCCAAAATTATTTCAGGAATACCACTAATACTGCTCCATTAGGGACCCCTTGGACTGTCTTCCCCATATAGTGTGATATACCTGCATTTTCGTATTTTTCCATAATGGCCACTGATCTTCTCCAGTCATTTTGCAAAAAAATTGAATTTTTCAAATTAAATTTTCTCAAATCCCAAAATTATTTCAGGAATACCACTAATACTGCTCCATTAGGAACCCCTTGGACTGTCATCCCCATATAGTGTGATATACCTGCATTTTCGTATTTTTCCATAATGGCCACTGATCTTCTCCAGTCATTTTGCAAAAAAATTGAATTTTTCAAATTAAATTTTCTCAAATCCCAAAATTATTTCAGGAATACCACTAATACTGCTCCATTAGGAACCCCTTGGACTGTCATCCCCATATAGTGTGATATACCTGCATTTTCGTATTTTTCCATAATGGCCACTGATCTTCTCCAGTCATTTTGCAAAAAAATTGAATTTTTCAAATTAAATTTTCGCAAATCCCAAAATTATTTCAGGAATACCACTAATACTGCTCCATTAGGAACCCCTTGAACTATCATGCCCATATAGTGTGATATACCTGGATTTTCGTATTTTTCCAAAATGACCATTGATCTTCTCCAGTCATTTTACAAAAATTGAAAAAATTGAATTTTTTAAATTAAATTTTCTCAAATCCCAAAATTATTTCAGGAATACCACTAATACTGCTCCATTAGGAACCCCTTGGACTGTCATCCCCATATAGTGTGATATACCTGCATTTTCGTATTTTTCCATAATGGCCACTGATCTTCTCCAGTCATTTTGCAAAAAAATTGAATTTTTCAAATTAAATTTTATCAAATCCCAAAATTATTTCAGGAATACCACTAATACTGCTCCATTAGGAACCCCTTAGACTGTCATCCCCATATAGTGTGATATACCTGCATTTTCGTATTTTTCCATAATGGCCACTGATCTTCTCCAGTCATTTTGCAAAAAAATTGAATTTTTCAAATTAAATTTCCTCAAATCCCAAAATTATTTCAGGAATACCACTAATACTGCTCCATTAGGAACCCCTTGGACTGTCATCCCCATATAGTGTGATATACCTGCATTTTCGTATTTTTCCATAATGGCCACTGATCTTCTCCAGTCATTTTGCAAAAAAATTGAATTTTTCAAATTAAATTTTCTCAAATCCCAAAATTATTTCAGGAATACCACTAATACTGCTCCATTAGGAACCCCTTGGACTGTCATCCCCATATAGTGTGATATACCTGCATTTTCGTATTTTTCCATAATGGCCACTGATCTTCTCCAGTCATTTTGCAAAAAAATTGAATTTTTCAAATTAAATTTTCGCAAATCCCAAAATTATTTCAGGAATACCACTAATACTGCTCCATTAGGAACCCCTTGAACTATCATGCCCATATAGTGTGATATACCTGGATTTTCGTATTTTTCCAAAATGACCATTGATCTTCTCCAGTCATTTTACAAAAATTGAAAAAATTGAATTTTTTAAATTAAATTTTCTCAAATCCCAAAATTATTTCAGGAATACCACTAATACTGCTCCATTAGGAACCCCTTGGACTGTCATCCCCATATAATGTGATATACCTGCATTTTCGTATTTTTCCATAATGGCCACTGATCTTCTCCAGTCATTTTGCAAAAAAATTGAATTTTTCAAATTAAATTTTATCAAATCCCAAAATTATTTCAGGAATACCACTAATACTGCTCCATTAGGAACCCCTTGGACTGTCATCCCCATATAGTGTGATATACCTGCATTTTCGTATTTTTCCATAATGGCCACTGATCTTCTCCAGTCATTTTGCAAAAAAATTGAATTTTTCAAATTAAATTTCCTCAAATCCCAAAATTATTTCAGGAATACCACTAATACTGCTCCATTAGGAACCCCTTGGACTGTCATCCCCATATAGTGTGATATACCTGCATTTTCGTATTTTTCCATAATGGCCACTGATCTTCTCCAGTCATTTTGCAAAAAAATTGAATTTTTCAAATTAAATTTTCTCAAATCCCAAAATTATTTCAGGAATACCACTAATACTGCTCCATTAGGAACCCCTTGAACTATCATGCCCATATAGTGTGATATACCTTCATTTTCGTATTTTTCCAAAATGACCATTGATCTTCTCCAGTCATTTTACAAAAATTGAAAAAATTGAATTTTTTAAATTAAATTTTCTCAAATCTCAAAATTATTTCAGGAATACTACTAATACTGCTCCATTAGGGACCCCTTGGACTGTCTTCCCCATATAGTGTGATATACCTGCATTTTCGTATTTTTCCAAAATGGCCACTGATCTTCTCCAGTCATTTTGCAAAAAAATTGAATTTTTCAAATTAAATTTTCTCAAATCCCAAAATTATTTCAGGAATACCACTAATACTGCTCCATTAGGAACCCCTTGGACTCTCATCCCCATATAGTGTGATATACCTGCATTTTCGTATTTTTCCATAATGGCCACTGATCTTCTCCAGTCATTTTGCAAAAAAATTGAATTTTTCAAATTAAATTTTCTCAAATCCCAAAATTATTTCAGGAATACCACTAATACTGCTCCATTAGGGACCCCTTGGACTGTCATCCCCATATAGTGTGATATACCTGCATTTTCGTATTTTTCCATAATGGCCACTGATCTTCTCCACTTATTTGGTTTTTTTTGAAAGAATTTGTTTCGGCTTTTTTTTTGACCTAAAACTAAATAAATATGAATTTTTTTTTATGAGATACAAAGTGAACAATATAGCTTCCATATGGGAGTACCTTTTCTTCCTAAAATTGGAATGTGTGTCCATTAAATGCCTAATAAGTCCTGAAATACCCGTACATAGTCGCTGTTAAACTATTAACAGAGCTCTGTTAACGCAAAAAATGTGTTAGCTAAAGAGAGATGGTTTATGTCTTTGCTTTTCAAATTCGAATTTAACTTCACACACATTTAGAAATAATGTTTTAGTAAAAAAATGTGAAACTAGTATTTTAAGCAAATAGTTTATTGATTAAAAGAAAAAAAAAATACTCACGTTTCTGAGACGCTCACCCTTATTTGACTGTATTTTAAATGTTATTTATATAGTTTTTTTTTTGTAGAAGTATGGAAAACAATTTAGCTTCCTTTAAACTCATATCTTTTGTACTAATTTTTAGGACCATACAATAGGGGTACTTTTGAAAGAGTGTTGAGAGAACAAAAGCAAGAACTATGGAGAGAGAGAGAGAGTGCAATGGCAATAACCGAAAATAAATATAATGATGGCTCAACTTTATCCCTCTAGGAATTAGAAAATAAATAAAATATCCAAAACAGATGTACTTACATTGTTACATTTTTGTGTGTGTGTGTGTGTGTGAGCTAAACAATATACATTTTCTGTATCTAGCAAAAATGCAACCGACATACAGTTGCCCGCAAAACTGACACAGCAACATATTTTCGAGAGTTTAATGAGTTTTTATTTATTTTAGCAAAAATATGAAAACAATACCTGTATTTATTTTTAATTTAAGATCTGTCACTTACTTTATTAAAAGTATTATTATTTAGAATATACATACATATGTACATACATTTTAAATACAAATTTTGCAACATTCATATTCACCCTTATTCTGCGTTTCGATTACGTTTCCGCATTCAGTTACGCTCGAATCGAAAATAGGTATTCTAAAAAAAACCTAATCGAAAGAAAAAGAAGAAGAGAAGAGTATGTTCAAACCAGCTGCTTTGTTATGAAACGTATGAAATAGAAACATAAAAATAAAAAATTTTGTAAACAATGTAATTGCCAAACTATAAAAAATAAAATTTGATGAATAATAAATAAATAAAAATAAAATATTTTAGCTTTAGGTCGTTAAATTTTTTATTTAACAACTAATAAAGGTCAAATAAAAAACAAAAATTATCACATTTTTATTTAAAATAAAATATACTTAGGCTAACAGGAAAGATTGGCTGGCTCATCATCATCTTCTAATCTGAATCTAAATCACTAGATGGATGCTCCAGTTTTAACATTCGCAGCTTGATTTCTACCTTCTTTTTTAGCAATTCCTCTTTAATTTTATTGTGACGCCGCTGTTCTTCTAACTGTTGTGCAGCAATGTCAGACTGCTTCTCTAAAGAGCGATTTATGCGCCATAAATGCGAAGACATCTCGTCATACCTTTTCAAAATGGCTTCATTGAATTATCTGACATCGTTGTGAAATTCTTTCTTTTTGTTTTCTTTTGTACTAAGCTGCTGACGCCTTTTTGAAGTAGTAGCTACATCAGCAAGATCTTCAGACCGAGTGGAAATATCCATTTCGGTAGATCGCGTATCATCTGACATCTCGCTGGCCACTCCAAAATCCACTGTACCGCTAATGCCACTTGTACTTGTTACCAAGCCCGTCAGCTGAATTACTTTGTCCTCAAGGTGGCTAATGCGCAGTAAGCGACAGTTCCCTCCTCCGGTGCTCATCATTTTCTTTTTGTTTGTTGTCAACTTGCGTTTTATATAACTTTTCCAGTCAATCCACACCTTAAAAAATATTTTTAATATGCATACATATGCAACTAAAATGTCATACTTTCTTCCATGCAGCGTCAGTTTTTATTGGTGGACCTATTGCGTTAAGTGCGTTTGCAACTTCTTCCCAGAATGCCTGTACTTCTTCCTTGGGACGCTTATGATACCCAGACGCAATATCATCCTTCGTTGCCATTAAACTCGCCAGCTTTTCATACTGCTCAGGTGTTGTGTTTTTTGACCTGAAATAAATTAAATAAAGCTTTAAGGTTAAAAAAAAAAAACAAAATTTATTACAAAATAAATTTATAGCATTTTATACTCACATTTTATTTAATTATACACTTTTTTAACTACAAAAATAAAAATCGAAAAACTTTCCGTTAGTAAATAAACAATTTGAAAAAACGTAGCTACGATCGTAACGCAGAATACATACAATCGAAAAACAAATTAAATTGTTACGGGGAACGGAACGCAGAATATCAAATTTGCCAAACTGAGCAATTTACGATCCGAATCGAAACGCAGAATAAGGGTGATTACTTCTAAATACGTCAACTCAAAATTAAGGGCACACTTCTTGTTTATGTGGAATAACGGTACAATTTGAAATTGTAGAAAATCAAAAGACAGTTTTTTTTCATAATTAAAAGCGTAGTTTGCACAAAATATACAAATTAGTTAAATTTTGTTTTGGTAATAACTAAAATATATTCATAAAGAACCAATATAATGCCACGTAAACCATTAAGTCTTTAGGAGCGACAAATTATAATCCATTTGTATTTAAAAGATAGTTTTCGCCTGTTTAGTTTTTTCGTTACATCTTAGGCACTTACAGTCTGATTTTAAAGTCTGATATATAAGTGAGTTTGGTTTTATCGAGACAGAAATATTGATATATCATAATTTAATAGTTTCTTTTTGTCTCTTTCCTGCTTTTATCAAAATATTCCATAAATTTAGAATTAACTGTGCAATAGACTTTGGAACATCAAAGCCACTGGCATTCCCCTTTCAGGTTATGTTACAAAAATAGAAAATGTCAAATTGCCAACAGCTGTCATGTACGCAATAGTAGAAGGTGAAGATTTTTCCACTCTTGGAGAAGCAAATCTCGTAATCTTTAATATTTTTTTTTTCAGTTTTATTGCAACTATTTTTTCTAATTTTATATTAAAAATTAAGTATTAAAAAATATTTTTGTAATCTTTATCAAAAACCTCAGCATAAATATGCTTTCCAAAGTGATTATCAATCGCATTCTTATTATTATTACTAAATAAACAAGCTTGGTTTATTTTGCTTTGTAATTTATTAAAGATAGTTTAACCAAAATATCGAGTCACTGGGAGATGTAAAAGGTTTAATTTAAGGTGAGTTACAAGTCGTTTTGTTGATCCGCCATTTGCCTCTAAAACCTTTTTACACATTTTAAATTGTGCTTGTGGTGGTCCTTTTATGTCTACTAAAATATAACACCACACAGAACTACTATTGTAATTATTTGATTTGTGTTCTTCAAAAGCCATAATTTTTTACAAATTTATTTACTTATATGTATATTCAAAATTAGTAAAATAAGAGTGTTTCTTCTTATCAGCGTTGTTTACTTACACGATTAATCAGGGTGCCACATATGTTATTGAACTATGCTTGTTTGGTACACAAATAAAAAAGGGACGCAATTTGATTCCTACCAAATAATTCTATTCGTATAAAATATGCTTCTAAAATTGTAAATTAAAATACTAAAATATTCGTGTTTCTTTAAAGAAATATAAGTATACATATGTAAATTCATAATTCGGAAAATTCCGGGATATCCCGGGACAAGTTTTTTGAAATAGGAAACTTATAAAATACTAAGGCTGTATTAAAATTTGTTTAATTAGATTTTGCTTGCTAGTGTAAGCATTTTCACACAATTGCAACACTAATTCTGTACAACCCTAAATATCGGCCGTTAAAAAGTGTTCTTTTAGAATGTCTTTCAATTTGAACGCCTATGTATCATCCATATGTCGTCAATCAAAACATCGATGTATCGTTTGCACCCCTAATTGCTATACGGAAATATCATTAGAAAATACATATGTACATATATAGAAGAGCTTCGTTTAATATAAACACATATTCTGAATTGAAATGAAAAAATGTTTTTATTTATACTATAAATTAAATTTTATAGTATACATACATATATGTACATAAGTACTTATATTCTTTTATTATACTGCATTATAACCTGTAGATTTAAACATAAAAATTATTTATAAATAAACAAAAGTAAAAAAAAACACTTATATACATGCACTTATGCATTTGTTTACATGTGTGTATATAAAAGACAGTAAAAACAGGATATTTGAAATATTGCATCTTGTCATATGCACATATACACGCATATATTTTCCACGTAAATATGTGTGAATGTGTTAGGAAAGAGAGATAAAGAAGCAAAATGCGCACGCATGCCGAAAATCTCTTAGTACGTATGTTTGAAAATATACACATCCATACATATGTGTGTATGTATACATTCATAAATTCAATGTACACCTAGATCTGTTTTTATGCGGATTTGAAGTTATGCGGTTTTAAAATCAACTTTTTTTTTTTTTTGTGTTGTCCGACCGTATCAACTGCTAATGTGTGTCTTATTTGATCTAGCGATGATAACGATAATAATTTGATTGGTTTCTCTAGCGATGAGTATAATTTGCCACCAATTCAAAAGCTGATAAAACCCTTACCACGTAGTGATTCCGATAATGTGTAATGTCTACTTTTACGTATCAAATCTTAATAGGTATTTTAAAAATTAATTTTTTCAACTTTTCGGGACGAATCATTTTGTGTGAAAATTAGTCTTTTTTATGCGGATTTCCTTTATACGGTTTTGTTTGGAACGCATCTACCGCATAAAAAAAGACCTAGGTGTAATTATATACATACATACATATTTTGGTAAAAGTCTTTTACGTCGTATTGGTTTTTTATGCCGCATTCAACAGTTCGGTGTTGCCATAAAACGTATTGTTGCTTTTTGAGTTTAAAAAAAGAGTGACTGTTTGTATAAAAAAAGGAGAAAAGGGGGCTTGAAATTGTTGGTCTGGGTACTATTTTTGCGTTTAATAACCCTCTTCGTATCTTTTATTATAGTATTTGTTCCCTAGGGCGGCTTTTTTTTATAAATACATACATACATATGTATGTACATACGTATGTATGTTATGTACCCATATAATTTTTTTTGTCTACAAGTGGAGGGTGGTTGTTTATGCTTTCCGGGCCCATCCTTTATATTACTACCATGTCTATTTTATATTTTCAAATATTTCTAATCTCTAGCAAAACCAATTGGTTTCTAACTTCTTATTTGGCACTATCGCTATCTCTTTTGTTTCGATTTAATTAATATGTTTCTTTTTATTCATTGTGCATCCCAGTAAACACTATTTAATGATTTTAAATAAGAAAGAATTTTAAATTAAAGCTGCGTTTAGTGTGCACTCACCCAATTTTTATTCTATAAGTATATATGTATGTATGTATGTATGTAGCTTAATATTATTTACTGTTGCTGCGGCATCATTTGCTTTCAGTTCAGCTCTTGTTGCTCTTATTATTTTCAATTGGCGTCCGTCTCACCATCTCTCCTAAACAGAAGTTTTATATTCAAATTTTATTGATTTTTTCCTCATTTTGTGGGTATTAGTGTTACCAACATCATCTTAATGATGTACCGGTACCGGAATTACACATATGAAGAAAAATTACACACAGATTTAATAACCTCAATGCCTCATCAAGGTGCTGCTGTTTTGTAAAATAAAGGATATTTAATTAATTATTAAAATATATTAGAATATTTAAAAAAAACTTCAATGAGTTGGTTTAGTTTTTGCAAACCAAAATGTGAAACATTTAAATTTCTATTTGATTTTTTTAGAAGTGAAGAATTTTTATTTAATAAATTTTTTAATAAATAAATATAACCCTAAAGAGTTATAATAGCTACCTTGGAAAATTCTGAGTTACAATTTTTACAATATTTTTATAAAAATGCTTTAACTTTCATTAGGGTACCGAATACAATACAACTTTGAAGAAAAAACTCTTAAAGTATCGAGTTGTTATTTTTAATCAGAGTGGGCAAACAAACAAAACATTTCGCAAAAGTTACAACAGTCATGCACTTTTTAAAATTTTTTTAATGGTATTGTACATGAGCAAAACCAAAACAAATACTTCTAAATGAGAAAGAGCGCAAATGAAACAATGAGCTTTTCGCTCTTGTGCTTGCTTTGTTTTTTGTTGTTTCTTTTCTCTTCTTCTTTTCTTTTTCTCTTCTTCTATCCTTTTTCTTCTCATTCATTTTTTGTTTTACCTACGCAAATTTGAGTTAGTGTATTTGTAGTACTCAAAAAAAAACATGAGTGCTGCGAGAAGCTAGGCCGTAATCCTGACACAGGGTTGTAAAGGCCAGGTATGTATGTATGTATGCTAAAAAATAGAATTTATGTACATGCATACTATGTACATATGTATGTCAGAAACATACGACTTTAAAATGTTCTATAATTGCACAGACCTTCCAAGATTACGTTACGCTACATTACAGCTGCGAAAACCTTTTGCTAATTAGCAGACTTATTCTGTAATTCTCTTAGTAAAGCTTAATCTCTATCGGCAAAATGCTAAAAAAATTATATTATTTTTATTTCTAACCAGAGTACCAAATCGTTCTTGCAAATTGGAAGAACAAATTCATTTACTATTAATTATTATAATACAGTAGTTCCCGCTTAAGTGCGCATCAAAAAAAGCAAAATTTTCTGCGCATTTAAGCGGGGAATCATTTATCCGAAAACCCTTATAATGCGCAATTAATGCTTTTATAAAAACCTCGTTTAAAAGACTTAATAATCATTTAAAATAGATTTTATAATTTAAAGGAATACATATAACGTTTATTATATAAAGAATGATAACTAGGTACATACATACATATGTAATTTTTAAAATTTAAATTATAATTCATATAGCACTTTTACCCTAAAACATGTAAACAACAATACAAAATTAAAAATGTAGATTTTTTTTAAGAAGTTAAGATAACGTCAAGATAAAAAAAATTCAACTTGGCACCATTTTTATATGTGCTTAATTTTTAAGCAGTTTTAAAATTATCCCCTTATATAAGCGGATATAAATAAAAATTTGTATGGAATATTTATATTCGGTTCGAAAAAAACACCGCTAAAATAACTTTTTAGAACTTATTTTTTTAACGCCTTGCGAGATATGTATTTAACCCTCCATTACTAACCTCTGGGTCGAATCGACCCAGACGCGCAAATTTTTTAAACTAAAAAAAAAACATGACGATATTTTAATTCAAGATATATGTGTAATCTAAATTTGTGTATATTTAAACGTTTATAAATAATAAACATAAGGAAAATTTATGATATTATGCATATAAAATTATTTTAAAAAACAGTCTGGGTCGATTATACCCATAGTTAGTAATAATGTAACAAAGATTATGGGTCGACTATACCCATAGTTAGCAATAATGTAACAAAGATTATGGGTCGATTAGACCCAGGTTAGTTATACCGTTATACAAAAAATATATGTTCATTTATTCGCATTGTAATAAATTAAAACGCAAAACCAAAACCACGTGCTTTAAATGTGGAAAATATATTTGCCAGAAGCACTGTGCTCAAATTGCATTGTTTCTGCACAAGAGGAATCCATTTATGACGATATGTTCGATGATGAAAATTCCGAATAAAAGGTAACATTTACAGTACATAACTGAAAAATGTTTGCTTTAGCCGTACCAATTTTTCTTTCTAACATTTTACTATTATATTTCAGGTTTCAAATGCACTTTATTTGACGTCAATATCTTAAAAACTCATAATTTTATGCGCAATTCGGCTGGATAACTTTTTTTTCACTTTTTTTAGCTATGTTGTAATGAATTCATACTTAATATTAATTTAAATATTTTTTTTTAATTTACACCATTGTATACTAAAATTAAACAATAAAAGACTAATATCTACCAAAAGAAGTAAACGTTGTATCAATTTATAAGTTGAGACGATTTCAATGGATAATACAATTCAGGGTCGATAAGACCCATGGTTAGTAACCATGCGACATGATTTAAGGTTAGTAATGCCGGGTTAAAAAACGCAAGGTTTTGATTAGGCACTTAAGCGATTATTTGGTTTACATTTAAGTAATATGGGACAAAAAAAATAATCATGTAAACGAGGAATGCATTTAAGCGAGGTCATTTAAGCGGGATGTTTTTGCATGTATGTAAAGGTAAAAATATTTCTTGTCAGCATATGTTGCGCATTTAAGAGAGGATATCGTTTAAGCGGGGAGCATTTAAGCGGGAACTACTGTATCTTCAATACTGAGGTTCGATTAAATTAATAGCTCATAATTCAGCTTTACTATAAGTAAATTAGAGAGAGATTTTTTGAGAGTTTTGATTTAAGCATGGTTAATATCACACATCTTGAGTGCTGCGAGAGGCTAGGCCGTAATTCTGACACAGGGTTGTAAAGGCCAATTATGTATGTATGTATGTATGTTGTATTGTGTGTTGGCGACAGGCAGGCGTTCAAAATTCAAAAAATTTATGAATGCATTACAACAACAACGTCATGAAACAATTTTGCTTAGAAAAATCTGAATGCAGACGTTCGAGTGTGAAAAAAAATTCTGCTTTTCGTTTTGTGCATAAAGAAAATAAAAAAATTTCTTCACTTATTCTTCATGTATGTACGCTTAGAAAAAATGAATGCACACGTTCGCGTGTGATTTTAAGAAAATAAATTTGTGCTGCTCGTTCATGTGCGTGGAGAAAAATAAAAATTTTTAAAAATCGCATTTTTGATTATATGTATTCAGAAATGTTAGTTTTTGAGTATTCATAAATGGAAAAATCTGAACTCTGTTTCTAACCCTTATTAGTGTTTCCATGCTTTGAAATTTGTTTTCTAAAAAAAAAATAATAATTTTCCTCAAAAATGTTTTTAAAAAATTTTAAAATGTGTATTTTAAAAATTTAATTTAAAAATGTATGTAAGTCAAAGTTTATTTTATTTTGGCACTACTAGTCACTAAAATACATAATTTTTGCGTAGTATTTTTTCCTGAAACCACAAAATGCATAAATTATGATATATTTTCATACAATGATGATTGTGTGCCATTGTCTTTCTGTTTGGTTTTCAAATAACACCAGTCACTATATTTGGTAGTTACACCAATTTTTGAAATTTTTTATGCCTTTTAGAAGAATGCCAAGATTGGAATTAAGAGCAACATAAGCGTCAACCTAGACTACAGAGCTTTATTTATGTAAAATGTTCCTTAATAAAGGTTTACATATGTATATCTTAGTACATATTAGGAAAAATAATTAACAAAAATTTGTTATGTTAAATTCAAACCGTTGAAATAAGAGTGGCTTTTGTTTACCTCAAAGGAAAAAGTAACCAAAACAAAAAAAATCTACATTTAGGAACACACTGCAGTAAAAATAACCAATTTTGGTTAGAAATAAAGAAAAACGGCAACGCTGAACACAACAATAAAATTCAAAACTTCTGTGTTTTCTCTCTTTTGCTCTCTTCTTTCATAAAATTTTATGTGTACTAGGGAGTGCATTTCTTTGTTTTAAAAACGTTAAACATAACTTTTTCATACATACATATGTACCTATATACTTCTCTTTTTGTATTCTTGGTTGTTAGTTTTCTTTGTTTATTTTTTTCCTAGTTTTTCCCGGGTCGTGTACTGTACAGTGCGCATAGTTGAATATTTGAATGTTTTTTTTTTTGTTGATGTAACCGCTGCTGGTTGACTGACTCATTGCTTGCTTATTTTTTATTGTTGAGGATTTTCTTATGCTTGTTCTCGAGTTCCTGTTTGTGTTGTAGTTTTTGTTTAATTCGTTTAAATAATAATATCCACACTAACACATGAATATGCGCACATAAAACAAATAATCTATATACCTACATAAATACCTACTATACACATAAGGCAAATGAATACCAATGCGTATGTATGTATGACTGCCCCAGTTAAATAATATCCTTTTAATGTACCAGACACATATCGAACACAAACTTTTTCTACGTGGACTATAATGGTCTGTTATATTTATTAGAAAATGTTATTTTGTTATATGTACATTGTATATACATACCTTGCATGTGTACATATGTAGGTACCTCCCTACTTAGGCATATAGTAAATATAAGTTTAATTACTTTTTTCTTTTGGTTTGTGTGTGTATGTATGTAACACTATAAATTTATTAGTTTTATTTTACATATGTACATACTTTGTATGTATGTAAATTTTTCTCTTTTATTTAATTTTATTATATTTTTTAATTCTCTTTTCAGAATTATTATTTTCCCACATTGATTTAAATGGATTGGTATTGAAAATGTAAGAAGAAAACGCAAAAGCAAAACAAAAAATAACAGAGATTAAAAAACAAAAGTATACATAAGAGCAACAACATAATCTTTTTATACCTACCTATAACTTCATCGTGCATAACAAACAATTAGAGAAGAGCAATGCTTAGCAAGGAGAGTATGTTCTTAAATTTTCTTATATTATATACAACTATAAAACGCAATAGCCCCTAAACAGATTCTATAGAAAATTTAAAATGGATTAATTATCTTCATTAATATATGAATTCATACAACAGAATAATAATTGAATAAAAGCTAAAAAATAGGCATTAAAAGAAAAAAGAAAACGTTAGAAGATCGTGCTTCAAAAAAATTATAAAAAAGGAACAAAATAACAACTAGTAAAAAACATCAATAAAGTTAAAGAAAAAGAACAAAAACTTGAATGTGAGGTGAGTTTTATTTTCTTATTGGTATGCATTTATATATTTATATATACCTATACATACGCTCTCGCAGAGTTGTCAGATAGTTTTCAATTTTCATCACCGATTCGAAATTCATATCCCCAAAATTACCCAAAACCCTTATTATTTCATCCCCAAAAATCCCCACGTGAATCAATAATTTTGCATGTATGGATAGATACATATGTTCTATTCGATATATAAATACGGTGACCATATTTATTAAACCAAAATACAGAACAAGGAAATATCTGACCAATAACAACTATAAAATGCAAACAAACAATCTTTCATACGTACATAGGCATGTACCTATGTATTTATTATTTAAATGCAAAATTAACAAAATTAACCAAAAATCGAGAAATAACTAAAATTTCGTGAGATCATTAAATAAGTAGATAAGATACATACATATCGTCGATGGAATTAAAGAACGCTGTAACTATGATTTGTGTTTTTAATCAGAAGCACATGATTCACCTTATCTAAGGCTTTACTGAAATCAGTGTAGATGACATCTGTTTGTTTCCTTGAAACAAAAAACAACGATTAATATTACTTGAAAATTTTTTTTTTAATTACAGTTGTAAGCTGAGGAGGGTTTATTGTAGTTCAACATCATTTTTGAAATCCATATTAGCAGGGAGAAATAATATTCGCAACTTAGTAATATATTTGGTCAGTAATTACTTTTTCAAAGAATTTAGGTATAATACTCAGGGAACAAAGGGAATATATATGTATATGTAAATGAATTTGTCCATATTTTTGGCAGATAACCATATAAAACTCAATTATTTATATGTTGCCTGATTTAAGAATTCAATATAAATAATACAGTATTCACGCTTATTTACATCAATTTCTAAATCCCCATATTTTTCTTAGCATTTTCTAATAAATGTCCACGGTTAATTAACTTTCGCTTAATTGCGTCATTCGCTTAATTACCTCAAGTAAATTCTCCCCAAAGAGAAATTTCCCTTAAAATTCCCTCGTTTAATTATCCAAAATAAGTATTTTCTAAAATGTGCAGCTTAAAGCATTAAGCACATACACGACAAAAAGCAGCAGGCAACAAGTTGTCAAAATTAGATTACACAAAAATCTTTGCTGTGCTGCCTTTAAAATAATCGTTTTCATTAAACGTCTGTATTCTAATTTTGACAACTTGCTGCCTGCTGCTTGCTGTCGTCTATGTGTTTAATGCTTAACTCAACTATTTTTATATAGGCATAAAATGAACGTTAAATTTACAAACTATGTACTTTTATGATACAACCTTATGTATAAGTTTAAGTATGAAGTAACATGCTTTTCACATGTATTGGCGCCATTGTATATAGGCAATTAAACGAATACGCTTAAGCATATTGCCTTAAAGAGGCAATTAACCGTATTCGTTTAAATAACTTCCACGCATAACTGCCCAAAAATGTTGACATTTTTGTCGAGGCAACTATCCGTGGAATACTGTAAAACTTTTTTGTTCCGTCTACTTACTTTTTTTTTTTTTTTTAATTGTGCAATTAATTTGATATATTCGTCTTTTCTTCTAGGTTTTTATTTATTTATTTCCTGAACTGAAAAAAATTATTTTATGAGATATCAATTTGAATTGAGATACCATCTGATAATATAAAGAAGAAAAGCATAAAAGTTTACACGGTTTGAAACGTGTCCAACAAAATGGCCACATCTCCCACGCCATCATTAGACTCCATACGCGGTACAAATTCAATTGAATCCTATATAGAACATAATGGTTATTTATCTGATTCACCACTCACATTAAGCGGTTCATCACCACCGGTTAGTGACTCAGCTATATGCGATGATTTTTCGAATGTTGTAGGACAAACAGTTGTAGGTCAACATTCAATATCTGCTTCAGTATCATCATCAGTATCAAGCACTTCGTCAGCATCATCATCGTCTTCGTCATCGTCCTCCTCGTCAAGTAGTGGGTTAAGTGGTTGTGGTAGTAGCGCCTCGAGCACATCATCCAATACGGGTGGTGGCGGAGGTGGGGGTCCTGGTGTTATTGGAAGTGGTAAAGGTAGCCCTTGTAGTACCCTAAACACAAATGGTAATGTTCTAAATGTAACAACAGTCAATGGTACTGGTGCTGCGCCACGCTGTACCGCCTGTAAAAGCAAGCAATCTGATGCTGTTGCAAAGTGCTTCAATTGCGTAAGTTTCTTATGCGGTAATTGTTGTACAGCCCATGAATTTATGCATTGCTTCAATGGGCACAATGTTTGCTTGATTAAGGGTTTTGAAAGTGGCTCAACATCTGCAACTCATCCCGGCAGCAATTCTTCAATAGCACAATTAAGCAGTAATCCAATGGATTTTAAATTTTCCAGTTCATTAACAATGATGTTGCAGCAACAGCAACAACAGCCCCAACAACATCAACAGCCACCATCTCAACAGCAACAATTGCAAAAGGCAAATATAGCTTCTACACAACAGCCTCTTTCACAGCTATCAAAGATTGTTTTAAGTTCCGCCGCCGCCGCAGCAGCAGCTTCCTCTACGTATAGCAATGATTTAAACCCTAACGACATCAATCTTATGGGTCAAGACGATATTTTTGCAAATATGCTACCTTCTAGCATACGTTCGTCACAACTTGTGCCACCAGCTACAGTAACTCAGCAGCAAATGCAGCAACAACAGCCTTTGCCCTTGTACTGCCAACGTCATAAGACCGAGATTTTAAAGTTCAGCTGTCGTACTTGTTGTACTTTAGTGTGCAAAGAGTGTGTTTTGTTGGAGCATTCATCAGGACTGCATGAAGTCGAACATGTGCAGGAAAATGGTTTGGGTTCTTTAAACAGTCTCGCTGGCCAGTCTACTCCTGAGACAGTGCTGCAGACAGTCTTGGCAGATTTGCGTGGCAAAGTGGGAGAAATTGCTTCCATGGTGGGTAGCCAACAAATACCAGGGGATAGTCAAATTTTAAATGGCTCTAAAATTAAAATGCAGTATCAAAAAGCACACAATGAGGTGAATGAAACCTATCAATTCTTCTGTTCGATGTTAGATGAAAGAAAGCAAGAATTAATAAAGGAGCTAGAGAGCCTATACAACGCCAAAATGAATTCGCATTCAGCTTGGATACAAAGATCTAAGGAACTTATAGACAAAACCTTACAGAGTTGTGAGACCATTGAAAGATCACCTAAGGCCCATACCGTAACAGAAGTTTTAATGCTACGCAAAACTTTGGAATTGCAAATACAGGCAGCTATGCAAGAAATACAAATGCCTTTTGAATTGGAATTTATGTCGAATTATCAATCCATACAAGCCGGAGTACGCAATACTTTCGGTTATATCAGAGCTACATCGGGAGACATGATCCAACAGCAACAAATTAAACAACCACCCATTGCTAGACCCTCACAATCAACATCATCCTCGTCTTCACACGGTGGAGGGTCTTCTAACAGCAGTGTTACTGGCGGCTCGCATTTGCCTGGTGGTTTGGGCTTGTCGGCTAATCTTTTGGAGTCTTCATATTCTAATAGCATATTGGGTAATAGATCAAATATTTTGCAAGCCACACATAATACTGGTTGCACATTTGAAGACTTAATGGCTAAGCGTTTCAACGCGGCCAATTCAAATAATAATACCCCATTTGTTGGTGTACAAGTTACAAATCCTTATGAAAAATGGAGCAATGGTGGCTCAGACAATTTGTTCTCTGCTTCTCAAGATCCCTTTTCAACTAATCAAATGTTAACAAATGGTTTGACAACCAACTCAACATGTACCACCGTAGCAACGTCCAATGCAGGACTAGCAGCTTCTGCTTTGGCAACTCTAAACATGACTAATGGCAGCGGTTGTTCCAGCTCAGATTCTTTAATGGATTTGACTTCAAAACTTCTAGCAGCCTCTATTTATCCACCCAAGTCGCAGATAAAAAGACAAAAAATGATTTATCATTGCAAATTTGGTGAATTTGGTGTTATGGAGGGTCAATTTACCGAACCCAGTGGTGTAGCTGTCAATGCTCAAAATGATATAATAGTTGCAGATACTAATAATCACCGCATACAAATTTTCGACAAAGAGGGTCGCTTTAAATTCCAGTTCGGTGAATGTGGCAAACGTGATTCTCAACTGTTATATCCCAATCGAGTAGCTGTAGTACGCAATTCAGGCGATATTATAGTCACTGAGCGCTCGCCCACACACCAAATACAGATATACAATCAATATGGACAATTTGTACGTAAATTTGGAGCAAACATTTTACAACATCCCAGAGGTGTTACCGTTGACAATAAGGGACGCATTATTGTAGTCGAATGTAAAGTTATGCGTGTTATAATTTTTGATCAAAATGGTAATGTTTTGCATAAATTCGGTTGTTCTAAACATCTTGAGTTTCCGAATGGTGTAGTGGTCAATGATAAACAGGAAATATTTATTAGTGACAATCGTGCTCACTGTGTGAAAGTATTTAATTATGAAGGTCAATATCTACGACAAATAGGTGGTGAAGGCATTACAAACTATCCCATTGGCGTTGGTATCAATACGAATGGTGAAATTTTAATAGCTGATAACCACAACAATTTTAATTTGACCATTTTCACTCAAGACGGCCAATTAGTATCGGCCTTGGAATCTAAAGTAAAACATGCTCAATGCTTTGATGTCGCTCTAATGGATGATGGCAGTGTTGTATTAGCCAGCAAAGATTATCGGCTCTATATATACCGTTATGTGCAAGTACCACCAACTGGTTTGTAAACTTGATTTATATTTTTATATATTTTATATGCATAAGTTCTAATTAAATTTAAATCAATGTATTTTTTATATTTTTATTTACTTGTTTTTTTTTTTGTACGTTTAAAAAGGCATTTTTATTGCTAATTATTATTATTAGTTTTTTGATAATGTTATTTATTATTATTTTTATTTGAGAATTTAAAAAACACAAAAAAAAAGAAAAAAAAAAAACGGAAATGAAGATAAATATTTATATGATGTTAAATTAAACAATTTTTAAGGTTTTCACTTAAATAGAAATGAAAATCTTAAAACAAAAACCGACTGAGCTTTGTTAAATTTTTTGTTACAAAATAATTTTTTTAAACTATAAAATTGAAAAAAAAAATCTAATCTCTTTATACAACATGAAATACAAATGCTCTTGTGCGCTCTCTCTCATTCTCTTAATATATATTAGTTTTTAGTGAAATAAGACGATATATAAACACTCTTTTTTATACATTTTCGTTGTTAAATTTTTATAAGAAAATTTTTCAAATTTTTTAGGGAAAAAATTTGTAAATTACATATGATGAATTTGAAATCTCTTTATTTAATTTTTTGTAAGTTATATTGTTGAGCTCAGTTTTTTTATTATTTTTGTTATATGTATTCTTAAAACTGACAACCCCTCCTTAATTCTATAAAACCTAATTTCTTTAATTTTTTTTATTTGCTATAAACTTGTTTTTTTTTTATTGTTGAGAATTTTTTCTTAAAAAAATAAATAAATTGTTTTTTATTTTTACTTTATATTATAGTTTTTTTTTTATAATTTTTAAACAAAATAATTATAACGATTTTGTATTAGAAAATATTAGTTTTCTATTAATAATTATTTATATATTTTTTATATTTTGTGTAATTTTTGTATTTTCCCCTTTTTGTATTTTTCTGTTTGTTTTACTATTATTTGGCTGTTTTTTTTTAACTTAAAATTAATAAAAAAAATTACGATTTTTTTAATTAATTTTTATATACTCGCATAATTTACTATTATATTTTAGAAAAATATCTTCGAAAGCGTTATAATTAAAAAAAAATTGTTATTAGCCTTTTGTAGTGTTTTATTTCTCTAAATTTAAATGTATTAATTAAAGATTTTATTTATTTTGTCATGCATTTTTCAATTTTTAACTATTAATGAATTTGTAAATTTTTTGGACAATTATTTTTATTTTTATATTTTTTATGTGTTTTAATGTTAATTTTATTCTATAAAAACATTCATATGAACTGAACAATTTCTGTGTGAAGTGAATTATTATTAATGATTTTGTTATTTTTTTATATCATTAGTTAAACGAAAAACAGAAACTTTTGAATAAAAATGTTGATTTTTCTAAAAATCATTTTTTAATAAGAGAAAAAAGAAAGTTACGTAATATTAATAAATAAAATATGAAAAAGAATATTTCTTTTTCAAACAAAAATCTTTTTTTATTAAAAAAGGTTTTTACTTTTCTCTCTACTCCTGTTTGGCAATCAGTTTATAAGACTTAACGTAAAAATATTTTAAAAAGTAAACCATCAAAATAATAAAAAAACACATTTATAATTTATTTTTTTACTATTGAAACTGAAAAACAAAACGTTAGAAAAAAATGTAAGAGATTTTCTATGAATTTACTATTAAAGAGTTTTTCTTTTTTGTACTAAAAAAGAAAACAAAAAAAAAAAACATTTTAATTGTTACTTAGTGAGTTATGCAATTGAAAAGCAAAATAAGAAAACAAAAAAAAAATTGATTTTTATTTTTTTACATATACCAACCATACAATTTTAGCTTTTAATAATATATGTATATGCTTGGATATTTATATTACTTAAAAAATAAATATTATTTTAGTAGTGGTAGTATTTAAAAAAAAAAAAAATGCTAACAAAAATAGAAAACAAACAATTTAAAATAAAATAATCATCCTTATCTTGAGAAAAGAGGAACTAAATTTTTAAGATTTCCGAAAGTAATTTTATGGAAAGGGATGGATCAATCATATCTTATGTGAAGTTTCAACTCACGATAAGGGTGCAAGCATGTTCGTTTCGCCTTTAACTTCATTCCATTCATTTTTAATTAATTCAAAATAATTTCTACGTATTCAGTTTATTTTTTTAACAGATCGATATATATTTTAATTTTAAAACTCATTCCAATTAAGATCTCAAGTAAAACTCGGTATTTTTATCACAATCTTGGCACTGGTTTGTTTTTGTCCAACATTTTAGGCGACAAGCAAACATTTTCTTTAGACTAAATAGAAAAGCAATTTGGGAATTCACAAAGTGTGTTATTAGTTGGCTATTGTTATAACATTTTTTTTATTAATATAAGATTTTTCTTATTAATAAAAATGTTTAAATTTTACGACAAGAAGACATAATAGCACACATTTATTTTATATTAGAACTGTACAAATAAATTTATTTTATATATTTGCTTTATGAACGTGCTTTTTACTGAAAAAAAAAACTCTGTTTTTTAACTGTAATGTTTAAATTGTTTGTTTGCTTTTTTATTACCAATTATATAATTAATGTTTACATATAACGTATGTATGTATATCTCGTAATATATATGTATGTAGATATACTATATTTTTATATATTGAGCTAAAAACGACAACAACAAAAATCATTAACTAGGGAATAGTTTTAAACTAAAACAAATACATATAATAATTATTATTATAAGTGATTTTTCTATTTTTGTCAAACTAAACAAAAACTCTACTTTTTACAATTGTGTAGTTAAAATATTATTTTTCTGTTTATTTTAATTAAAAATTTTTTGTTCCAAAAAAAAAAAAAAAAACAAGAAATCACATTGATACTTATGTTTTCTATATATGTATTTATCTTATATTTTGTTAAAATTAATTTTAAAACGACGTATGATTCTGCTTAAGTAAAAAAATATAATAATTGTTTTCTATTGCTTGTATTTTGTTTTTTTTTTTGTATTATTTTTTTATTTCTTAGTTTTTGTTTAATCAATGTTATTATAGTTTGTAATTATGTTTGATTTTTCTTAAAACAAAAGCATGGCTGGTTTTTCTGAATAAATTAATGTGTTTTGTTAAACTTGCCATTTAATCAAAAAGAAATACAAATTAAAGTTTACAAAAATTAAAGAAAAAGGAATTAGCTTTTTTATTTCAATATATTATTTTTTATGTAAACCTGTGTAATAAAATCAAAAATTTTTTTTAATAATAGGGGTGTTGATTTAATCTGCTAAATGCCTTTAACACTTCACAAACGGATACGAGCCTAAAATATATCATATTTACAAATTTATTAAAGTGCATAAATTTTCTTTGCCACAAAAGGCAGTAACGAAATATAGAGAATAAATAAATTCTACAAATAAGCTTAATAAATTTGTAAATATAAAATATATCAATAAAACTATTTAAATTAATATCAAATATTTGTTTGCTTGGCCGACGAATTTATAAAACGTTTCTATAAAATAATAAGGAACAAAATAAACAAAAAATTATGTATATTAATTACACAATGCAACATTGAAAAAAAAAATGCACGGAATCCACAGTATAGGTTCGATTGTATTACCAAAATGTTATTTTTGACTACTTTTTGAAACTTAAAAAAAAATTATTAAAAAAAAAAAATAGTGAAAAATAAAATTTTCAGTGTACAAATTGGTCTTTCTAAACTATTTTGGTTGCCTAGACACATTCAGATTGTATTGATATGTTCGCGAAAGTTGTTCAGATTTACAATGGCTACATTATTATATATTGTTAGTGCAAAATTATGAGTCCCTGTGAGTTATGCTGAAAAAAGTAAACATTTTTTTTCACAAAAAATGTTTTAAAATTTGTTCAGTAGAGTCTTCACTACATTATTGCCTACATTAAGCAGTATCTTTAAGTTTGACTTAGCTGTTGGCCAAAAACTGATGTTGAGTAATGCAGTGATTTCAAAATATTTTGAGGTCCATAAAAGAAATTGGTAATCAATCTGACCAAACCGAGTACAGGATTTTACTAATTTTTGGTAGTACAATCGAACCAATACTGTAGAGTTCATGCATTTTTCCAAAAATATTCATTTGTCGCATAGTGTTATAAACGTATTAATATAATTAGTTATAGGTTTCTTTATAATCTGCATTGATTTGCGTCAACTTTCACATTTCTTTCAAGCTGACATAAAACTCCCTCCCCAAAATAATACACAATAAAGCTCTATTTACACGATTGCCAGATCTAACAATATTGTTAGAAAAATATACTGAAACATTTTAAAAACGTTTGGAACTTACAATTTTTCATTGTCAGACTTATAACTATCAAAATTGCCAGACATCTGACAATCGTCTTAACACATTTCGTTGTTATTGCCATATCATTGTCAGATGCTCGAGTATTTAACATCTGACATCATTGTCAAAAAAAAAAATAAAAAAACATTCATTTGTTATATACATACATACTTATACATATATATAGTATAGGGCGTTGGGGTATAGTGGTTTGAGCGCTGGCACAGAAACATCGACTGAGGTCCAAATTCCAGAGAAGGAGAAACATTAAAAGATAAAATTCGCGGTTTTTCCAAAAATTATAATTTAAAAATAGTCCAATTAGCTTATCCTCACATCCTCAATCCATCAATCATATAAGATGTGGAAATCTGCAACGTGTGCCATTGCATCCCGGGTAGCATGCGTACAGAACGGACAGGTTAACAGAAATCACTCTCATTGAAATAGTGGGAAATATTCAGGAAGCCTTGGATAACAACATCATTTATTGATGTTATGTTTGGGTTGAACCGTCAGAAGCAAGCAACCATCTCATACAATTAACACAAAAAGAAAAATATTTTTTTTTCGTTGTTTTTAAAAACGAAGTATGTTTTTAAATTTGAGGTTTTTGGTAGGTTTTTAATGTGAATTTATTTGTTTTTTTTTGTGTATTTTATTGTTGGATTTTCTTATATTCTATATTATACTCTAATATTAGTTGCTGACGTCTGATTCAAATAAATAAATAAAAAAAACTCATTTTATTAATATAATTACAAAATTGAACAGTTAAGAATAATTCTTCACAATTGTTCATCATTATCTCTTTGTTTTGCCACGTTCATTATTGATAATAAAATTTTATTAAAAGCTTGATTCTTTTATAGGAATATACAAATAAATAATTTTTTGGTAAACTTTCATTCATTTAAATTAATATTCTATTCTATTATTATTAATATTCTGAATTAATTCAAAAAAATGTTTGTAGTTGCTTCAGACGCTTCAATTCAAACATAACATTAATAAATGATTTGATGGCTTGTTTCCAATATACCAATTCAAATATACATAACATCAATAGTGTTGAAATATGTTTAAATGTAAGTTGTCGGATTTCAAATGTTTCGTGCTCTCAACTTCGTCTTTCAAGTCGTTGATAATACGGCATATACAATGACTTGTTTTATTGCAACTTCGTGACTTTTCAGTGTTCAAAATCAAGCTGATTTGGTTATGTTTGCCAAAGTATATGTCAAACACTGGTTGAAGACTAAACGAATGTTTTGAAATGCCAGTTTTCTTGAATTCTCCTGGAATCCAATGCTGTTTGTTTCCCTTAAGGCTTATCGCGTAGACCAGGTCGCCATTGAGGAATGTTCTGCGAGTACCATGTTTGGCGTTGTATTGTTAATTAGTTGTATGATCGTGGCGTATGGGTTTTTTAGTATGTCGAATATAATTCTCATTATTTGGCCTATAAATAATCACCCTTTTGAGTCTTTTTTTGCAGATCGGTATTCTAGTTGCCGATATTGCCGTTTATCGATGACTGTTAACATTTGTTCGGTACTCTATAATAGTGTACTCGCTGCCCACCAAATATTTTATAATTTTTTTGCGACCCCCGTTTTTTAATAATAATTTATGTTTGTTAAATTCAGAGTACCAAATCGTTCACTCACTTTTCACTTATGAGTGGATGTGTGCATTCAGTTTTTATTTTTTTCTCCACACACATGTTTGAAAAAACAGAAAAAAACGTCAGATGAAAAATAATTAAAATAATAATTTGTTTAATTTAATTTTGGTGACCAAAAAAGCCCACTTTTTTATAAAATATAAATACAGAATATATAAAATATATATACAAAGGTCAATATTAATTGTGAAAACTGAATGCAAGAAAATATTTTGCTTTGCTCTTTTTCATGTGTGAATATTGCTTTTTTTTTGGACGCATATTCATGTATGAAAAATTAAAATTTTGACGAATACTCTTTTATGAGCGTGAATATTTTTTTTCACACACTTACTCGCTTTACTTTTAAAGTGACAAATTCAAATTTACAATTCTACTTATGTATATATATATACAACAACAATTCTCTTCTATTTGGGATTTTTTTATGTAACTCTTCTCTTGTATTGTGTGTCAAAAATTCAAAAAATTTATGAAAATTTATGCTTAGAAAAAAAATTTCTTTACTCTTCATATATGTACGCTTAGAAAAAAATTAATGCACACGTTCGCGTGTGATTTTAAGGAAATAAATTTGTGCTCCTCGTTCATGTGCGTGAAGAAAAATAAAAATTTTTTAAAATCGCATTCTTGATAATATTCATAAATGTTAGTTTTTGAGTATTCATAAATGGAAAAATCTGAACTGTGGTTAAATTACCTATATGTATATGTATGTATAAAAAATTAATATTTTTTTACAATGAATATGACACAAAACTTTATTTTGTCATTATATATTACAATAACATACAAACTTCATAATTTACCATAAAAACTTTAACAAAAATAATATCTCTGGAATTTTGAACAAATGTCTTCTCTCGAAATAAGGCAATTATCCATGATTTTTATAGTAAATATAGAATTTCCTTGTCCTTTTGCTCTTATCCCCGTATTTCTACAAACTTTGGAACGCAAGATATGCAGTTGACTAATCGACCTCTTTCAGACTTTCCCCCAATTTCAATTTGACAAAACGACTTCTTTCAGAGAATTAAGAATAATTTGAAAAATTGAATGTCTATAAAAAATTTTATTTCGTTTTTATTATTATTTTTTAATAATTTGCGTATTGTAGGGAAAATAGAAGTATTTTTTTTCATATTCCATTTTAACAAAACAATTTGTCTTGACTTAAGCGATTAAGATAATTTTCGAATTTAATAAAAAAAAAATTTTGACAAAACGACTTGTATGGTGGAAGCTAATTTTTTTCTTTAAAATCTATTTAACAAAAAGTCTTAAATTAATTTTTTGTCGTTTTAAAGAAACCTATTGCTTCTAGATTGAAAAAAAGGTTGCATAATGTTTCTTAAGTATTAGTGTATTCTATCCAAGTTCAAAATTTCTTTAATTTTCTAAGCAATAACTATTATTTGCCTTTTTAACTGTTTTTGCTCTACTGAAAAGTTGTTGATTTAGAAAGAAGACGTTTTGTCAAATGTCCACAGATATAAAAAATATTTTAAAATTCATAGAAAGCAGAAATATTCAAAAAAATTTTATGTGATTTCTGCTCTTGGACATTCTCAATGTAATGCTATGCCCATGTTGGCATCTAATCGCAATCGCTTCCGTTTTTTTTTTGTTTTATATCCACTATAGTTGAGAAATCTTTTTCACACAAATATGTTCTTGCAAAAGCAAGGGGGGATATGCTGCATGAATTTGTATCCAAAACTAGGACACACTTTTAGTTTTAAAAACAGATTTCAAATTACAATCATTTATTAATTCTAACAAGGTGTCTTCGTCAGCTGATGCAATTATGCAATTTATTATTTTTACTGAAATCATTATAGCTTCATTAAATTCTGTACTCATATCCTTGGAAGCTAATTGTTCCCTATGAATTAAACAATGAGTAGTTATTATATTTGCATACACAATAGGTTTTATTCTTGACATATGTAATGCTTTTAATAACAACCAGTCATAGAGGCAGCACCGTCTGTGCTAATTCCGACAGTTTTTCCAGAGTAAACCATTAGTATTCAGAAATGAATCGATTTTATAAAATATATTTTCACCTGTTGTATCTGTTTCTAAATCAATGCAAATGAGAAATACTTAAGAAATATCCATTTTAATATAATCAACAAATCGCACATATCCTAAGCAGATGCTCTTGTTAGCCATATCTGTAGATTCATTTATTTGTAATGAAAACCAAGTTTTTTAATTTTCCTAATTAAGTGCTCCTGAAGATAATTAGCTATCAATATATACATACTCCTATTACAAAGTGTATCGTTTAACATAGACATTTCTTTAATTTTGTTTGACACAAATGGTTTAAATAGTTCTTTGCAAATACTAACCATGACAGGTATTATAAGAACAAACAAACAACAATAAGAAAATCGATGCAGTTTTGATTATTTACCATACATTCTATAGAAAATTTTAAATAATTTAGTGGACCCCCGGCAATCTTCTCACGGACCCCCAAAGGACCGCGTCCCACTGGTTAAGAATCACTGTTCTATAACAACAATCGACGTTGTTATTGTGTTAAATTGCCTTTAAATTTCTTGTCTACATTTTTGTTGATGTCTTGCACTGATTGTGTTGTGTTTTTAAAAGTTAAAAGGAAGTAACGGTGTTTTTTATACCTGTGTTGTTTTTTTTTATATTTATATTATGGAAAGAATTAAAATAGCAACAACATATTTCGAAGTTTATCATAACATTTAATACATATTTGAAAGCAATTTTGTTTATCCGAAAAAAACTTTCAAATATTAAAAAAGGACAAGAAAATTCATTACTTTTAAAATTCCTACTTTATATACATAGTATGCATGACTCTATAGAATATCTTTTAGGTATTGTAAAATGACATATAAAAGTTTAAATTTAAAATAGTTTTGCTTTTTGTTTTAACTTCCCAAATGTTTTTCCTAGATTTTGTGCTCATCTTTATGTGATGGGATATATGGCACGTTTATGTTAAGAATAAATTTAAAGGTCGATTATAGAAATATTTTTAAACTCTACTTGCGAAAAAATATTTTTACGGCAACTAGAAATTTTTAGTTGCCATTCATAATCTACCCATATGTATGTATATTTTAAAAAAATATATAGTATATACTGTTTTAATGAGATGGATATAAATATGTATGTATACCAATGCCCCTATTATGATTCACAACTCAACTAAATAGAGTTGTCAATATTACAACAGAACTCAGCTTATTTTTTGTATTAAGATTCACTATTAATTGCAATTATCGTCATTAAGTTATAGCCAAACAAATGCAACTTTACTTTTGCGTTGTGTTTAAAATGTGCAGATAAAAAATATATGTATACTTTTAAAAAAATAGTAAGTCAAGAAAATATATAAATAAATAAACAACTAAAAAATAGGTGTGTATATCAGTTGAAATGTATGATGAATCAGAAGAAGAAAAAGTGAACCTCATACACGGAAAAATATAAAAATATGTTTCAATTCAATTAATGCTATCAATAAAGTTAATTGCAATATTAATTAAAAGTATCTAAAGTAAAGTTGTATAAAAGGTTAAAAAGTTAATTACACCAATTAAATCAGGGCAATTTTTTTAATTAACAAGTTAATTGAAAAAAAAAAAAAAAATTCAATAATTTTGACGCGGCATGAGAAGTTGAAGTAATTCATTGCAATTACCAACTGCCAAGTAAGTTTATTCATTTAAAAAAACGGAACACCCTAATTACATACATACAAGGAAGCGTTTGTGTATTTGTCGAATAACATTTTAAGCAATCAGCGCGAACGAACTGATAAAAATATGCACTTTCCTTCATTTTTTCGCGAATGGTAGTTACCGTAAAATGTGGGAAAATGATTTTAAAGTCGGCCTTGAGCAATTCTCCATTGTGTTGGAGAAAGTTCATAATATATTTCAACAACACATATCTTTGAGCTGGATCAAAGCACAAATGACTGCTTTGGAAGTTTGTGCTTATAGTGGGTTTCCAGAAGTGATAGAAACTGTTGACTGCACGCATGTTCGTATATGTGCACCAAAATACGTACAGTATTTTTACCATAACATGAAAATATACAATAGATCTACAGTTCGAAGTACTTTTGTACCTCCTTTATGAATGAAATATTCTTATCCGTTTGCAAAATTATGTAGTGGAAAGAATTTTTTTCGGAATTCATCAAAGTGTCGTCCAGACTCGTACACTTTCCGTGACAACCATCCCCATACGTTTCCGGCAAGTATGGTGGCCATGACAACAATTCAACATTTTGCTTGCTAATCCACGTTTTAACAATCCCTGCCATGTGGATAGGAGCATTATCTTGTTGGAAAATCCATGGGATGTGCCCAATCTAGTTTTGATATTTGGGAAACGCCGTTTTCAGAATTGATTTATAAGAACTTGCTGCCATTTTCATCATTTGAAATTCCAAGTCTATGACTCCATAGTACGATGTTGCTCCCCAGAACATAACACCACCTACTCCACTGTGGTTACGGTTCTTTCTTTCTTAAATCAAGAAAATAGTAGTTAAAGCCGTCTGGTCTACCAAAATTAAAATTTTTTCGTCAGAAAATACTACTTTAGTCCATTCAGTCTTCCAAGTCATATGCTCCTTGCAAAAATTTAACCGCAATTCCTTACGTTGTTAGTTTAGTGGTGGTTTTTTCTGCAATTTGAGTCTTTTTAGGTGTTCTGCTGAATTTATTATTCAGAAAGACTACCCTTTTTTAGCAATTTCACGGCCAGACAGATCTATTTTAGCTTGTTCTTACTCTGTTAATGATTTACCGCTGCCCATTTTCAATTTAAACTTATAGAAAATTCCTTTTGATCTCAATTCTAAAAAAATGATTAACAATTTTCAAGTTAGAGTTGAAACAAACAACCATACAATGACATTTTAATCAATGCACCTATACGTAGCGCTCTTAACGTTGAGGCCACTGACTCCGAATTTCGGTAGTAAGTTTTAATAATTTCGACTCGTTGTTGGCTCATGTATCTTTCCATTATGAAATGGCAAACCTTACTGAAGAGAAATATCAAAAGAGCGGCAAGAAATATAGCGTCGTTTGCTGTCACTTTACTTTTGTAGAGTCCCTATTGAAAAACCCTGTATAGTATTCCCCGGATAATAGCACCACACTTTCACGCTTATTTACCTCAGTTTCTAGATCCCCATATTTTTTTCTACCATTTTCTAATAAAATTTCACGGTTAATTAACTTTCGCTTAACTGCGTTATACGCCTAATTACCTCAAATATATTTTCCCCAAAGAAAAATTTTGCTTAAAACTCTCTCGTTTAATTACCCAAAATAATTTTTTGGTAAAAATTGCAACCGTATTTAACTTTACACATTTATATAGGCATAAAATGTGAGTCAAATTTTCTTTTTTGATACTCGTATAATCTTGCAATTAAAGTATGACGTCAGTATTCTAAACATTTATGAAGCCGACGTAATCGAAGGCTTGTTAGGCACTTTCACCTTTAGACAAAAAATTGTTCTTGGTTTTATTTCTAATAATATCTTTTAAAATTTGGAGCATTAAATTTGTTGATACAACAGTTGCCAATTTTGGGTTTTACTGTGTAAAAAATGCATCAAAATCACTTCAGAAACAGAGTAATATTCTACATTTTAATTTATTAATTCGAATTTTCAAAGCAATAGTTGCAAATAGTGTTAAAATAATCGTAATAATCACGGCGCACTTATCATAAGGTGCCTTTGAGATTACAACAAGTAAAATAGTAACAAAAACAACATGACTTTTTGTAGTTGGCGAGGGCAAAGTTGACAGCAATAAGTGTGAAAGAAGAAATTGAAAAATTCACAAATTGTCTAAAAACAGGTAGCTCAGCTGATATATCAAATGCAACTTAAAATCAATACGCCTTAATAATAATGTTAAAGAATTTTAAAGAAATAAGTGCACATTTTAAATTTCCAAAAATCGTCAATATGTTATTTTTGTATTGTAAAATCGTCAAAATGACAATACATCGTCAAATCTGGCAGCTATATTTGTGTATTTGAAAATTCACACAATCATGGCATACGGCGAAATTCGAACGCCCTAAAAAAGAGGACATTGTTCGCGAAAAGAAGACGGATAGCAACCTTAGTTTTAACTATTTTGTAATTTTAATAACCAAAGATGTAGTGGCAATAGTCGTGAACATGATGAGTAAAAACAAAAAGAATTTCAAACCTTTTCATATTTGAAAGTTATAGTAACATGAAATTTCAGTCGATTTCAATTTCGATCGAAATGCGTTTCTATCATATACTAGAATATCTATCGGTAGAGAAAACATTGAATTTTTATGAGCAAGCAATGGTATTAATGTTATACATACCATCCACATTTTTTTACATTTCAAAAAATTTCTTATATAATAAGTATAAAAAAATCATATCTTCTAATTTTGAACAACAAATTTTAGTCGATTTCATAAAAATTTAGGTGCTTATACATAAGGCATACATATGTATGTATGTATACGTATGTAGGGAGGTAGGGATTTTTTGTTGTTAATAATCTCTTTATAAAACTTTAAAAGCCAGCCATATCTTTTTTTTAATTTATTATTTTTTTATCAAGTTTTCTGAGTACATTTTTTTTAAACTAAGCTTACTAAAACTATTATGAAAAATTAAGAATAATAATTATTTTTTTTTAATAATTTGCAATAAATAAGTATATAAGTACATACATATGTATGTACCACTAAAGTCGAAAGTATTAAATTTAAACTATTTTTTTGTGTATTTTTTTATAATAACGAAATCATATACAAATGCTTTATATATGTATGTATATTTTTATATGTCTATAAAATAAAAAAAATTCAAAATATATATATATGTATATATACATACCTACATACATACATATTTATGTATGTATTAAAATGAAAAAAAAGAAAAGATTAAATGTGGTAGATTTTTTAAAATTAGTTGTAAAGCGAAATAATATTAATGAAAAATAATTTACACAGTAGCACTTTTTATATTGAATAGCACGTGATTTTTATATTAAAAAAAATATTTTAATTATGCCCATTATTTTATAATTGTATAAGTATATTATCACAAATATGCTACTCGAAGGAGCAGAAAGTTCAGCAAATTTGTGATCATTTTTATTAAAAAGGCATAATTATTAAAAGACAACATTTAACATTTATTTAATTAATTAACTAAAGTATTCAAAAAAGAAATAAAGTAGACAAAAAGTGTATTCTAAGAAAAATTTGACTTGAAAAACAGTTTGAGCTTTTTTGTCTTGTAAAAAATTTGAAATGTTAAATTGCACTCTTTCACTATTGGCATCATTAATCGCTATACATATTTTGCGCTATAAATAATCAGACACTGATATCGAAGTCGCAATGGTCTAGTAGTTAGTGTGTTGGCTTACTAAGACATGAGCTCAGGGTTCAAACCCCAGCTCTGACATCTTGAAAACAAACAAAAAAATATAAAAAAAATTATTTCTTTCGGCAACTACCCAGCAGTAATCTTCTGGCAAAAGCTCTGAGAGTAACTGATTGTCATAAACAAGCTTCTCAAGCCTGTCGTTCGGAGTCGACTTTAAACTGTAGATCCCAGTACTCGTGGATAAACACGAACAGACACACCATGGGTGCTGCTAGAAGCTAGGCCGTAACCCTGACACAGGGTTGTAATGGTCAATTATGTATGCATGCATATACGTATGATATCGAAGTCAGAACATGTGCATTTACCTACAGTTTCTTTAATGAGGATGTTTTATCAAAAGCCAAATGTCCAGAAGGTTTTTAAAGATTCGAAAATTTCACAAATATTCTAATTGTAAACTGAAAATAAATTAATCAAAACCATTCTCAACCGCTATAGACTGATATTATTAAAACTTTCCATACCTTCTATTTGATAACTAGTCAGACAATTCAAAAAATGAAATACCTTGTACGTTTGTGTAAAAATTTTCACGTATAGGAATGACAAACTTAGCCACTGTGTACAACGACCAGCCAATTTTTTATTATAAATAAGGCTGTTAATTTTTAACGAAGATTCTATTGCTAAATAAATTACAAAAGGAATCGATAAAATAGTCACATTGTCCATTTGTGAACATAAGATTTCAATGTTCGGTAACGAATATATTTTCTATAATTTCTTTCTTTCCTCCTATTTAACTACATACTCGAAAAAAATAGAATATGAGTATACATAATCCACTAACGAAAGCACGTTTTAAACTAAAAGGAAATAGGACTCGTGATCGTTATTGAAAATAAAACAAAGAAAAAAATCGTTACTTTTTGATTTTAAATATTAATATTATTACTTTTTGTAGACATACTTATAAAACTATACATGCATGTATACTGTATGTACATATGTATGTATGTGTATGTTAATGTGAGAAAACTTTACATCCCTCCTCATATCTTGTAAAAAAACAAAAATTCTTACGATATTCTATATTGGATAACTTAAAAATAACAATTTTTTCTTTTAAATTTTGTATACAATGCATATATAAAGTATACATACATATATACATACATAAAGTAAAACAAACTAAGAAAACACTTATTTCTGACTGTGTTTATTTCTTCATACACTCCATTGTACTCGTATACAACCAAAACGATAGAAACTTTTTGGTAATCATACGCTCAAAAAAAAAATTTATTAAATAATAATAATTAAATAACAATATTTTTATAAACTATAAAACATTAAAAAACAATTATCAAATATACATATGTACATATTACATATTGTGCTTTTTTATGTGAATGTTAAGTATTTAAAATTATATAAAAATTAAATTATAACAATAAAAAGGAATTATTGTAGCAATTTATATAATATATATACATATATATATTTTTTATTAAACAAATATATTTATATAAAAACTAACATATTATAAATAAATATACATATATAAGTATAAAAAAAGTTGGAAACAATTTAGGGATACATATATTCATTCTATGCTTTTCTCTAATATTGCACATACTTTTCTAGTTTTTTTCTGTTTTGTTTTAAAGGAAGTTAGCTGTGTAAACATTGTAAACATTACAATTTTCAAATATATTGTTGATTCTAAATTCCATGTTGTTTTCTATATGCACAGGACGTCCTATTGCAGGGTGTCCTGTGTTTCAATTTTAGTACAGAAATTAAATACTAAAAGAATGCCACACATATGGCGAATAATTTTGAAATTAATTAAATTAGAGAACTTAATTTCACTAAATGCTGTTTTTTCTAATATATCGGCAACCCTTTCAGATGCAAGCCAAAAATTACAGCCCTTATAATAACTATCTAAATTTCTGTAATAGTTTTTCCACTTCACACTATTTTTCTTCACAGATTACTTACGTTTTGATGAATTATTTTATCAAAGTCATTAGAAGTATATTCAGGTCCGATTTCTTGTACATAATTCAAAACAACAACAACAAAATCGAAACTGTGTTTTCTTCAATTCTTAAAACGGTTGTGATATGTATAAAATTATTATTACTTTTTGTTAAAAGAAATCAACTTTGATATACTGTGGCTAAACGATATTTCTGTTTAGTTTTTAAAAACTAAATGCATTTTTTTTTTGAAGTGTTGCCAATAGGAATTTATAATAATAAACAAACAAAAAAATAATAAAACGATAAACCAAAAATAACATGCCATGCCTAACATAACATACCTATTAAAGGCTTTTGTAAACAGAGCTTCATTAATGCAATAAATATTGATATAAAATATGTAATAGCTCTTAATTATGTAGGTTTTCAGACACTTTTCCAGATCGTCGAACACATACATATGTATATGTATGTATATGCTTAAGTTTTTTGGCTGCAACAAAAAAGGAAGGTTTGACTACGTCTTTGAATGTAAATAATTTTAACAAATATGTAAATGTTATTAACCAGCTGGATTACCAAGTCTATTGTTCTCCAGACACCATAATACCTTAAAAAAGCCCTGCAGATATTTTGTCTTAAAATTGTTAAAGGAATGAATGAATTAAAGTACAAAGGCTTTTCTTCTGATTGGATTTTTTCACAACTTTTGTGTCTCTCATAAGATGGCACAAATACTTTTGTATATGCTATCTGCCTAAAAATTATTGTCTAAAATTATGAAAAAATCATTATCTTATTTTTATATTTGAAGAATTACAAAACTTCTCTAATTTTTTTTTATATCGCATCAAATTTATTCAGATATACATACGAGTACATATGCTTTAACATTTAAAATATTTAAAAAATTTAATAATTTTAGGAAAATCCGGTTTAATTTAGACTGCGAAAAAATTTGGCTTAGGTAAAAATTAGGAGAAGAATTAATTAAATCCAAAAATCACACTGTAAAAAATTCGTTTATAAACGTTTTGCAATTTATATTAAAAACAACAATAAAATACGAAACTTGTTTATATTTTAAATATAAATTTTTAAGATTTTTGTATTATTTATTTATTTTTTAAAAGATTTCCTTCAAACTGTCTTATCAGTTGCTTAACACTTTTTAGAATTTCTGTTTCCAACTTTATTTGTAAGTAAAACAAGATATACAATACACAACTCAATTTAAATTTAATCCCTACCACCACATCATGTTTTCAAAATAAAAGTATATATATATAACTTTTTGATTGTTAGGCTTTGAAAAATGTTAATGTAATAAAAATTTAGTAAGAAGCAAATAAATTAAATATTTATGAAAGTGTAATATTTTTAAAATTATAAATATTTTAAAAAGACAAATTACATATATACATGCATATATACATTTATATAAAAACACATAAATTTGAACTGTTCTAATATTCCCATATTTAATGATATACATGTTTTAATAGAAAAGTAATGGTTTGAAGTAAATGAAAATAAATAATCCTCCTACGAATACAGATACTGAAAGTTATTAAAAAATTAAAATAAAAATTGTTTGTTGGAAAAAATAAAATAGCATATGTATGTATGTTACAGAAAAAATTATAAAACAAAAATTAAGTAGTTTATATTTTTGATAAACGTTGTTAAATAAAAAAAATAAAAACTATAATACTCGTAATAGAAATTTACAATAGTTTTCTTGTGAAAGACAAAATTTAGAGAAAGATTTAATAAAAAAAAGTAAAAAATATTTTAAAACGCCCATTTTTGAGGAATACTCGTACAATAGAAAGAAATACTTGCATTGAAATAAAAAATTAAACTAAAAAGTGATGTCTGCATGTGTGAATGCTAAATATTATAATTAATAATATGGATTTATATAAACAAAAAGAACAACAAAAAAAAAAAAAAACACAAAATTTAAATATAAATTTTTTAATATACTCACATTTTGTTTATTTATTTATGTAATTACGAGTATCATTAAGTTAATTATGTACATTGTATGTATTAGCAGACTAAATGAAATTTACAAACAACGTTTAATATCTTTACTCATTACTTTCATTAAAAAGGGCTTTTTATCATTTATTTTCTTATGTATTATTCTCGTATTTGTAGCACAAGTGTCGACTCCTACATACTCATACCAAACAAATTCCGCATCCTTGGGTTAAAGGCTCTTTGTTTTTCTCTACTCGTAAAGATGCCGTTAGTTTTTTATTTTAAATAATCAATTTTTGTTATTTAGACTGAAGAAAATTATGTTGAGTTTTGGATTTTTTAACATTAAATCTATAATAAAAATAAAATTTTTTTCGTATACAAGGTATACTCAAAATTTTTAAAATTTCAGTAGAGGCCAAAAACTGTTTGTGGTTACATTTTAAGAGAATTTGAAAATCCAAATACATGCTAGAGAGAAAATTCAATTCGAAATTATGTTATTTTTCCTTTAATTTTTTAAAATTATTGTAAGAAAAAATTTATTTTCCGAGTTAATACCATACCTCTGAAATATCTCGATATTATTTTGTTTCTTATTTTATCAAAGAAACAGTTTTAACTCAAAATACAACCAAATTTAAATAAAATTTATTTGATATTTTTTTGTGAACATAATACGATAATTTTTATATCAACTTTTCTATCAATTCAAAATAATACCTTTTTGGTGATAGAAAGGTAGTCAATACATTATCTCATATGAGGTTTTCGCGGTGACGGATTAATCGGAATACGTTGATTTCTTAAAAAAAGTAAAATTTCGAGTTAATACCCTATAGTTGATCAAGTGCGATGTGTATTTTATTTTATGTATTTTTTTTATATTTTAAATGCTAGCATTGGCATAATAAAAATATTACTAAAATTGTATCAGTTTTTGCCTTTTTTAAATGCTCCTAACGGCGTAAATGTGGTCACTATGTGGTTATGTGGGATTGAATAGATTATAAAAATAACCTATTGATCCTAACAAATACAGTGTCTTTCATATCGTTTTTTTTTCTTTTCGATTATGACATATTAGTCATTTTTATAAAATTGTTTCAATTACATATTTAATTTTAATAGTATGTTACTGCTTAATTTCCATAGCCACTCTTTCCTGGATTCGTTTTACTTGTGCTATAACCGTAATTTGATGGATCTTAAGTCCAAACTTATAACATTTCGAATGCAATAATTTCATTGTATGTAAAGATTTTTCGAAAATTTATGATGAAACAAATTATTATAAGAAATAACTCATATTAAGAAATTAATTTATACAAATTCTTAAGTACTCGTAAATAATAAAATAAATGTTGTCATAAAAGTGTGGTTTTATTTTGTAAATTTCCTTTGGTTTTTAATAGTTTCAAATATCCTAAAATAATTATGTATTTATTCTTGTATTGCTGCATATGTATTTATTATAGTTGTCGATGTAATTTGCCTCTGTAATTCCAACTTGTAAATAAAACTAATTTTTGGTGATTTGCAATCAATATATTTAGAACCTTTCGGTTCACCTTCAGTATTGACTAAAACACAACATATTTTATTTACAATTATATTATAAAATAATATAAAATAATTTTACCTGATATTGTATATACATATTTCTTTAAAAAAATTCTTTATGAATGAAAAACTTTATATGAATAAAAAAGGTTCGATAGTTTTTTGTGATATAAATATCAAATTAAAAAATTAAAAACATAATTTGTTAATTTTTAGGTGTTATTTAATTACAATATGAATTTACATGCACTGTCAAACCAACATAAGTTTGATTTAAATAATGCAAAAATATTAAAAACAGAATCATGTTATTAATTTTTCAATATCATATCATATATAAAACTTAAAACTTACAAAGATCTTTGGCGCCCTAAATTTATCGACAGATCCTGTTTAACTGGAGGTGATTTGAACAAAATTCACACCTTCGTAAGATTATCGGGTTGGTTGGAGAGTGGCCAACGGTCGTAGACATGTTTTAGTGGATATAATGGTATCACAACGGGACCTTATTGGACCCAAGTGTGCTTTGCCTAGAGGCGGCTGCCAATTTTAACCTAACCTAACCTAAAACTTACAAACATTTTTCATTTATATAAAATTTTTCATTCATCAAGAATTTGTTTTCATGTTTTATATAATTTGCAATCATGAAGAAATGCATATATATTTCTAAAAAAATATACATACATGTAAATACACGCTAATTTTTTAACAAAAAGAAAATTGACCAATTTAGTTAAAGAAATAATACCGCAAATCCGTCATAATATTTTAAAAACTCAAAATAATTATTATGGTTAAAAATAAGCATGTTAAAACAGTTAAAAACAGTTAAAAAGTAAGCAAATATTTAATTGTGTAATAAAAATGAAATAATGAAAAATATTATTAAATTAGTAAGAATATACATACATATGTATATAAAATATCTTTAAAATCTTGCGCTTTTGCAGAAAAAAATTACAAAAAAGGCAAACAAATTTAACACAAACATAATTTCTCTATAGTTTTATAGCTAAATTTAAATATAATTTCCAAATTCATAACTGACTTCAAACTTTAAGCAATTCATTCTCTATACAATATCCAGTCACTGTCATTTTAATTTTAATTTATTCTTCACTAGCATTACATACAAAACTATATACATACATATGTATGTACATACACACATACATATTTACAGAAATTCATTCATACGTATATTCTTAAAAATTGAAAAAGATAAAAATGTTGTTAAAATCCATCCTTTTAGTATGTTTGTCTAACTAGTTTAGAAACGACAGGGACAAAAAAAATGTATTCAGAATAAATGTTTATTAAGCAAATTTAAACAGATAAAACATCGCAATTCATTATCCATAGTCTCACATACAATTTATATCCATACATATAAATACATATAAATATATCTTATATTGTGTATATATCTTAATATATCTACTTAAAAATATTTTATATAAAAATTCACTACTCTTGACTGATTTTTAAAAATATTAAAAATAAAACTAAAAACATATTATACATACATATATACATATACACTTTTAATTAGAAATTGTAAAAATTTGTAGAATTTTTAATCAAAATTAAGAAAAAAAATTGAGTGTAATCTTTAATATATTTTATTAAAAAAAAAAACAAAAAAAAAATCTATTTTTATATTAAAAGTTGCCGTGAAAACATTTCAAAGAATTTTTAGTTTTTTTATTACAAAAAAGTAATCCAACAAATATTTTGATAATCTAAAGTATAATTTCCTTAAATTGGAAATGTATATAAGTGTGTATGAACTTCGTAAAGTGACGTTCATAGTACATTGTACATATGTATGTCTTAACTGAAAATACTTGATGGTAATGTGATGTAAAATACTTGATGGCAAAAAAAAAATGAAGTGGTTCAATTTAGGTGGCACATTCATTGTAAAATAAATGCAATGTTATTCATGATTTGAAGTAAATTTAAGTGGTATAAGAAAGAGTATTGTTTTCATTCAATTAAGGCTAATTTTTACAACTTTAATAATTACGAATCTTGATAATAATTACAGTCTCCTTGAATCATTTTATTTTTTTGAATAAGAATCATATTCTGGTTCATTGAATAACTATGTTAACACAATATAAAGAGGTGTTTTTTAATACTTACACATACACACATAAAATGAGCATCAAAGGAAAACTGCAATTTAGTTTTAATTTTACATCTTATTTACAGAAGTGGATTGTATGTAGGATATAAGCGATTTATCAATAAAGTGTATGACGTATCAAGTTTAAACCTGTGCGCACTTCAAAAACGGTAAAGTTTGGTGGCGAAAATGTGACTGTTTGCACCAATTTTTTCTAGCAGGGTTTTGTTTTAATATCAAAAATTGAAAAATTCAAAAATATCCTTTAAAATAAGATTACACACTTTGAAGAAAACATGCCCCCCAGATAGTACTTTGTGCACTAAACTGACCAGAAATGTATTTTACTGCTAAACAAGTTTTCTTTGCAACAAACTAACATTAAAGTATTGATCTGGCAATGTCAATTATCGAATAGTAGAGACAAGCTATGGAATGATATAGAAAAACATATGCTATGTGTAAAACACAAGGCTTTTGTTACAAATAAGAGTTTTCCTGCTAAATGCTGAGTATTCCCTATAATTATTTTCTGTTTTTTTTTCCTTCACTTAAATTGTTCATCCATTTTTTAAATCGCAATATTGTCATTTTGATATGATATGTTAAACTTTTCAGTTTGTTATACCCAAGTATCACATTACATTACAACCCCCTGTGTCAGGGTTACGGCCTAGCTTCTCGCAGAACTCATGTTGTGTGTGTTAATTTTTATCCAAGAGTACCAGGACCTACAGTTTAAAGTCGACTTCGAATGACAGATTTGAGAAGCTCTTTTATGGCAACTAATTACTCCTAGAGTTTTTTCTGAAAGGTTGTCGCCGAAAGAAATAATTTTTTCATACTTCGTTTTTAAAGATATCAGAGCTGAGATTTGAACCCAGCGCTATCGTCTTAGTAAGCCAATACACTAACCACTTGACCACGGCGACCACAATAATTTATGAATATTAATTTTTATTAATTTTGTTTTGATCATTATAAACAAAAAAAGTCCTTTACAGAATCTAATATTGTATAAAATTATTGTAACACAGTACTTATAACAAAAATCCACAAAAATCACTTTACCGATTCTTATGAAAATTTGTGTGTATATTCAGAAGGTCTTCAATTCAAATATGACGTAACCTATATACATTTTAATAATTCCAACTGGGTGATATAATTTATGTAAATATTTTTTTTTGTACATATGGTATTTTCAATATGATAGCGGGAAGAGTTTCTAAATTTGCTTCAATTAGATCCATAGCCAATTCAAACCATCAGACAAAGAGCGGACAGAATCGCATAAGTAAGCATGGTTCCTCTATACTAACAATATATACATATATTAACTTTGTTATATTATGAATACGGTATTATTTAGTAAAAGTTTCTAAATTTAATCGTGATCAATACAAATACAATACATTAGTAAAAAAATGAGCTAAATTGGGAGCATGGTACCTCTCATACAAATAAATATTAAATTTTTTACAAGTATATCGCGTATAATGACCTTAAAGTCCCCTGCAGGCAATTCAGTTAACTTTCAATTAATTTAAAACTAACTATTTCTCAAGTAGTGGTGGCTGACACTTGGATTACTTTTATATGAAAACAACTAACTATTTTAACATTGCGATGTCCTAGGAAGTAGTCAATTGTCCGACTCTGCATTACTTTCAATTAACTTTAAAGTTAGTTACCTAGCCGTTAACGTAAAGTTAACTTTTTGTAGCTAGCTATAAACACTTTGATTTTGGTAAGTTCTGGATTACAATGTAGTTTGCTTATAGTCAGCCCATAAAAGTGAATTATAAGTTAGCTTTATTTGTAGTCGACTACCAATTTGCTGGCAAGGTCATTACAAATTAACAATCAAAAAGTGAGCAGATTTGGACAAGAGTGGATTGTACTTCTCATAGAAAGTAAATGTTAATTTTTGTACGTATTCCTTGAGCATGGTAATATTGAAAGTTAGTACATACTAACAACTTTAACTGACTTTTGGAAATGGCTCTCTTTGAACATTTACTAAACATTTTATTTAATTCAAATAGTGATCGCGAAACACACAGGAGTTTTATTAAATTAATCTTACAAACATAATGTACATATTTTTTTACTTTAATTTGAACTAAAATATATAATTTACTAGCAAAGCATATTTATAAAAATGGCCAAAACTTAAGAGAATAGGGCTTTTAAAATGCTATATGATATGACAGATTAATTCATTTTGTATGTCAAAGTTGAAAAAGTAACGAAACAGTTCATTAAAATTAAACCAATTCGAGAGGTTTACCCCGTGTTCATAAAAATAAAATACATTTATTATGGGCTCATTTGAGAAATTTCTATGCAATTCTTTTCAAATAAATCCTTAATAAACCTGTAATATGTTTTATGAATACGGCAGTTAATTGTTCAACATCTGATCAACTTTATTTATTTTCATATGTGGTATTCACAATATGTGCTATTATATAATTGTTTTTGTATCGCTGGGGAATATTTTTATAATTATTTGATATATAGTATATTTTTAGTGCTTTTTTTCCTAACATGAAATAAAATAGTTTTACATATTTTTTATCTTCAGGATATGTTAAAAATATATATTTATTTTATTTCTTAAAATTTTATTAAAAATTTAACTCATAATGTTTATACGTATTTTATATGCATAAATTATAGAAAATGTTTTTAATGGAACACTTTTTTAGCCATAAAAATCAAATCAAAAAACTAAAAATACAACTGTAAAGTATTATTTTTTATACTTTAAACGATTAATTAAATTATAATTTTATAATTGTTTACAATTTGTTTTATTTCATCTATTTTAGTTTTTTTATTATGTTTTGTTTTGAGTCTATTATGTTTTTTCTTTTTTGATAGTGCAAACTTTTTCTGTAAAGAAATATTGTGAATGCCCAAATAGTGTTAAATAAATAAAAAGCTGTGTAAGAAATTTTTTCTTTTAATTACAATAAATATAAGGCTACGTTCATATTTGGCAAATACTTAATAAAAAGCTTAATTATTATTTTATGGAAACATTTTATGCAAAAGCTTCGATTTATATAAACATTTCTAAAAAAATTAAAAAAAAGATGTTAACAAAGAATAATATTGATATTGTAATTTAGAATTAATTAAATTTGAAACAACAAATAACAAACAAAATAAATTGTTTAATAAAATTGCCAAATATGGACGTACGTTAACTAGTGCCAAATTATAGTTATTTTATCTTACCGATTTTTTTAACATTTTAAAAATAATTATTATTTCCTTTATTTGTTATATTGCATTAATTTTTGGGCATGTGTACATACATACATACATAGGCATAAATATCATCTAGTGGGAACAAAACATCGTATACTTTTAAATCAAACAATATCAGCTGTTTTGTTTATTTTTCCTGCTCAAAATGCTTTCATTACATACCACTTCATTTGTATCCCTCATTTACACTTTATTTCTTACTTTATCTGTCCATTATATAAAACTATAATGCTTTGATTTTAAACTTTTTTAATATTTTAAAATTATATGTAAAAAAATAATGTTTTCGATAAAGAAAACCTAAACTGAAAAAAAAAACAATTGTAAACATCTAGACTGCTTAAAAAACAACAACAAAATCTTTAAAAACATTAGCTATTTATGTGTAATTAAATTTATCATATTGTTTTCAATTTCTTTTTATTACTAATTATGAAGAAAATCTTGTGAACATTGAGACTCGTTTAGGGAATTTTTCATATTCGAAAAATTAAAAAAACAAAAATAAGCAAAATAAATAACAGAAAAAGAAAAACTTTACATCTTGATACATACTTTTTTATACATAGAAAACAAATGAAAACTAAATAATAAAAAAGAGAAAACACCATTTACAAACCGCTTGAATTTATAGTAAAGGATATGATATAGCGATTAAAAGCAAAATGTCTTCTATGACATTAAGAATATTTAGTATAATCTCTAATATATTAAAATACAAAATCACACACAAAAGGAATGTGAGACTTTAAGAGATTATATGTTCAAATCTTGAATAAAATAAAGCAACACATATGTATTAACTTCACACACACATGCTATACATTTATACAGAAGTAAACTAAAAAGTTATTTTGCCTAAAAACATTAAAATTGAACTTTTTTAAATATTTCTTTTTCTTAATTTGATAAAATATAAAAATATACATAACTTTGAGACATATTTTTATATGAAAATTGTAATATTTCTTAATATAATACATATTAAGAAACTTTAAATAAAACAAATACATTTATTAAATTACTGTTGTTGTTTGCTTTATATATATACATATAACAAAAGATATAATAAAAAAAGAAAATTACATATACTAAAAATCGTACATATTAACAAATATTAAACAAATTATATAACAAACCCTTTTCATATTTTATTTTTATTTTAATTTTATTATTTTATTAGCTGTGCATAATAAATAATATTTTAGGAACTCGTACATTTAGTGCAAATAAATATGTATACATATATGTATGTATGTATATGTATATTTAAAGCTTTTACGACAGTATTAATTAGATTAACAAAACGCCACCGCTTTATAGTTTTAGTTTTAAATAAAGTATTTTTTTAAAACGTCAGTCGTGTTATTTTTAAATAGAAAATAACTTTTCAGTTATTTTGGTATTTCTACTACAAAAATGTAATGACTATATGTATTTATCTCACTCTCTCTTTCTCTCTTAAGGCAAATATTTATTTGTTGTTGTGAATACTATTTTAAAAATGTATGACGTTGGTTTTTAAAAATATTTTAATTTTTCTAATTATTATTTTGGCTACGTTTAAATTCTTTGTGATCTATATAATATTTAATAACTGATTTATTATTTATTTTTTCATACGAGTATCTTATTTGACTCCTTTACATAAATACATATATATATATATATTTGTGTGTGTATATTATTTAAATTTTGTCATATTGCTTTACTAAAAATGTCGATTATTTCTGTTTTACACAAATGTGTCAAGAAATTTTTAAACTTGATCTAGTACTTGTAGCTCAGAATTAGAAATGATCTATTTTTCGAAATGATCAATCTCGACAATAAAATACTTTTCATAATTTAGATACATATTCCTTTTTAATATTTGCGTCATATTTAATATTTTCATTGAGTTCATATATAATATGACTATTAATAATTTTGTTAAATCTACTTAAAAAATGTTTTAAATTTTCAATGTTAAAATTGGAACTATACATACTTATGTATCTACGTACATAAATTCAAACAAGAATTTAGATCAAAATTATTCACATTATGTTACATATGAATTTTAAAGACAATTAAGGCATTACTTACTCGTATGCACATACATATATTAACCATCGGTATAACAGAATCTTACTAGATATCATGAAAATTTTATATAAGAAATAAAAACAAATTTGAAATGTTAAATATTATTACGAATTTCAAAAATATTTCTGGATGAAATATCATCAATTTGTAAATAATTTGTATGTAATTTGTTATATGTACATACATACATATGTACATATGCACGTCCACAACTAAAAAAGTTTTAAGACATTTACTGCCGTATTCATAAAAATATATAAGTACATATACTCGTACATATGTATATCTTTTTTAGATTGAGGCCAACACACAGGTGATGACCCATGGTCATGTAGTACATTGTGCAGGTACAGAAAAACATAAGGGGGATGGGGAAAGAGTATTTTGACATTTGATTTAAACTTACTAACATCGTATCTGATATCAGTCAGAAACAAACAAAGGTCCTACTTTAAAATTGCGAAATCGGTTGCTGTTGATTGATTATTCAATGGCCAGTGTTATATAGGCCAACAGCAATCAACCCCAAGAATGCCTCACAGTAAAGTTTAAATTAAGGGAGGAATAAAAAAATATATGCCGTTAAGAGCCCCAAATGCAGCACTACCACCAGTTGTCCCACGTTTTGGTTTAAACGAATACGACTTTAGTAAAGCCAACAGCTGTTGTTGTCCCTGGTATTCATTTCTCTTCATAGATGACTATGATTATGAAGACGTTGTTGATGTCTTTGATCCAGCATCTGGGAAAATTCTTAGTTATATAAAATATTTGGATTTACATATTATTATTCTTGATTTTGGACATTTACGAGTATCAATTAAATTTAAGTACATAATTCTTCGAGCTTTAGGTTTTTGTAAATAAAAATTCCTTTATTTTTATGTCGATGTTTGGCTTCGTGTTTGTCTAGCTTTAACACCTTTTACGATCAAAACTATATTTGTACATACGTATATATGTATAACCTTGTAAATTATATACGTATTCTAACTACAAAAGTAAGCCACCTTATATTATTTAAGACATTCAAATTCTAAGAACCTATTTGAGACCTTGCACTTAAAATATTTTGTTTTAGGAAATTTTAAAAGCTTTTAAACTAGTAATTCGGTTTAGACATCATAACTCTTGATTGTATAATATATAACGCCAAGAAAGACTTAGCAAAATATCGGTTTAATAATAATAACAAAAAAAATAAATAATTAAAGTTAATTTAATGTTCAACGATTTTACAATATTTAATACGCACAGAAAACTTAAAAAAGGCTCTGAATGTAATCATATGAAATGATGTTTTTATTATCTAAAACTCGTACCAAATAGTTAATTTATTAAAATAACTATTTTCTCCTGCTGCATACAAAAAAACTAAATATGTATTGCTTTTGTGCAATCTTCTAAGGATTTACACATTTTGAAATTAATTCTTCTCACAATATATTTTTTTCAATCAAATACAATGAATAATTTTAACCAGATCCGTTTGTTTAAAAGAGTCCATGCCTATAGCACTTGATATCAGAACAAAGTATCAGGTACTTACTCATAATTACTTGTAAAGTTTTATCACCACTTTTAAAGTACTGTACAAGACCTCAATTATACATATTTAACAAAAATTTTGAAACCGAGCTCAGTGATTTATTTCTTTATTTTTTCTTTATTTATTTATAATAAGTACATATAAATTTTATATTTTTATTTAAAATGTACACGTCATACATTTTTTACCACCATAAGTTATTTTATATTTTTTAGAGATATTAATCGTACGAACTTACTTAAACATAAAAAAAATTGTTCTTATATACAAAAAAAAAAAAAAAAACTAGTCACTTCTTTTAAAGTCTAAATTAAATTTTAATTAATACTTTATATATTTATAAAAATAATGTTATTTTTTATAATTATACATATGTATGTATGTACATATGTTTATTTATGCATACATATACATACATAATCATTCTTTAAGTTTAACATTTTGTTATAGTTAAAATTATTTGAATTGCAATAATTGCTTATTAATACAGGGTGTTAACAAAAAAATGTTTTTACAAATAACGGTTTTGTTTTTGTTAAGTCAGTTAATTATTTTTATACATTTATAAACACACGAAATAAAAGCGAACAAGTTAACTCAAAACATCTATTAAAATTAATTTTATTTTTTATTTTTAAAGAAATTATATTTTATATATGTGTGTTAAAAAAAACACAACTCTAAACCCCACCTTTTCAACGAAATAAAATATTAAAAAATTTTTTAAAATATCAAAATATTCTCCAAACACCCTTTAGTAAAGTAAAGAAATATTATTAATAACATTTATAGTACATTTTAACAATAAAAAGGTTAAAAAACAAAACAAAAACCATAAAAAAACCTTAACGTGAACAATTTCTTAACTTTTATTTCTTAAAAACAATATTTCTAAATGCCACTACTTTAGTCCATTAAACGTTTTATTATTAGAAAGTATTAATTAAAAATAAAATAATATAAAACAAATATAGTGATTATGAAATAAAAATATAAAATGTTTAATTATTTTATTTAAATGTGTGTGAACTTAGATCAAACATGAATATTTTTAAATGTTTATGGTTAAAAATATATTATTAAAAATAAATAAACACAAGAAAAAGAACTAATAATAAATTTAATTAACATAAAGAGCAATTATTAAATAAAAATTAAAATATTTCGCATTTAGTCATTGTGTATAGATTTTTAATTATTATGACTATTATCATTATTACTTTATTTTTTAAAAAATAAATATATAAAATACAAAAAAGGATACATTTTTAAACACATCATTAATGTGAATATAATTACTAAGATAAGTATGTTAAGGGCAATTAATTTTTAAAAACATGTTTAATAAAAGTTAATACTATAGTATATTGTATATATGAATATACATGCATATTTGTATGTATAATATATATGCACTATATGTATATAAAAACTAACAAAATCATACATACATATTTTTTATACCTAAATAAAAGAAATAAGCAAAAATTAAACAAAATCAACTCACATAAAATATTAAAGTATTATTAAAAAAAAATTATTATTATTGTGTATTATTTAAATATTATTACTATTATTAGTAAGTGTCATTATGAACAAACATCAACATCATTATTAACTTATTGAATTTTGATATTAAAACAAAAACACACAAAAAAAGAATAACAACAAAATGCAACTAAAACAGTCTTTTTAATGCTTAGGGGCCACAATAAATGAAATAAAATCGAGATCTCAATTAAGTCTTAACAAAAAAGTAATAATTAAATACATAATTATATAATAAACATTGCATTTCTATTTCCATCATAATAAAATTATTTTGTTTTTTTAATAAAACTAAAACACATCGAATTGTTTTATTTAAAACTACGAGTAGATTCAAAAGTCTTAAGGTACGTTCAGATTTGTCAAATATTTGACAAAACAAACAACACCATATATTTCTTTGATGCAATGTGAACACAAACAATTTTTGAACTTCAAACAGCAAAAGAGCTAATTGTGGTGCAATAAAATTATTTGTATTTAAATAAATATTTCACAAATTTAATCCAAATCTAAACACAAGCTCTTAAATATTTTCGTCAGTAGCAAATAAAATATGAAATTTTTATTTTTTTATTTTGGTTACACAAAATGTATGTAATTTCTTTATGATTTTTTATGTTTTCAGCATTTGTATATGCATATGCTAAATCGTTTGTTTATTTATGTTAAATTTAAGATTTCAATTTTGTAAATAAAAAATGGCAATTTTTTATTGATGTTATTTGGCTCTACTAGTATTTTTAAAATGAAAAAGAAGTAGTGATGATACTCGTAAATACTCGTACATTATTGCTCTTACGCATTCTATTAAAATACATATTATATATTACAATCGGCCTTATCACGGTTGGCGTTTTTTAGTCGGATTTCGACATTTTTGTAAAAGATTAAAGATAGATTTTATTAATTTTCTTTAATCTTGTACAAAAATGTCGAAATACGACACCGACTACGCCAACCGAAATAAGGCCGAATATATGTATGTATATATGATTATATAGAATGACACTTCACAAAATATTGGGATATTCTTTCCTATTGCTGATATATGTATTTTGGGCTATGTATGAGCGATGTGTTTGCAAGTTTGGTAAACTATTATTCTTTATTGCGCCATTCGATAGGAATAAAAATAACATCTTGGCCCATAATGGTCCACAAGATTTTGATTAAAATAAACTGTGCTTTTACTAAAAAAAATATGTAATGTGCAGCATGCGAGGGTAACGTGTCCAGTTTTCTGTGGTTCAAATTTAATTGGGGTACGCTTATCCGAAAAAGTGCTGGCATGTTTTGCTCTTGATAAATATAACTACGTTTTATGGTGTTCATATTGCACACATTATATGTATTCAATAAATTTTGCGTCAGGGCAAAAATATCACCTGCTACTAGAACATAAGCTACTGCGAATTATCTCCAGGCAAGAATTCTGGCAGAGCCAAACTTAGCATGTGTTAAATTGCTTTATTAAACGAACTGTTACGGAAAACTATAATTATATGTATATTCGGCTATTTATTCCCATATCAATATACATACATATGTATATGTATATGTATAAATTTGTATGAGAAATCCGAAACAGCCATAAACACAATACTGTTGTTTCTATAAACATGATATCCAGAATTTATAGAGTTTGAGTTTGACAACTATGATTGCTTCCAGAATGAGCTAAGGTTTCCAGCCGGTGCAATTTGAGAAATTAAATTTTTTGAAATTCAATGCTAGAAAAGAGCTACAGTCAGAGGCTCCGGCTCTATACAAATACCTTTACGTTTGCATTCCGTCTGCCAACCCAATTCCGTACCCATGGTCTCCTAGTTTATTTTAGTTTTGTCTTTTCATCCGCTAAAACTACTAGAAATATTGCACCACAGCACAAATTTTTTTTTTCGTTCGTCAGAAGAACTTTAATTAACACTTCTTTCGTAAATTATTGCGAGGTTTCATTAATTATGAAACTCTTCTAAGTAAGCTAGAACTTATGTTATAGTTCCCAACCGTTTTTAGTTGTTATTACAACACATTAGATGAGATTTTTGGTCTCATTTTAGATTATATACCTAAAATTGCACATGTCGGTTAGCTTGCTATAATTGTAAAATACATGTAAAGATTGAAACTGTTGAAAATTTTTAAAATTTTTGCAAATACTGGTTGCAAATCCAAAGATATTGAAATGGCCGCGTTAAACTGTTAAGAAATGGCTAGGACATAATGATTAAATAGTTAATCCTAAAAAAAATCATTTAATTAAAACAATTAAGCAGATCAAGTGCCTTGCGATGTCCATTATTTAAATTCAAAAGTCACTTCTCGTTCGCTAAAATGCAAAAATAGTTGTATCTATATTCGAAGCAGTCGATTTTTTTGCCACCTTGTAAGAACTTTGTAATTTTTTGGGAAAACATAGCACAGCAGATAAATTCTATACTCAAAAGCTTTTATTAAACTCGCTGGTATGTACGAAATGAAGCATGTTATGCCATACAAAAAGAGTGATCTGCAATAATTGATGAATTAGACTTTATTGCAGAAAACAAAGCCGAGAATAAAGAATATTTGTTTGCAAAGTAAATTTCAGCATATAGCAACAGATACTCCATTCCCAGTTTGGAATGTAACTTTAGATCGTTTTAAAAATCCTAGTAAGAAACTACAGGAAACTTTTATTGATTTATTGCATATATGTTATCCAAATCTATAGTTATCTAGCCTTATTTCTTCAGGATATGAGAAATAAACAATTTCCTGAATTTGAAGAAAAATCAAAACCGCTATCTGGAGTTCATACATACATATGTACATAATTGGCCATTACAATCCTGTTTCAGAGTTACAGCCTTGCTTCTCGCAGTACCCATATTGTGTGTGTTATTTTTTATCCATAAGTGGCGGGACCTAGAGTTTTAAGTCGATTCCGAGCGACAGACTTGAGGAGCTTTTTCATGGCAATCAGTTACTCTTTGAGCTTTTGCCAGAAGACTGCTAAGAGGTAGTCGCCGAAAGAAATATTATTTAATATATCTTTTTTTCAGAGCTGAGGTTTGAACACGGAGCTATCGTCTTAGTAAGTAAACACACTCACCACTAGACCACGGTGACTACATATTGCAGTCAGAATATCAAAAATGAAAAATGGTAGTCCACATTATCCGAACTTACCCTATATATATATACATAATTATTGGCATAATTAGTCCTTTCAACTTCATCATAAGTAAATTAATTACTGTATAAGTACGGTTCTGTTATACAAAAAATAGTCTTGTTAATACTTTTATTTATTTTATTTCATTTCAAAGAGTTTCAGCTATGATTACATTTTTCAGTATAATTAAGATTCTATAAAATTATAAGTTATAAGTTATAAAAAAATATTTGTATGCAAAAGTGTAAGTAATACTTACTTAGATGGCCATAACAACAAGTTAACGGATTTCGGCCTGCCTTAACACTAGTCTCCAGGCGTCTCTGCTAAGCGCGCGCCTTCTCCATTTGGTCACACCAATTGACGTCAGGGCTTCATCAACTTGCTCCTTCCAATGTAAACTTGGTCATCCTCTACGCCAACGTCCAGTGACCTTCGCATCGAAAACTTTTCTCGTTGGAGTAGATTCATCTATCCGAACAATATGGCCGAGCCAGCGTAGCCGCTGGATGTTAATCCGCTGAACAACGCCCACATCGCCGAGGAGCTCATACAGCTCATGGTTGGTTCTAATGCGAAACTCATCATTCTTTCAAATACTCCCAAGACCGCTGCATCGGCACAAGACAGCGTCCATGCTTCCGCACCATAGAGAAGCACCGGAAGAATAAGCGAGAGAGAAGCCTCTATTACTAAACTGCCTACTGAGACCGTAGTAGCACCTGTTGGCTAGTGTGAGTCTTCGTTTGATCTCCAGACTGACATCATTCTTGTTGGTAATGGCGGTGCCAAGGTAGATGAACTCATTGATCAGGTCGTCGACAACATGTACTTCGTCTTGCTCTCATTTACCGCCATACCCATTTTTGCAGACTCCCGTTCAATAGCATCAAAGGCTGCGCTGACATCTCGCTTGGTATGCCCAATGATGTCTATGTCGTCCGCATACGCAAGGAGCTGGACACTTTTGTTAAATATAGTGCCATTTCGATGTACACCCGCCTTTTGCAAAACGCTCTAAGTTTCTAGGTCTACTAGGTCTGAAGCCGCACTGATAAGGTTCAATCAGTGAGATGGCGAATGGCTTCAGTCGTTCACACAATACGCTCACAAGAACCTTATATGCGATAGTGAGAAGGCTTATACGCCTGTAGTTGGTGTATATCGTGGGGTCTCCCTTTTTCAGAATGGGACAGAATTCGTCCAGCCATATTCTGCAAATACGTTGGTGCATGCACCTAACCAGCTCATCGCCTCCATACTTGAAGAGCTCAGCGGGCAGACCATCCGGTCCTGCCGCTTTGTTGCTTCTTAGTCGCGACAGGATCTCAACGTCGTCATCATTGATTGAGACCGGCACAGCATCTCTAGAGGCGGGATTTGTGTCGTCATCGCCTTGCAGTAGATTAAAAAAATGCTGTCTCCATAATCTCAGTGTCCGTTGTGCATCTGTAACCAGATTACCATGTTCGTCTCTGCAGGAGGTTGCTCCGGGCTTAAAACCAGTAGTAAGACGCCTTATCTCTTCATAAAAATTTCGAGCATCATGTCTACTCCTGCACATCTCGATTTCCTCACGATCACGCCTTTCTTGCTCCCTTTTCTTTCTTCTAAATAGGCGTCTCTCTTCCCTCCTCTTCTCTCTGTACACCTCCACAGTTGCTCTTGTAGTGGTGGACTGCAACGTTCTTCTGTAGGCACCATTCTTTGCCGCAGTGGCCTCACGACACTTTTCATCGTACCATTGGTTTCTGCGAGGAGGACGCTCAAAACCAAGGACTGTTTCGGCAGCGTTGCGCAGAGAGTGAGCAATGTGAGACCACTGTCCACCAATACTTTCGTGAGAGGATGGGATGCAATGGAGCTCATTAGAAAGACGAACGGAAAACGACCTGGCTATCTCTTGTGATCGCAGCTTTTTGATGTCCAGCTTCCCTCGAACACTAGAACGTACCATATACGCTGCGCATATGCGCAGTCGCCTCTTGGCTGCGACAAGTTAATGGTCCGAGTCGACACTTGGACCTATAAATGTGCGCACATCTAGTATGCTGGATACCTGCCTTCCATCAATCACAATGTGATCTATTTGGTTGTTGGTTATGGATATCGAGATGCTGGAACCTGGTGCTACAAACTACCATGTTTCGCGCCGCAGCCAAATCGATTAGTCTCAAGGCCTTCGGCGAGGTGGAATTATGGGGACTGAACTGTCCGACTGTGGGGCCAAATATACCTTCACGTCCAACTTTCGCATTGAAATCGCAGAGGACAATTTTGGCGTCATGTTCCGGACACCTATCATATACATCCTTTACCTTTGCGTAGAAAGCATCTTTGGCCGCATCATCCTTCTCTTCCGTCGGGGCGTGCACGCAAAAATGGCTGATATTATAAAACTTTACCTTTATCCGGATCGTAGCTATCCTTTCGTTCACGGGGGTGAACTCTGTGACCAGATGGCGAAGTCTCTTGCTAACTACGAATCCGAAACAAAACGTTTGCCAAATTCGTCAACATAGAAGGGGGTCCGTTTAGAGACTATTGTATCGGTTTTCATTGAATTTTTGTTTTTACGTGGTGGGCTTCAAGCCCCACGCACAACCCAAATTTAAAGTCCAGGGGATTGGACAATCGCCGCATACATTAGTTAACAAGCTAGCGGGTGCTAGAATGTTATCCCGGAGGGCCACGAGGAGGCTGTATGTCGACTTGAATACAACGGGAACAAGGATCGTTCTAGAGGCCGTCAGGTTGAAGTATCCCATCCAAAGTGTATTTACCCAGTCGAAAATAAGGCTTACAAGTAAGGCGGAAATTGTGAAGAATCACTTACTGGTGCGCATAAATAATGAATGATTTTTATATGAATTGTACCGCTAAAAAGCAATAAATTTTGCAACCAATAAGCTAATAGTATAAAAGATCAAAAATAATACTTTACCGTGTAGCAATTTTGAAGCTTTAGGGGTAAAATAAACAATATAATGCCTCCATTATTGCTTACAATTTTATTTGTTGCTTCCAAAATTTAAAAAAATTCTGCAGGGTATTTGTATTTTTGTTTCTATTTTTTTGAAATCTAAAGCGCAAAACTAATGTATTTATATAAAATGAACAATTTGAACTCAGTCAAGTAAAATGTAGAAAGAAAATTATACTCGTAAGTTGCATAAGTATGTCGGCAATAACGCTTTATTTTTTTAAATTATTTGGTTAAAAAAGTTATAAAGCATACTCTACCCTAAACATAGACATTGTTACGCGCCGGCTGAATACATACATACATAAAAATATTTAAGATGAGATTGGTTATAGCATACAATATCAACCAATAAAAGTACTAGGTTAAGTGGCATGGCGTGTTGTGTTGCCCGCTAGCTCCATAATGAGCGAAATGTGGTTCTCAACCCGGTAATTCAGCGCGTGAACACATAACACTCTCCACATGCCACAAGAGAGTGTGAAAAGAAATAGAAATATTCAAAATATTTCAAAAAAACAGAAAAATTGTAAAACACATGTACAGGAATACTCGAAACATTTTTACAGCGTTAGTAATTTTGGGTGACAAGATGTTGCGTTCACCTCTGGGTATACTTAGCCCTCCCCTAAGCCATTGACAGATCTTATACCCGAAATTCCACTGTCCCTAAAATATGACCATGCTGCCCATTCAGGCACTTACCATCCCATTCCAGCGCTCTCCTCTATCCCTCGAAATAGTTTACTGAGACATTTTTTCAATTTTCATTCTAGGACAAGTTTTATTGAAATTAAAGAAACAGGACATTGTTATTCAATATATTTACTTAAAATTTAAACACATGTAATATATGATAAGTATATAAGGGATCTGATATAAAAAAAAGAATTATAAATTTTGTAATTTATATACATCAAGATTATGAATGTATATACAAATTTATAGGTAAATACACGTGTAAATTTGTATGTAAATTCATAGGTAATTTATGTAAAAGAAGGCTTAGATTAACTATGTGGATTATACAAATAAGTACATGTATGAGAAATTTAACCAAAAAACAGTATTGTAAAATTTTGTAATTTTGACACATACGGATTATGAATGTATATATAAATCTATATGTGAATCCACATGTAGAATTAAATGTAAATTCATATGTAATCCCGTATGTAAATTCGCACGCAATTTATACAAAAATAGGAAGCTTAGGGTAACACATGGAATTTATAAGAATTTATGTAAGAGTTTTAATAGGAAAGAATTACAAAATTTTTTAAACTAAATACATAAATAAGGAATATACATATTTTACATAAAACCTGAAGCGATGATGAAACGGCCGGATGAAGATGATGATGACGCTGTGATGAAGCTGGATCTGATGATGAATGATGTTGTCGCTGGTGATAAGGACAGGCTGAAGACTATGGTGCTGATGAAGCTGGGTCTGATGACGATTTGGTGATGGTGATGGATTTGTTGACCGCAAGTTCTTGGCACTTCTTTTCCATTCGCTTGTATTTTCATATTTTGGTTTTCAAATAGAATGTTTTCTTCGTATTTTTGTTTCTTATTAGTTTTTTTTTTCTTTCTTTAATTCTTTAACAAATTCTTATAGGTTTAACAGTATTACTATGGTTTTTCATTTTCTTTAGGTTTTTGTTCAATTTGTTTTGCAATAAGGAAATTACAATGACAGTTTAAAAACTGTCCTTTGTTTCTTTATCACAGTAATTTCTTCTCCTTTTACTTAAGGAATAAACCATGTTAAATATTTTCATAATTTTTTTGTCTTTTCTCCTTTTATTTTGACCAACTCTATAAGTTAAGGAGGTTTAGTTTACTTGGCTTTAATTTAATTTTTCACATTTTGCACTTTCTTCGTATTTCAGCTATTGTTTTTTTCTTTTTGCATTTAGTATTTAATTATGCACATGATTATGAAATAGAACAAATTAGAATCGTTTAAGCAAAAAAAACTATGATAACTTCAGCTTAAAAGTTCTACACAATTCGATCTTTTTTATATATATATATATTTTTATATATATGTATATATATATATTTTATATAAGTATCTATATATTTTCCAACAAAAGGGTTAATGAATTTCTTTCTTATTTTCTGACGCGTCATTCATTCCCATACCGATTATTAGTCTAATGAATATCCGCGTGGTCACAATATTTGTAGCATGGAACACACACACTCCGCAACACCATACTGACGGACAGTTTTATATCCGTGAAGAGACAAAATGTTTTCAAAATGTATCAGTCCCGAATTTCTTTTTCCTTATTTTCGGCCTTTTGACTCTTCCTTACACAACTATTAATTACACTCACTAGCACAAAACTTTAAATATTATTTTTGAGGCATAACCTCAATGTAGAACACTTGGAAAAAATTTTCTTTTTAAAGCTCGACTTCTGTCAGCTTTCATAGTCAACTACCGAATGAATTAATATTCCTCTTAATGACAGCTTCTGACCTCATTAAAAAAAAATCTCGCTCAAGAAGCTCTACAATTTGTCCCTTTCTTCCACATGGGCCAAATGGATGACAGCCATATTTATTCATGGCGTCTGGGCGCGCGCTAGCCTGTCATTGGTCAATTTTGACAGCGCCAAAAGTAAAAACGCCATGACAAAAGGGATCGCAACAATAACCAAAGTTGCATTTGACAGGAATGACAGAGCTGCAAAATAAAGGACAGTTGCCAACCCTATGTCAGAAAAAAAAATCGCTAGAATTCTCATTACCCCGTGCAATTAAAATTTCCAGTGTGGACAATAAAAAAAATGGAAGAAATAACAATCCGTAACAAACCTGCTTCGTGACGAGATCTATGATCGACGGGAGAACAGGCAGGATTGTGACAAATCCGTGTACATTCTACAAATGACAAGCCGTATCAAGCAATGAGACTATTTACGAGGTGTGAACGTTATCGGAGCCCAAACGTGTGGCTCGACCCACACCCTGAGATAAGAGTTCTCAAGCTCTACCCACTGAGTTAGCCGGGCAAAAAAAACTATGTGAAAAACTGGAACTCTAAGACCGTCATCCGAAACATGATATTTACGATTTCCTATATAATTTCCCTATAGGTCCTCATGCTAATGCAGGGGTTTGCTGATTTCCTCCTGATCCTGCTCTTTCTATATCTATAGTAGAATTTCCCATTGGTTGCCTTCTTTGAATCGATTTGGTCATAGATCTTTACAAACACCTCCTGACCAACATTGAAATCCTCCGGGGTGTACTCCGTATCACATGTTCTGCATGCCTTCTCCTGTATGATGCCAAGACTACTGCATGTTTTTCCTCGCATGAGTTGAAGTTTTCCGGTACGCTTAATCATCGTGTCATCTTTACGTAGTTTCTGCTCCGGGGTTAAAGCATAGAAAGAACCAGGAAAAATCTGGGGTGCAAGCGAAAAGGCTTTCCAAAAGTCTACACCAAGATATCCAATATGAGAGAGGTCTGGTACTATATAAAACACAATATCTCTCGTCACACCCTTAAAGGTAACTGGCAATCTACAATATCCTTCTACTTTGCTCCGTGTGCCGCTTGCGGTTAAAATGTCTGCTCTAAAATTTTTCAGTTCAATGCCGTTTCTGCTTACAAAGTCTTCACTTCCTTTGCCCAATATTGATACATTTGCCCCTGAGTCCAGTAGGCATAGTAGTTCCTCATTAAAAATCTTTATCTTTGCAAAAGGTCTTCCGTCCTCGTGGGTTGTTAAATAGGTCGTTTCAACCATTCTCCTAAATTGTTTTCTCATTTGATATCGTCGTCTGCACTTTAAAATTCGTCTCGAAGATGTGCTACGTTGTTGAAAAAAGTGTTTATAGCTAGGGTCATTACAGGTTATTTCTGGTGCATTCTTTTTAAAATTTTGTTCTTGTATATCCGGTGTAAATTTTGGTTGGTGTGGAGACAAGTCCTCCGATGAAGGCTTCTGCTCCACGCAATGTTGAAACTCGGGTTTTACTTTGAAGAACGAGCATCCCCGGTCGCCCACTCGCTCCGACGCCTGTTTCCCACATGTGAGCCGGTACACTTAACCGTAGTCACTCCTTTCTGCCCACATTTGTAACAGAAAACATGTCGTGTTTCGTCAGGACAATAAATGTAGCTATGCCCAAGTTTCGAGCAATTCCAGCATTCTATTTTAGAATAGTCGCCCTTTATCCAAGTCCTGTTGACTTTCATGGCTTCTACCTGGGGGTCTAAATCTAAATCCTCATCTGGGGTTTCCGAAGTGATGTTCTCGGTTATGATCTCGTTGACCTGGCGTTGTCGACTGGTGCTGGCATTTCGATTTTCTAATAAAATCTTCTCGGCTTTCCTTGCTAAATCGCGGAGATTTCCTAAGTCCGTTGGGTTTACTGTGAATAACATGACCTTAAGATCTGCATGTGCGTTTTTCTTAATGATTTCGACAAGGGCATCATCAGTTAACGGGTTGGTTAGGCGTAGGTTCCATCGAACTATAAAAGAGTGGTAGTCGTCGTAGCTCTCCTTTGGCAGTTGCTTTCGCGTCGAAATTTTAAGCAGGATTTCATGGTCACTTTCCCTGGAGCCGAATTCGCGAGAAAGGGCTGCTCTCAACATCTGGTACGTTGCTCTTTGGAACTGCCTTATATAGTCCCAATAAAAGGTCTCTGCCTTACCAGTGAGAAAGATATGAAAATTTGACATCAAGTGATCGTGAGGACATTGCGAGCGTTCCACTAGGGTGTCCAATTTGAATAAAAAGTCCGATACACTGCCTTCGCCGTTATATGAAATTTTCCAGTCTTTAAGTTTAAATCCGGGGTTAAAACTAACGTACGATGAATTTGCCTGAGATCCGGGTAGCTGAATATTGGAAGCTGGTGTCGCTGAATCCGTTCTATTTGTGGCTGTGGTGCCGATGGTTTCCCTCATCGCTGCCAGTTCTCTTCTGAATTCATCCTGGGTGCTCCTCATGGCCTGTTGAAGGTATGCTAGTAGATTATCCAGGTTACTGTCACCGAGCGTTTGGTTGCCGCCTTCATTATTACTTCCGCTAGTCGCCATTTCTTCTGTTAAGGTCGGGTTGTCTTGACTGGTGATTGCTGTACTCGAAACGTTAATCCGCGAGGGCTCTGTATTATCCACCGTCAGGGATTTCGAAAGTATCTCCCGCGCAAAGTTGTCGAAGTTTTCCTCCGTTCTAGCGAATTGACGCGATTCAAGTTGCTGAGAAACAGGTGATGTTTTCAATGCCCTATTGCCGGTACCAAATGATCTCCTGCCTATTGGAGTAGTGCCTCTACCTCTGTTCTGCACGGACGATGAACCTCGGGATTTTACTCTTACTACGCCGTCCCTTCCTGATAAGTCAATTAGATTAGTGTTAATCTCTCTGCGAGGGGAACTTTTTGTAGTGCTACTCTGTCTAGTGTTGGGCCTAGACATACTCCGCTACCAGACAAAAGATAGGTAAAATCAAGGACACAAAGTGAAAGTAGACAATCTCCTACCAATATTTCACTAAAACCGTCACCCAAATATCAAAACACTATATTACAAAACTAAAATGAGAAACGAGGGGATAATATCAGTGTACAACGTATCCAAGGATATCCAAATGACAAAACTGTGGCAAATAAAAAAAAATCGTATTAAAAAAAAATCCTTATATTGAAAAACTGAAAAATATCGCGATAGAACGAGATAAATTGGTGTCCCGTAAAGAAAAGTTGGAATATATATATACAGAGATAAATGTGCAAAAAAAATCGAAAGTGTGAAGGAAAAAATTTAAAAAAAAAAATTATGAAAATAATCAAAGCTGCAATGAATTGTAATGGAAATAAAAAAAATTTAATTTTTTTTCAACATAAAATAAAAGAAATGAATTAATAAAAAAAATTATGGTATAAATGAATTGAAATTTAAATAATAAAAACAAAAAGGAATAAAGAAAATTAAACTAAACCAATAAAGAGTGTGACCAAAAAAAAAAAATTTTTTTTTTTTTTTTTTTTTTTAAATTATAATCAAAATGAAAAAGAAAAATTAAATTGTTATAATAAAAGTAAAGGAAAAGAAAAACAAAATTATAATTAAACAAAAGGAAAAGAAATCATAAAAAAAATAAAGAAAATTATAAAATAATGAAATAATAATCAAAAAAAAATTAAAAAAATATAAAAAAATGTTTTATAAAGAAATATGAGAGATGCTAGAGGAGACCGCTGGATAGCATGGTCACCCGAGAGCATGGTCATAATTGTGCAAGAGCACAAATAAATAAAAATTAATAAAAAAAAATACAAAGTGTAAAATATCTGGGAATGCAAAGATCACCAAGTGATCTGACTACTCCCAACACCGCCTGGCAAATCAATTTGCTTTTTCCCCAAAGCAATTTGATGTCTCACGCAGATGTACACAATCGTTGTCAACATAAAAACCGATACCAGGTTCGAATAAATCTACAAAATTATTGCCGACTGTAGCGCAAACTCGCAATCCAAAATCATGAACGAGGACTTCTACAGCCGATAAATCTGTGGCATTCCCTGAAGTTCGAGGTGCCATCGCAACGAACAACTGCCCGACTCGGTGTCGTCAGTTCGGACTTATGGCATCTGGAACATCCCTGAAATCCACACTGATGTTAAACAATTCCACATTTTTTTTCCCAGGCATGCCAACCCCATTGACGTCGCAAATGAATCTTTCAAGTCTCTGAAACTCGAAAGTCATGACTTACGCCATGGAGAAAACATACAAAAGAAAGGATGTGAAATTTTATAATAACCGCCTGGTAGTCGCGTGACAAAATAAAATCGAATTTTATGTTGACTGTACTTTTGAACCGTTACTAACGCTGAAGTCATGTTTCAAAAAAAAATTTGCGTCATAAATACACGCTGCTAATCACCCGTTATCAAGCATGCCGCCATATTGCTATGACGCCAAGCTTTTCACACGTGTCAACGCCAACACGTTTTCATTGGATGCCATATAGGTTATGACGCCAATAAAACGTGTTCTAAAATGCCGCAATAAAAAATAAGATGACATTAAAATAATAATGAAAAATAATCGATGTTCAAATTACAAATGTCCTACGTTGGCCGCCATGTATGTTACAGCGCCAACCTGTTAAATATGTTCTGTTACTAATGGAAATTTTCGTTGGGCGCCATATATGTTACGGCGCCAACCTGTTAATTAAAGGTTGACTATCAATTTGGATTTACGTTGGGCGCCATATATGTTACGCGCCGGCTGAATACATACATACATAAAAATATTTAAGATGAGATTGGTTATAGCATACAATATCAACCAATAAAAGTACTAGGTTAAGTGGCATGGCGTGTTGTGTTGCCCGCTAGCTCCATAATGAGCGAAATGTGGTTCTCAACCCGGTAATTCAGCGCGTGAACACATAACACTCTCCACATGCCACAAGAGAGTGTGAAAAGAAATAGAAATATTCAAAATATTTCAAAAAAACAGAAAAATTGTAAAACACATGTACAGGAATACTCGAAACATTTTTACAGCGTTAGTAATTTTGGGTGACAAGATGTTGCGTTCACCTCTGGGTATACTTAGCCCTCCCCTAAGCCATTGACAGATCTTATACCCGAAATTCCACTGTCCCTAAAATATGACCATGCTGCCCATTCAGGCACTTACCATCCCATTCCAGCGCTCTCCTCTATCCCTCGAAATAGTTTACTGAGACATTTTTTCAATTTTCATTCTAGGACAAGTTTTATTGAAATTAAAGAAACAGGACATTGTTATTCAATATATTTACTTAAAATTTAAACACATGTAATATATGATAAGTATATAAGGGATCTGATATAAAAAAAAGAATTATAAATTTTGTAATTTATATACATCAAGATTATGAATGTATATACAAATTTATAGGTAAATACACGTGTAAATTTGTATGTAAATTCATAGGTAATTTATGTAAAAGAAGGCTTAGATTAACTATGTGGATTATACAAATAAGTACATGTATGAGAAATTTAACCAAAAAACAGTATTGTAAAATTTTGTAATTTTGACACATACGGATTATGAATGTATATATAAATCTATATGTGAATCCACATGTAGAATTAAATGTAAATTCATATGTAATCCCGTATGTAAATTCGCACGCAATTTATACAAAAATAGGAAGCTTAGGGTAACACATGGAATTTATAAGAATTTATGTAAGAGTTTTAATAGGAAAGAATTACAAAATTTTTTAAACTAAATACATAAATAAGGAATATACATATTTTACATAAAACCTGAAGCGATGATGAAACGGCCGGATGAAGATGATGATGACGCTGTGATGAAGCTGGATCTGATGATGAATGATGTTGTCGCTGGTGATAAGGACAGGCTGAAGACTATGGTGCTGATGAAGCTGGGTCTGATGACGATTTGGTGATGGTGATGGATTTGTTGACCGCAAGTTCTTGGCACTTCTTTTCCATTCGCTTGTATTTTCATATTTTGGTTTTCAAATAGAATGTTTTCTTCGTATTTTTGTTTCTTATTAGTTTTTTTTTCTTTCTTTAATTCTTTAACAAATTCTTATAGGTTTAACAGTATTACTATGGTTTTTCATTTTCTTTAGGTTTTTGTTCAATTTGTTTTGCAATAAGGAAATTACAATGACAGTTTAAAAACTGTCCTTTGTTTCTTTATCACAGTAATTTCTTCTCCTTTTACTTAAGGAATAAACCATGTTAAATATTTTCATAATTTTTTTGTCTTTTCTCCTTTTATTTTGACCAACTCTATAAGTTAAGGAGGTTTAGTTTACTTGGCTTTAATTTAATTTTTCACATTTTGCACTTTCTTCGTATTTCAGCTATTGTTTTTTTCTTTTTGCATTTAGTATTTAATTATGCACATGATTATGAAATAGAACAAATTAGAATCGTTTAAGCAAAAAAAACTATGATAACTTCAGCTTAAAAGTTCTACACAATTCGATCTTTTTTATATATATATATATTTTTATATATATGTATATATATATATTTTATATAAGTATCTATATATTTTCCAACAAAAGGGTTAATGAATTTCTTTCTTATTTTCTGACGCGTCATTCATTCCCATACCGATTATTAGTCTAATGAATATCCGCGTGGTCACAATATTTGTAGCATGGAACACACACACTCCGCAACACCATACTGACGGACAGTTTTATATCCGTGAAGAGACAAAATGTTTTCAAAATGTATCAGTCCCGAATTTCTTTTTCCTTATTTTCGGCCTTTTGACTCTTCCTTACACAACTATTAGTTACACTCACTAGCACAAAACTTTAAATATTATTTTTGAGGCATAACCTCAATGTAGAACACTTGGAAAAAATTTTCTTTTTAAAGCTCGACTTCTGTCAGCTTTCATAGTCAACTACCGAATGAATTAATATTCCTCTTAATGACAGCTTCTGACCTCATTAAAAAAAATCTCGCTCAAGAAGCTCTACAATTTGTCCCTTTCTTCCACATGGGCCAAATGGATGACAGCCATATTTATTCATGGCGTCTGGGCGCGCGCTAGCCTGTCATTGGTCAATTTTGACAGCGCCAAAAGTAAAAACGCCATGACAAAAGGGATCGCAACAATAACCAAAGTTGCATTTGACAGGAATGACAGAGCTGCAAAATAAAGGACAGTTGCCAACCCTATGTCAGAAAAAAAAATCGCTAGAATTCTCATTACCCCGTGCAATTAAAATTTCCAGTGTGGACAATAAAAAAAATGGAAGAAATAACAATCCGTAACAACATACATATATGTATGTATAACATATATATTTATGTTTTCCGTTACTTATAAACAATATATTTTTTGTAGATTATCGAAATATAATCTTTGAATTGTAGTGCATTTAGTCAGAGTCAGATAATTAACACCAACGATGTATTTACCTCATTCTATATTTTTTATAGTCACATATTTAAGTTCGTTTATATTGTACATTCAATTTAATGAAATTATTTTCATGTCCTTAAGCTTAAGACATAATTAGAAAAATATTTTAGTTATTGAATAACAGGTACTTTATGAACAAACCTCAAGTCCGAATTGATACCCATACTTACTTCTATTATAACATATTATATGCATAGTATGTACATACATATCTATGTATATATGTCTCCATTAAAATGATATTAACTGATGTGTTTCAAATCTGTTTTATATAATGGAAAAAAATAACAATAAATTTATTAACCACTCTGAAATCGATAATATTTCTTTAATCACAAAGTTAAAAACGAAAAAGATTAAATTACTAAATAACTGTCATATTGAGTGCATTTACAATAACTCGTGAACAAAAACAAAAAAGACCAACAAAAATATCTGAATAACTATTACAAAATTATCCAAAGTACAAATACTTTTACTTTCCATATAAATTATCACAAAATTTTTGTCAGTTCTCTATCGATTATTGTGGCATTTTAATGTTCGCCACATTCGCGCAATTCACGGAAACCCAAAGGTAACGGGGGGCGGAAATTATTGAGAACTTTGCCATTGAACTCGTTACAGGGGCATTCCTCCTTTACATCATAACAGTTCATATCGCGCATAGCTTCCAATTGATCGTGTGAAACTTCCATTGGTGTCTTGAAGACAAGCCAGATGACACATTCGGAACAGGGCGGAGTAGTCAAAGAACCCTCATAAGTCCAATAAGTAGTAGTGGATGGTAAAAGTTTAGAAGGATCACAACCATTAGGCAAAGTAATGCGATCTCCCTTGTGTTTAACGAATTGCAAAAGACTAGTTATTTTGTCGAATTCTTCATGATGCATGCCCGGCTAATGATTTTAATTAATTTTTTTTTATTTCGATATAATTTTGGTATTTAAGTTCTATATCTGTTACCTTAAGAAATACGCCCAAGACGGCTAATCCATCTGAAGCAGCAGCTGCATCCTTAAAACTGGAATATTTAGTAGTGTTCCAATGTACTAAATGTAATTCACCGGCATATGCTACACCATCAACTGTGTGCTCCGAGCCTTGAGTGTCGCTACAACCCCAATGGCAATGGAATTGTTCCAATTTGTATATATTTTCACCCAAAGGACCACCTGTTAATTCAGATTCATTGCCATCGACGTCTACTCGCCAACAGTAGCCAGGGTTCACCAAACTCTTAGTGTGTTCTGGTACATATTTCCATTTTAAAGGGGACACATTCAAATCGCTGCCTCTTTTACAAATGGCCGTATTTATATCTACGGGCGATTGACGAGTGCCAGTAGCTTCAGGAAATTCAATGAACCATTTATCAGGTCCTAAAAAAGAAAATGAATAAAATTAAAAGTTTTTTATATGGACTGCGCCCAATGGGCTAATTGTACTAAAAACTGCCATAATGATACCAGAAACTTCAAATGCCTAAAATATCCAATATAATGGATTTTAATGTTATTTTTATGACGAATATTTTTCTAATAATTAACGTTTATAGCTAATAACTTACTCTTCTAAATTTAATCAAAACCTATTACAGAAAAACATTTTTGTTTTGTTTTACTAGAATTTTATCACTTTACAAATAAAAAATAATAATCAGAAATCATCAAAGAAGTAATTAAATTAATTTAGTCTGCAAAGAATTTTTATCTATAGAACAAATAAATAAAAAATGTCAAAATGCCATTTATATTCTTTATAAAATTTAAATTTATTTTTCCATTCAAATCACATGAATACTCATAATACCTTTATCAGTATTTTCAAACTAAAAAGGAACATTTTAAAATAATGTTAATAAAAACCACAAGTAAAAAAATGCATCTATCATGACAGAGTATTAACACGTCAAAATGTCCAGCCCGAGAGCTTAAAAATCATGTTTTTTTTTATTCTGATAACATTTATTTAATATTTTGTTTTTAAATAATTTACAATTTATTTATAGAAAGAATTAAGAATTTAAGAATTTTTAAAACTTGTATGTATATGCATATACACCACCAGTATTGCAAACATACCTAACTTTACAAGAAGTCAAAATCGTGTTTTTCTACTTATTACAGTTTCTATTAGAATTCTATAATCAAAAACGGTAAGTTGATGAAATTCAAATGATCGTAACCACTGTTTTATATAAGTAGTATATTTGTTGTCTTTTTATTTACAAAATTCTTATAAACAAATTTTATAGATTTAATAATATTTTTTTGTTTTCATCGGCATACATATATGTACATACATATATATGTGAGTATGTCAGAGTGTATGTTTTGCGGCCATACAAATTTAATGTTCATTTGTTTTTAAATTATGGCAATTTTTTTTTCTTTATTTAGTTTTCATCGCTCATATTCACTTTTATATATCTTTTTTGTTTTCTGTGTCATAATTAATGACACAGCCTATTTAACTGTTTTAGTTGTCGTATGGTTTTAAGAATAAATCACTTTTAGAATTACTAACTTGGGTGTCTCGCTGGACAAATTGACTGATTGAGAGACTCCTAGTAACATACGCCTCACGAAAGTTATTACCATAATAAAAGTGTTTTTGTTGTTTTCTTGAAAGAAGAAAATGCATACATTAAATAAAATTGTTTTATGTATACACGTACATATTTGTACGATTATCTAATAATTAATTATGCATTAAAGGTCTTGAATATTAATAACTATTTAAATGCTTATTCTTTATACATAACATATTTGCCATTTTCATTTTACATTGTTTAAAAGATTCTTTTATTATAAATGCTGATTTATTTATTCTCCATATTACATACTACATACAGTCTGTCAATGAGTTTTCACATTTAAAATAACCAGCATTTACAATTATGTATTTGTAATTTTAACGAAATTTTTATTGTCAAAAGTTTATTTTAATTATATGAGTCACAAATTCATACATAAGTATTTACAGCGATCGTGTAGAAAAAATCTTGGAATCAGTTTAAAACATAAATCACACATGGTACGAATGTGGCTGTAATATAACTGCGGACATGTCATCGATACACCAGCTTGAAGTCCCGACCTCAATCTTATTGAGAATCTATGGGTGTTTCTGAAAAAAAGATGCTACACTCCAGCCAATAAATATGACTTTCCAGTGTTAGAAGAGTGGCAAAAAATACGAGAGAATTGTGACCTAAAGAAGTTAATAACTAGGGTCAATGAAAAATTGTTTACAGTGTGTGATTGATGCTAATGGTTTCCTTACAAAATATTAAATATATAGTCTAAAACCAAATTTCAACTGTTTATACTAAAGCCAAATTTGACGTAAAAATTTGAAATTTGAAGTAAAAAATTCTTTTTGTTGTTTTTCTTTCTTGTATTGAACTGATTCCAATTTTTTTCTACACGAACCCCGCAAACACCTAGTATACATTTGTACTTTTTGTAATATTACAAATGAAATTAAATTTATAAAAAATTAATAATAATAACCGAATAGTTTAAAAGTTGAGAAATTATTTCAAAATTTATTTATTTAATACGAGGACATTCATTCATTCATAAAGGAGGTACTAAAGTACATATTTCGACCTGTAGATCTATTGTACAGCCCTCGCCTTAACTAGGGTTTTATAGTATTTCCCCCCAACTCTGGCAAACCCCAATCTGATATTCGATAATCACTGAGGTATTTCTTTCTATGGTGCATCAATGCTGCACGGTTGCCCAGTATGTGCTCTGATGACTCGACATACGTGTACATACATACATCTTTTAAAAATTATCAATATTCAGGAAGGAAAAAACAAGAAATAATTTTGTTTTGTATATTTTTTAATCGTTAAAATAAGCTTGATTTAAATTCAAAAGCAATTTACATTTGGTGTCCTTAATCTGCAGAAGACTGTATAACAGATTTAAAATTATCGGAATATGTACTACTAAAGTCGATATGCATAGATTTGGAATTTCATTAAGATTTTTCCCGTACATGCATGTTTTTATTTTATATATAAATGCCCGTATTCATAAAAACTATTTTAGGTTTATTGAGGGTTTATTTGACAAGTATTGCATAGAAATTTGTCAAATAAGTCCTCAATAAACCTTAAATAGTTTTTATGAATACAGGCAAAAATATATAAGTAAATTCTGTTTTTTTGTTTCTCATTTTTATACCCAAAATATTTATTTTTGACTCTACGTACTTATAATATCATGTACATTGTACTTATACATACATATGTATATACATATTATAAAAACCAAAAATACGGCAATATGCCTTCAAAAGAAAACGAGACTTTGAGTAAAATATATAACAATAAATATGTATAATAATAAGCATATTTGGACAGTGTTTATTGTCTCTTCAGGAAATAATAATAATAATATATACATACATACATAATTATATTGTATTTATCTATATACATACATATGTACATGTATGTATGCATATGTAAATAAAAGCTAAAACAAAACCGAGCATACATATGTAAGTAATATGTTGGTATCACGTGCTGAAAATGATATAAATTCTTCATGTGATTGTGCAAATTAAAAAAAGGTAAATATGGGTAATACTCGTAAAACAGAGAGTTATCAAAATAAAAACAAAATTTTTTAAATGTTTTTATTCTTCTGAATATTGATAACAACACAATTAATTGTACACATATTTATATAAATATGTACATAAGTAGGTAGAGTCAAAAATATATACTTATAGTTATTGTATTTGTACATATATTTGTAATTATTATAAATTAATTAACAACTTTAATACATCATAAAATTCTACCCAAAACGAAAAATAATTAAAATATCAGAAACATATCAATTTTGAAGAATACTCGTATATTAACAAAGTTTAATAAATTGAATTGAATGAGTTAGAAGACATAAAACAAAATTTGACAACAGATAACATTGTATAAAATTGCTTTAAAATATACCTAAATATATATATATATATATATATATATATATATATATATATATATATATATATATATATATATATATGTATATGTATGTATATATCTGTGGACATTTGACAAAACGTCTTCTCTCTAAATCAACAAGTTTTCAGTAGAGCAAAAAAAAAACAGTTAAATAGGCAAATAGAAGTTATTGCTTAGAAAATTTAAGAAATTTTGAACTTGTATATTATACACAAATACACAAATACTTAACAAACATTGTGCGACCTTTTTTTCTCTTCAGAAGCAATAGTTTTCTTTAAAACGAGAAAAATTTAATTTAAGACTTTTTGTTAAATAGATTTTAAAGAAAAAAATTTGCTTCCACCATAAAAGTCGAAAAATTTGAAAATTATTTTAATCGCTTAAGTCAAGACAAGTTGTTTTGTTAAAATGGAATATGAAAAAAAGCTTGAAAGAAGTTGATCTGGAAAATATATTTCGGTTTTAATAAAAAAAAAAATACTACATTATGCAAATAATTTAAAAATAAAAAAAAAATACTGCAATATGCAAATAATTAAAAAATAATAACAAAAATAAATAAAATTTTTTATAGACATTAATTTTTTCAAATTAATCTTAATTCTCTGAAAGAAGTCGTTTTGTCATATTGAAATTGGGGGAAAATGTGAAAGATGTCGATTAGTCAACGGCATATCTTGAGTTTCAAAGGTCGTGGAAATACGCGGATTAGAGTAAAAGAAGGACAAGGAAATTCTATATTTACTATAAAAATCTTGGAAAATTGTCTTATTTCAAGAGAAGACGTTTTTTCAAAATTCCACAGAATATGTATCTAAATACATATATACATCTAATAATATAATAACTTTATTGACCTCTTTTTTTAAATAATAATAAATAAATTTTAACAAATAAAAAAATAATAATTCCTGAAGACGCTACACGAAGGGGCAGCGAAATATTGAAAAAAATAAATATTTAATATTAATATAAAAAGGCCTTAAGCTCGAAAAAGAGATTTATTATATACATCTAATATATAAAATACTCGTGTCGCGGTGTTTGTTGCCAAACTCCTCCGAAATGGCTCGACCGATGTTCATGAAATTTTGCATGTATGTATATTGGGTAGGTCTGAGAATCGGTCAACAACTATTTTTCATACCCCTAAATATTAAGGTGACCCGCCCCAAGGGAAAATATATACATACATACATAACTGGCCTCTACAACCCTGTGTCAGGATTACGGCCTAGCTTCTCGCAGCACTCATGTTGTGCGTGTCAATTTTTATCCATAAGTACCGGGACCTAGACTTTTAATGTCGACTCCGAACGACAGACTTGAGAAGCTTGTTCATGGCAATTAGTTACTCTCAGAGCTTTTGCCAGAAGACTGCTGAGAGGTAGTCGCCGAAAGAAATATTTTTTTCATATTAATTTTTTTGAAGAGGTCAGGGAAAATATATGCCTCACCTAAATAGCGTATCGACTTCGTTAAAATTTTAAACTAGATAAATCTGCGTACGGTAGAACACATATGGTTTACGTTTTGTTTTTAAGAAGTACTAAGAAGGGGCGATACAGAGGATATTTCTCCCTATCCCCAACTATCAAATTGAAGTTTTGAAAATGGCGGGCATAAAATTGTCAGAAATAATTGTTGTTCCACCAATCGCAGTCATCTAAAATCCAGAGTTATAGGCTTGAATTTTTGCCAAAAATTATTACTCGTAGTTACCTATAGTTAACAAAGAACGTTACCAAAGGCCATAAAATTTAATAACACCAGAAGTGTAACTTATAGAGTCTCATTGATTGCAATAAGGAGATTAGAAATTTTAAGAGTGAGACATGGAAGTAATTCTGCCAGTTCATTGAACATTTTCCTGCATTCGTCCATCTTAAAAAATATCGCATCATAGATCTTTCCAATGGTATTGGATCCCTCTGTAGTGATACCAGAGGTTGCACTCAATCTAGAAAATAAACTTTGGATCTGCTGTTGAGGGCACATTTTCCTGATTCCCTGGCGGTTACACCTGTACACAAATGCTGGGATATTTTCAGATCCGTACGTGGCTCTAAGAGGGCCAAAAGTCTTGTGGGTGGAATTTTTTGCAGGACAAAATTTCGTAGGCTATTGGTTCCATGCAGATATGGAATTTTTCCTGTCCAAATTTTACTAACACTCAAATTTAAATCGCATACTAAATGAAAACATTTTACATTCTAAAAACAGAGTTAATAGTGAACTCACACACACAAATTCACAATTTTAAAAATATTTTCTAGTGCTTAAATATTTCCTAGTTTAAATTTAATAACTTTCGTTTTCAAGTAAAACTTATGTAATACAAAGGGGTTTACTGTAATACTATAGTTTTTAAATGTATATTCGACCTTAAGCTCAAAATACGAGTAATACAAATACTTTTTAAGAATACATTTTTTATCTAGAATAGAGAAAAAAGCCGAAAAATATGTTACCTCAGAACTTAGCACATCTCATTAAATGTTTACTCTAATTTAATGCACATGCATACAATATGTAATATATATGATTTTTCATAAAACTAAAAATGAACAATTTTTTGTTTGTTTTTATTTTCAAAAATGTGATTGATTTCAAAGGCAGCAATTGAATCTTAAAAAATTATTTTGAAACGCACTTAAAAACGAGTAGTTATGATTTTTTTTTTAATTTTAATTTTTGGAAAAAAAGTCAAGAATACAATTAGAACCTTTAACTTTAAAATGCAAGGTGATGGAGAAAAATTTAGATTAGATTTGAAATCAGAGACTTCAAATTAGAAAAAAAATGTCAATAAAGTTCCAGTCAACAAAAAAAAAGTTCAAATTTATTCCCCTGTGGTATCATCTGCAGCAGCATTAGCATTACAATCATATGATGAATATGATAATGGAATAAAACTTGCATGTACGTGTATAACAAATTTTTCACACACTTATTCGTATAATTGTATACATAAATGTGTGTATGTATGTATAATTTTTTCTAAATGATCAGACAGTTTTGTAATCCTCAATTATTAAATTGCTTATTTAACGGTGGTTTTGTTTTTGTAGTTATTTTTCTATTATTCTTTATTTCCTCAATATAACAATTTAGTTATTTCAAATTCTATTGTCTTTATGAATACACTAGAAAAATGCAAACAGTTACAAACGATTAAATATTCAAACCAGACCAAAGAAAAATTGTACCTCAACATGTTGCTAAGCATTGCTGCTAAAAATATTTTGAAACCCAGTAAGTGCAAGTGATTACGTTCACGGTTGGTAAGTAGTCTTTTAAACCTTCAAGACCACGAGCATGTATATGTGTGCGAGTGCTAATTAAAATCAATATGTTATTTTTTGGATCAATAAAAAATTTCTTTTTACATATCAAAAATATTTGTGTGTTAATTCATTGACGTTATTGACAATTTCTAAAAAAAAACATTTCTATAATTTGATTATAGAAATACGTAGGTGGTTCAGGAAGCACGAGTACTTAATGTACTTTAAATTAAAAGTAAGATGCCTATGATTTTTTAAAGTGAATAAATTATCCATACTGTAGTCGCTGTAGTCTAGTGGTTAATGTGTCCAAATAATAGACAAGAGCTCCGAGGTCAAACCCGTCCGCGACTACTTTTTAGCAGTCTTCTGACAAAAGCTCTAAGAGTAACTGATTGTTATCAACAAGCTTCTGTCTGTCGTTTGAAATCGACTGTGGAAAAATTTGAAATTTGTGAGATATTTGAGTTTTAAAAGAATTTCGAAAACAAAAATGTAATCTTCATTTATACAAATTACTGCTAAATATTTACGTACAAATTGTAGTTTGAATATGTACTTACGTACATACATATGTATGTATGTATATGCACACAAATTCAAATGAATAAAAGTTTTATTTTATTTTATTTTTAAATTATATTTTAACACCTTCTGTTTTTATTTTGTTTATTAAATAAATATAGAATTTTTTCAACTTTTATTTTAAAAAATATTTTTATTTCATTTTTATTTACATATTTCTTCAATTATTGTGAAAGCTTTTTGATCATAAATGTCATATAAATTAAAATATTAATTTTCACAGATTATTGAAAAATTGGAAAATAAGCCACTGGCATAAAAATGTGAACTAAATTTGATGACCCTATTAGTTGATATTGTAAAAAATACTGCTTACGTAAAGTTTCGTAAATCAATCGCAATTCTTGAGTCAAGGATTATATAAAAAATTCAATTTTATAGATGTTAATGGTAAAAGCGCCCTTGCCATAGTATGATAATATGTAAATATTAATAATAATGACACTTATAGGTAATAAATACTTGTAAATAAATAAAGATTCCTTTTTAAATAATTGAAATATATAAGTATTGCTGTATTCATAAAAAGAAAATACAAGTATAACACAAGAATTTTTCAAATAAGCCCTCAATAAACCTTTATTTAAAATGAATGTTTTTGTTTTGAAATAATAATCAAAAATAATAATTTTAATCCAAAAACTTTAAACTAAATAAAATAAATTATAGCAGTAATCGTTGTAAATGTAGCATATACAGTCCCTGGCCAAATTATTAGACACACTCTATTTTTTTTAGTAATGGCAAGACAAGGATGTAGATTTCTGGAGATCTGTAAGATACAGCAATTTAATAAAAAATTGTTACGTTGTTATCACTTTCAGTTAAATAAAGCAAATAAACATGGAGTTTCATAGACCCAATTCTGAAGCTTGAGCTTTAACCATTCTGAAGATATACAAAATTCAGTATTTAGAGAAAAATAAAAAAAGTGGGGGTAAAAGTAGGCGTGGCAAATTTTTCTCTCGATGAAAATTAAAAATGGATTAATACAAACATTTAAAAGAAAAATTAGTTAAATCGATGGAGCCGTTTTCTAATTTTATGTAAATGAAAAAAAGTGTGCGTAAAAGTGGGAGCAGCAAAATTTTCATTCCCTAAAAACCTAAGTTGGATCACGACGATCATTAGAAAGAAAAAATCATCAAAATCGGTCCAGCCGTTCTCAATTGATGCGATGACCAACGAACAAAATTGATTTTTATTTACATATATAGATTTACAATTTTAATTCTGGTTTTTCGACCTTTATTATTTAATGTAAAGAATTACTCAAGCTTAAGGTCTTTTTTTTTAATAAAATCGTTTATTATTAGTTAAATTATTTGAGCTTAAGGTCGAATAAATATTTATATTATTTATTTTACGTAATACAAATATATTAAAATCGTTTATTTATATATCGATATTTCGCTACTCCTGTGTGTAGCGTCTTCAGGAAATATAATATACATACATATATATAATATAGATTTACGTTTAAATTTTGTTATTTCTATTAAAAAAGTTAATTTTATATGTAAAGTATACCGGTAGGCAAAAACGATTAATGGTTTATAATTGTCATAGATAATTTATTAGCATATAATATAATTACAAAATAGATTAAACTTTAAAACCCGCTGGGCACGGAAGAGTTAAATTTTTCACTTTTTTATAATTATTAATAATTGCACACTGTAAATAAAGTCAAATGTTTTTTTTTATAAATTCAGGCAAAAATGAAAAATTAAAAAAAAATATTTTTAATATTCAGCTTAAAAATCTGACCTTTGACCTTTTTGGGCATGGTAAATATTTGTCCGATCTTCCTCAAACTTTTACTATATAGTTTTTACACAAAGCGGCACCATGTTCCGCGCGAAAAACATTAAAATTAAAAAAAATTTTCCATTCAACCTGCTGCCACCCTAATGTACATATTTAAGTATCCTAAACATCAGTGAAATCTTTTTCTACATTTAAAGTAGGTATTGTAGGGTATAAATTTGTATCACAGGTACAAATGCACAGAAAACAAGTTTTCTCAAATTTTGTTTTTTTTTCACAATACTTTTGATATTGGTGGGCTTTTTACATACATACATATAATATACAGGTAAACCTCTTAAAACTAGGTTTCCTATAACGCGTTTTCGCTGCAACGCGGTCCCCAAAATGCGGAAATTTTTTTACAACGCTACTCTTACAACGCGATTTTAACGAAAAATTTTTCAACTATTTACTATTTTAATTTGAAAAACGTTTTCTTGCCTAAATAAAATTCATTACATTTTGTCCATACTTCGATTTATGCTACTTTCATTTGATGTAATAATTTTTTTGTAAGTTTGTTTTCGGCATTACAAATAAAAGCATCAATCTAAAGAGCGTAAAAAATTGCGAAAAAATATTCAGTCTAATTCCAGTTAAATAAGTAAGTTAGAAAAATACATTTTGGAGAACGACCCCTTAAGTGACAGAGCAGAAATATTTAAACGAAATCTTCAAAACAAATTAGTTCCCTATCAAGAAATTTATAAAAATTTGCGAAATAAGAGCAAACAAACTTTAATGCACGATTTTTTAAAATCATTAATCATCGAAAGGATGCCCGAATCTGATAGTGGATTAAGCTCAGATTTTGAACTAGTACGAACAAAACGTTCGAAATAAATCATACTAAGTGATGAGGAGGAGTAGAAAGTTATCGTTCTGTTTTGGCTTTAATTTATTAAATCTTTCAACTTGAATATTTTACGTAGAATTGAAATTTTATTTTGTTTTTGTTTAAATAAATGAAGTATTATTAAATCATATAATATATACATACATATGTTCTTATGACTCAAAAAATATATACAGTTGTTTTCGGTTAATTGAGCCCCGCTTTATTGAGTTTCCCGCTTAATTGTACTAAAAATCATGAAACGAAATCATTCCGTATAACCTCCTATGCAAAAGTACCCGTTTAATTAAGTTCCGCTTAATTGTGCCTCCCGTTTAATTGATTCATAAAATGAGACCGCATTGCGAAAAACACAAACAAATGTTTCAGTTAATTGATTTCGTCTGCTTAATTTTTTTCTCCACAAACTTAAAACCATTTATGTTGCACCAGAAAAATTTTTGTCATGTTTCTGTTCACCATGTAAATGGAACGATATAGAAAAACGAATCATCGAAAGCCTCAACAAATCTAAAATTCAAATGTTGATGACTGATTATTTTAATCATAGTTTTACTTAAGTATGTATGTATAATGTTTTTTTATAACATTTAATGTACACTCGCATGCACATATGTAATGTAATTATTTTAAATTTTGATCTCTTTTTATATAGAATTTTGTAATTTTTGTTGCTTTTCAAATATTGTACGATGAACGTACTTGATTTTTGTTTTAATGAACTAACACTATTTTTTAACTTAATAAATAAAAAAATGAATTTCTTTTTCTCTATACACGTGGATGTTTCGCTTTATTGCTCGTCTGGCTTAATTAAGTTATTTTTGTTTTAATTGCGTCAGCGAATCAATTAACCGAGTATCGCTTAATTGAGTTTCCCGTTTAATTGCACCAAAAATCGTGCATTTTTAGAGACTCAATTAAGCGGAAATAACTGTACACAAAATTATATTAACACATATTTTTACTATACAAATTCCAATATTTTATTGAAAATTTTTTTATTTGGAACCAAACTCTGTCTCCTACAACTCGATTTCCTAGTATAACGCGGAGTTTTTCAGGAACCTATTCACCGCGTTGTAGGAGGTTTACCTGTATTTTATATATTTTTTTATTAAATACAAATAAGAACTTTCGGGAAGTGAAATGCACTTTTTGCAATAAAAATAACAAACAAACAAAAAAAAACTACGTAAAATCATCACCTAAGCTGACTTTCGTTAAAATTACATTTCTATATGCATATGTATGTATGTATATACATATGTATATGTATATCTCGTAAATATTAACAACTTTAAACACCAGCTACTTTAAAAACAAAAAGCAAAACTATCGATCACGAGACTTTGTTGTAAATGAAATCGGAACTTTAAATAAAACGATGCAATGGAATTGTAGTAGACGCGAGTTAAAGTCTCTAATATGAGTATGTGCATATATGTATATATTTGTATGTACATATATATGGTATATATGTATATACATACATAGATATATAATTAAAAGAAGGCACAACACAACAAAAACGCAATTAATGTAAATAACAAATGTAAACAGAGATTTATTACCGAATGGGAGAAGTTAAAGGTTACAATTAAGAAGAGTATAAATGATATTTCAATGGAGTAGAAGACAAAATGTTTACTCTCTTACCGTTTTCCTTAGTGTAACCCCAATGATGAGCAGTCATATTTATTTTTGGAGAAATATGTTGAGAATAAACGAATTTTAAACTGTAGGAATGGTTTGAAAATCACTATACTTTTTTTAGAACTAAATTTAGTTTTTTTAGACGTTGTGTACTGTTAGTTCGCTAAATAAAGACTGAATAAAAGTTGTCTATAGTGCTCGATACTGAAACTGAACAGCACATACAGAACCAAATTAAACAATTTTTAACAGTTTTAGGTGCGAGTGAAAATTTGCGATGTGTTGTCGTTGCTTAAAATGTTGATGGTGCTAGATTTGGTGCTGGTGCTGGTGCCGGTGCTTCTACTGATATTAATGTTTATACACATATGTATATGTATTTAATTCAATAGACATCATATTGCTTGACAGAAGACGGTATATACAAAAACTCATATTTATCTCGTATACTTATGTACATACATATGTATGTAACTATGAGCATATACAATATATTTTATCACTAGAATTGGTTTAAATCATACTCAAAATACCAAGTGCTATGTAACCAAAACCCTGGATAATTATGAAGATGAGACCCAAAACAGATTGGCTTAAATAAATCTTAAAAGAAGGTTTTATATTTATTTATTTCATTTCAGTAATACATGTGGCCTTAAGGCCAATATAAAATATTACAAGTAAAAATTGAGTGATAATATGTAAAATACAAGTGGTGAAAGAGTACTTATGGAATCATATATAATAAAATGAGATCAATAATCGGCTCCAAAAAATGTTAAATATTTTATTTTAAAATCCCAAGTAATTAGTAATAACATTCATCAAAATTAAGAGTTTTGCAGATATTGAATTAATTTTCTTTTGAAAGAACGCAATTCTCTGGGCAAGAAGTTCCACAAACGAGCAGCACGAACGAGACAAGAATGTTCATAAACAGATATATTAATACGATTTATAATTAACTAGCTGAACCCGGTGTGCTTCGCTACCCCCTCGTTATGTAATCAAATTAACGGCGGTGACGTAGTTCATAGTTATATGGCGACGTTAACAGTATTAAGAATAATATACTACCATATAAAAAAAAATCCGTTGGAAGGAACAAATTTATGCAGAGAACAAAAAGTTTAAAACTTTCAAATACAGTTAAGCGTGAAAGGGGGCGTGGCGTAAGAAATGTTTATTTATACCTCGCCTGTAGTATAATGTGTATACAATTTGAAGTAAATGTGTTAAAAACTATATGGGGGCAATTACATAATTTTAAAAAAGTGGGCGATAAAGTGGGCGTGGTCGAAAAAAAGTACCCTATTAATCATGCCAGAGTCCCCGTTAAATGCTATAAAATTTTCAGAGAGATCGGTCCAGAGGTTTGGTCTCCTATAAGGTACAAACAAACAAACAAACAAACAAATAAACAAACACACATTCAATTTTATATATTTAGATTGAGGGTTTCTTAGAGATTTGGAGAAAGTAATCATTTGCATCCTGTGTATGTGTATTTGTGATTTAATAATTTTATATAAGTATATAAGCAAACGAAACTTCAAGTAGTCGTAAAACGACAAATACAAAAATTTATTAATAAAATTAGTTACATGGGCCTGCAATCTCAGATCATAGACAAATCTTACAATTTTGTGCAAAATGAACTTGATTTTATTTCTGTTTGTGGCATTGCATCCAGAATAAACTACAAAACAGTAATTAAATTGTGACATGAGCAGGGCATGAGCACAGTTTTTCTAACGTGAAGTGGCATGTATATATTGAGATGATGCAATCTACGTAAGGATAGATATTGTATCTTTGAACTCATATTATTAATATGAGGTTCAAAACTTAATTTATCATCGAGTGTCACACCAAAAATTTTATGCTACTGACAATTTCAATTCGTGAGTCAGAAATTTTCAAATCCAAGTCAATATGATTTAACGCATTAGGTTTAAAGACCATAGCTTTAGATTCGTTAGAATTAATTTTAAGAGAGTTTGTTATCATCTAGTTATTAAATTTATCTAAATCATAATTAATACGAGCTTGCAGGGCATCAGGGAATATAAGATCTCCAGACCATAAGAGCTGTATATCATCGGCATTAGCGTAGGGCCTACAGAAAGATGGTTCATTGAAAAGGGCTTCAAGAAACAGAATTAATAGCACGGGTCCAAGAACAGATCCTTGAGGGACACCGGACTTTACATTTCGTATATCAGAAGTAGCATTATTTATATGTTTTATATTATCGTTCTTATTATTATTTTATCCATATTGAGTAATTTTTTTGCATATATGTATGTACATACATATGTATGTATATACATAAGTAGGTAGGTATGTAAATATACATATACATATTTATATATACATATTTATATATATATATTTATTAAAACAACTAGTATTATTTATTTATTTATTTGTTTAATCTTATGAATAAATTCTAAGATTAAATTAGCTGTAAGCACTAGCTACGAGGGCTATCGGCTTTTCTATTTTAAAACACGAAGTCTGGTTTGTTTCCAAAACTTATGAATAGTATTTATGTTGTTGATTGTTATTTCGCTTAGAAGATTGGTTTGTATTGGGCATTGTGTGCTTCTTAAGTTGGATAGGGCGGGTATGTACATATACATATACATATGTATATTTATTAAAACAACTAGTAGATTTATCAACAATGTTGCTAAACACTAGAAATCATTTATAATAATTGCATTAGGTAATAAGAATAAGTTTACGGACATTTTATAAGTTTCTAAGGAATAATTTTAACTTTTTTTTATTTAAATTAGGAAAAAATTAGCAAATAGATAATGTTTTTTGAATACGAAGCTAATATGAATTATAGGTCGATTATGTTCCCTTTAACAACATAATATTAAATTAAACTATACAGAGGCAGGTTTATTGGATTAATTCGAGTATACCGTTGCGGTCCATATGAACGCCATTCATTAATATGTCATCACAATACGATTCCATGTGCCATATACATATGTATGTACATATACATACATTTCAGATGCCTGCTAAATTAATATAATACAATAAGTCCATGTAGTCGCCGTAGTCTAGTGTCAGTGTGCTAGCTCACTAGACAAGAGTTCGGAGTTCAAGCCCGAGCTCTGACATAATAAAAGAAAGAAATATGAAAAATTATTTCTTTCGGCAGTCTTCTGGCAAAAGCTCTGAGAGTAACTGATTGCCATGATGAACAAACTTTTCAAGTCTGCCATTCGGAGTCGACATTAAACTGTAGGTCCCAATGATATCAAATTAAAAACGAATCGTGAACAACATTTCGTTAACTTTCAATATCAAATCAAGCTTAATGCTTTATCAAATTAAGAACATACGGCAAAAAATAAATAAATAAAATAATAAATCAAGAACAACCGGTAGTAAAATCGTGAAGAAATTGTATAAAAATACCATTAAGCCGGATTCATGGATAAATTTTTTAAGCATTTTTGTGCAAACGAATTTTTTGTTTACTGAGAGTATTCTGCACCACGATTCACCCATTTCAGAAATTTGGTTCGTAAAATCAGTGCTGCCATATTCAATTGAAAGTTACATAGATACATATGTGCATAACGAAATAGAAAATTAATTATATTTGTGTCAAATTAAGCAAACAAAAAGCTAATAATATTCGAATTTATAACTTAATGCCCGTATTCATAAAAACTATTTTAGGTTTATTGAGGGTTTATTTGACAAGTATTGTATAGAAATTTGTCAAATAAGCCCTCAATAAACCTAAAATAGTTTTTATGAATACGGGCATAAGTAAATAAAGAATTAATAGTATTTTTAGTGAATTATTTCGCAAAAATAATAAGATTTTGTTTTGTGATGAATGAAATGGATAAAAATCATTTGTAACAGTTATACAGTAAATTTATTCATTACTACTACCTTATATAATATTTAATAATTTTAATTTCTTTTATTTTTGCCACCAATATTTCTTATTTTCTTATACATATGTTTACTTCTTATTTGCTTTTTCTTTACATTATTCACTTTACCATACTAATTTTTCAATACAAATGCCAAGCATTATGGCATGACACTTGTATACATTTTGTATGATGATGATGATGATGATGACATACTGCTATTTAAAGTATATATAAAATAATATTAAGATCTTACTCCTTTAATGTTCTGCATTTAACTATATTCTGTTGTTATTTTATCTGTTTTACTTTTTTTAAGAATTTTGTTACAGCTAGTTAAAATGCGTAGTATATACATTATGTATGTATGTGTATACATACATATAGAAGTTTATACATGCCTACGAGCAGAGTGGGCAAACAAACAAAACATTTCGCAAAAGTTACAACAAAGTCATACACTTTTCAAAATTTTATAATGGTATTGTACATGAGCAAAACAAAAACAAATACTTTCTAAATGAGAAAGAGCGAAAATTAAACAATTAGCTTTTGGCTCTTGTGCTTGCTTTGTTATTCCGTCACATACGTATAATTTGCTCTTTTTCTCTTCTTCTTTTCTTTTTCTCTTCTTCTTTCCTTTTTCTTCTCATTCATTTTTTATTGTACCTACGCACATTTGAGTTAGTGTATTTGTAATACTCAAAACAAAAACAATATACAATATTAAATGGGACAATCTTTCTCACTGTTTCTGTTTTACTTTTGTTTTACTCATTGTAAAAAATACAACAAAATGAGATCAAACGTTCAGTTTTGTTTATTTTCCTACTCTAGAAAGAGTATTAAATTACCTTTGATTTAATATGCAAGATGATTTTTTCTTTGAAAAAGTCAAAGGTCAACTTCTTTACCTAGTCGAAAGCCTATATCTCCAAAAGCGACCCTTTTAAAAATTAAAAAAAAAATTTGCCAAAGATAGTTTCGTTCTCTACAGTTGTGAAAAATTTCAGAGTGGAGGTCTTTTTGGATAAAGAAATAAAAATCAAGTCGCAAAGGAATGAGATTGAAACTAGTCTAATAGTGGTGGGATGGTATACGATTTTTCGATTTCGATTAGCTAGAACCGCTTATTTTGTAAGTTTCTACAAAAAATACATGAGTCAAAAATAAGTGATGTAGGATGGGGGCAAATGGCTCTTCATCGGGTTAAAAGGTTGGGTTGAAGGAGTAAAAGTCCACAAAAAGGTCCACAACTGCCCTGAAGTAGCCCCTAGAGGGATAAAATGTAAGACCGACCCTCACTAATATTTTAACTCCAACTTTTTTTTTCGAATATACCTACCCCCCATCTTCACGCACATAAATTAGTACAACAAAATTTTTTCTGAAAATCACACGCGAATATATATATGTATGCTTTTAAATTTTTTTCTACGTATACATACATATGTGAAGAATAAGTGAAAAAAAATTTTTATTTTCTTCATGCAAATAAATGAGTATCATATTTTTTTTTCTTAAAAACACGCGAATGTCCCCATTCATCTTTTTTTAAGTATATTTATGATGGAAATTTCCATCAGTAATACTGCATAAAGTGATTTTCTGTAACGCAAAGATTGATTGCACATAAAAATTTTTTCGAATGGTAAATTAAAAAAATATGTTGCTGACATGACACTGTAGATATAAAAAGCGCATGCGCAATGCGCTACTTATTTTGCTCAATGTGCAGAGCAAAGCGCCAAATAAAAATTTTAAATGCGCATGGCGCAAAGAGCAGCGCTTACAAAAAAGAGCAAGAGCCAACAACTGTTCTTTTTTATCTGCTCCGCTCTTTGCGCATGCGCAATTTTTCAATGCGCAAGAAAAGAGTGCGCAATGCTTAATGAGCAAAAGAGCGAGCAAATTCTTACTCTGTTCTATCTGACCTTCTCAATATTTACAAGACCTTCATCGGAGCTAGGATGGAATAAAGCTCTCATGTATGGTCCGGTGCTTCAGGGTCTATTTTGGGGCTTCCCGACCGTGTACAGGAAAGGGTGAAGGTGCTTATTAGTATCGGTAGAGTATCCAACTCTCGATTCGTTGGAGCATCGGCGCAATGTCGCGTGTCTTTCTTTGTTGTATCGGTACTACCATGGGAGTTGTTCTGATAAAATAAAGGGCTTGCTACCGCATAATCGCATCTTTTTGCGAACTGCTCATACCTATATCAGAACACATCCTTGTTGAAAAAGGGCCGGCTCACCAGTACACTATATGTAGTATATAAATTCCAACAACAAGCAACACATAATTTTTCCTAAATAATTTAATTACTAATTTTGGTTTATTTCCCTTCCTTAATAAGAGTATATTTACAGCTTGTTTCCAGAAGGCGAATGGTTTAAGTTGTTCGTCTTTTTATATGAAAAACACTCAAAAATTTGAGTGGTTTGTTGTTGTTTCACATATAAAAAGGCGAACGTTTTAAACCATTCGTCTTCTAGAAACAAGCTGTAAATATACTCTTATAATTCTTAAAAAGATAAAGAAAATAAATATATTTTTTTTAATTAAAGTGTTTTCGAAGCGTATATTATTTGTTTGCCAAAAAGAAATTTAAATCAGTTATATACACACATATTTAATCCAATAAACCATACGCAACTTGTGATCAGTAAAAGTAACAATAATAATAAAACAAATTCATATTCTAGTAGCTTCAACTTTATGAAGAGAAGCGCAAAAAAATACAAAGAACGATCTAATTATTTGAACATATAGGAATAAAAACATTTGTACAAATATTGATAATTGAGTTAGTCAACTAACGAGTCTTTCATGAATATCACTTTACAGTTTAAGTTGATTGAAAATATAAATATGTACATATTAGGGATGACGAACGGGATTGATTTTAAAAAAATCCCGGGACTCGGGATTTCTCAAGAAATATAAATTAGTTTCGTGAAATTTAAAAAACTTCTTTTTTTTTGGAAAAAACCTTAAAACTTTTTCTGACCATTGTGTCACCTTATAAAGAAAAAAAAATATTCCTCCGTACCACCCCTAATATAAGGTATTTGTGCATGGTAATTTAAAAAAAAGTTTTTCTTTTGCAGAACGTATGAGTCGCCTTTTTAGTTTTTTTGTTAATCTTAGACACTTACAGTCCGATCTTAAAGTATGATATACATATCAGTGTTTTTGGTCTTCTTCCAAAGTGACAAGCAATCGCATTCATATTAATATTATTGAATAAACAACATTGGCTTATTTTGTTTTATAATTTTTAATATAGGTTAACTAAAAAATCGAGTCACTCGGAAATGTAAAAAACTTTCTTAAAGGTCCTTTTATGTCTACTAAAAAATAACACCATACAGAACTTTTATAGTAATTTTCTGACTTCTGCATATCAAAAGCCATAATTTTTTGCAAAGCTGATTTTATTTTGTATTTTTTTTTACTTTTTACTCGTATGTTGAGCTTGTTTGTATTCAAATGTAGCATAACATTCTTATCAGCGTTGTCTACTTACAAGATTTATCCAGGCCGCCACATATGTAAGTTATTAAACTATGTTTGTTTGGTACACTAATAAAAAATAAGACGAAGTTTGATAACTACCCAATATTCTATTCTTATAAAAACCATAAATGAAAATACTAAAATACATATGTATGTATGCTCCTTTAAAGAAATATACATATGTATGTAAATTCATAATCCCGAAAACCCCAGGATTCCGGGATTCGGGATATCCCATTCGTCATCTCTAGTTCATACATACATGTAAATATTTTAGTGTGTGTACCAAAACTGACGAAAAAAAATTTTTAACGATTAAGTTATAAAACATAAACAAAATATTTGCATAAGTTATCACAAGAAGTCAATTAGTAGTATTTAAAGTTAAGTTGAAGAAAATAAGTTGAATAAGTATAAAATGTATGTTGTAAAGGGTGAGCTAAGTTGAGGCTAGGAAGTAAATTGGCTTAAAAACATATATACTTTTTTTCTACAATTTCAGTTTGATTGATACCAACGTAAAGTAGAAATATGGGAAATAATAATGGATTATGATGTCTGTTGTCGGAAGAAGTCCGCTCTTTTCACAAAATTTTGAAACACATTTTGCAACAACGATTCGCTCATATCATCAGTGCAGGACAAAATTTCATCTTTCAGAGAGTCAGTTTTTTTTTGGTTTGTTCACTTAAACCTGGTCTACCTAACGGCATTAAATCACAAGAACAAGGAGACTATTGACATTCCCAAATGTAGATACAACATTTTTACTGGTAAAAATTTCTAATATAAATAAAAAACAGCTGATTGAGAAACATATGTGACATCGATAACATTTTTGACTATTCTAAATCTCTGTTTTGGAAAAAGAATTATTTGTTTATAAATTTCTTCCCTTGTAATATATAAAAAAATTTTACCACCGGCACATTTCTTTTTTATTTTGTGCATACCTACATTTTCAAAAGAATTTTTTATCGCAAGAATGTTAATTTATTGCTAAAATTGTTTATAATTTGTCTGTTAACTTTTTCAGAGTTTGAATTTTTCTAAAACATATCGATTTGTCTTATTTTTATTTCAATAATATTTTAAGAGTTCGTTTAAACGAAATAATTTTGCATTTAGCCGAAGTCCTTCTAAAGGAAAATTCCGGTTATAAGAAAAGCAAATGCGGTTTTTTTACATTTTATTATAACCGAATTCGACTGTACATACATATTATAGTATGATTTTATACATTTAACCCTGTATTCATAAAAATTATTGTATGTTTATTAAGGGATTATTTTACAATTATTTCTTAGAAATAGGTCAAATAAGACTTTAAAAAACATAAAATATTTTTTTTATGAATACCCAAATATTATACAATTATTAAATCTGTGGCAATATGGAAGAGTAGCTTAAGTCGAAAATTTAAGTTTTGGGATATCATTAATTTTGTGTAATTTTTATTCTGTATGTTTTTTGCGATTAATTTATGAGTTAATATATTGGTAACATGTTCATTAGAGAAGAAGGATGAATATTTTTAAAAAATATGGTTGATTTTAGATGATTTTACGCCTTTTCTACTTAAGCGCTTTTTCGAAACTGAAATCTGCGTTGGACAGGTTCTTAAGTAACTTAAGCGCTTCTGTTGAAATAAAAAGTATGTATTGTGTAGTTTTAAGTAAACATAAGAAGATTTATTCAAGAACTTACATTCACTTAAGATAACTGTATACAAGAATCACATTTTATTAAAACACTAATGTAAATATAAGTTATATGATAAATTGAAAATCTGAATATGTAAACAAATCTATGTGTACATAGGTTGTTTTGTTCAATGCATTATTGATTTAAAAACTTAGGCTAAAAAGTAAACGTACATAACATTGATAAAAAATAGAATTTTTCAAAACGGACTAAACACATTCAAGCGCCTTTGTTTCTGTAATGCTCCAAACGCCTTAACTCAATTCTCTCTTATGTCGACTTAAGCTACTCTTCCATATTGCCACAGAAATAACCAATCAATTCATTTAATGAACAGTCACTCTGCAGTCTTATCAGCTTTGCGGGAATACCGAGCTCAGACATAGCCGCATATAAGCAAAAAAGAATATACAAAAATCGTAATACGTATTATTTTCATTTAAGCAGTAAACATTTTTTTTACTTTTTGAGGATGCAATAAATACTTTTGATAGACAAACAATTTTTTTAAATAATTTTAAAAAGAGACGAATTAAACATATTTTGCAATTTTACCAAAAACTAGATAATATATTTATAAAAGTTTTAAATTAGCGTTATAATACGACTAGCTTTGTGCTATCAAATTCCAGTATTTCTAGCTATGCATTTTAAAATAAAAATTTGCTGTTAAAAAAATAAAACTCTATTAAATGTTGTTTTTGTTTCGTCAGAAACGCTTTATTTAAGATCAAAGTTAACGGCAATGAATATTTTTGGTAATTAAAGAAGAAATGATGTCCGTGAAGGAATAGTACACTAGCCAAACTGAACAATTGTTTTCGACTCCAGCTACGGTAGTCTCATCAGAGTTCTTTGTGTCCTGTGCATATTCAAGACCAAACATCAACTATTTAACTCACACTTTTTTGGAAATCGCATACTGAAATTATATTCTTTCACATGTATGTACATACACTTGTATGAGTTAGTCGAAGTAAAGTCACACAACAGTTTTTATCATATTCTCCTTTTCTTACCATCATTGCTGTTCTTGTAATTGTCATCTTATTTGGATGAAACAGAATTACAATTTTTATTTTGTTTTTGCCCTCTTATTCCATTTAATCCACATTAGTCGGCATCGACGACATGCACGACTGTAGCCGTGGTGGTTAGAGTGCAGCGCTAGAAGCATGCGCATTATAACTTAAGGTGTTTGAGGCTCTAGGTTCGAGCCCCGGGAAAGTTCTGATCAATATTTTTATAATTTAATTTTTGTTTCGTCAGAAACGCTTTATTTAAGATCAAAGTTAACGGCAATGAATATTTTTGGTAATTAAAGAAGAAATGATGTCCGTGAAGGAATAGTACACTAGCCAAACTGAACAATTGTTTTCGACTCCAGCTACGGTAGTCTCATCAGAGTTCTTTGTGTCCTGTGCATATTCAAGACCAAACATCAACTATTTAACTCACACTTTTTTGGAAATCGCATACTGAAAATATATTCTTTCACATGTATGTACATACACTTGTATGAGTTAGTCGAAGTAAAGTCACACAACAGTTTTTATCATATTCTCCTTTTCTTACCATCATTGCTGTTCTTGTAATTGTCATCTTATTTGGATGAAACAGAATTACAATTTTTATTTTGTTTTTGCCCTCTTATTCCATTTAATTAATTTAATTAAATGTTGTTTATATTTTTAAAATAACTTTATTGTAATATTAATAATTTTAAATAAACCTTACTTTTACTATATAATATACATTTAATTACTAATATTATAGTTATACTTATCATATAAATCAATATTTATTTATTTAGATACTGTTCTACATATACTTACAGTATGCGACAAAACATATGCACGAACTTGGGTATTATAAGATATGGCTTAGTAAATATAAGGAAAACATTTGAATTCAAAACTATTATATTATTTTTTAAATTTATAAGCTTAATAAACTAAAATAAGAGAAAAATAAAAGATTATCTCTATTAAACTCAAAAATATACAGTAATTTACTGAACAAAGTATTTTTTCTGTGCGACAAAACAAAAGCACGTCTTTAATTAATTCAATAACAATTCTTATTCAATTAATATTTAGTTGGATAACCCTCATTTCTCAGAACTGCTTTACATCTTCGTGCCATGGACTCGATTAAATTCAGTAAAATTTCCCCCAGAAATTTCATTCCATGCGATTTCCGTTTGGCGAAAAAGTTCATCCGTCTTTCTGCAAATATCACGATTTATTTTGCGATTTACAATATCCCATAGATTTTCTATGGGATTGAGATCAAGCGATTGCGCTGGCCATTTCAAAACGTCGACATTATTATTTAAAAGCCACTTCTTTACACATTTAGCTGTGTGTTTTGGATCGTTGTCATGTTGGCACCTCCATATAAGTGGTATTTCTTCCTCTGCATGTGGCAGCATTATATTTTCGAGGGTATCTTTATACACAAAACGATCCATCACACCGTTTATTCTGTGAATTGGGCCAATTCTATTACCAGAAAAGCATCCCCAGACTAAAACATTTTCTCCTCCATGTTTTACTGTACCGTTGGTATACCGAGGGTTAAGACGTTGCTCTTTTGGTCTGCGTACCAGCCTGAATCCATCGGAAGATTTTAAATTAAATTTGGATTCATCGGAGAAGAGTACGGTGTTCCATTGCATAACACTCCAATTCACATGTTCCCTTGCAAACGCTATTCTAGCTAGTCTGTTTTTATGTGAAATAAACGGCTTTTTTACGCTTCGGTATGATTTTAATCCACCTTCAACAGATCGTCTTTGAATAGATCTAATCGATATATCAAGGTTCAATTGGTTTGATACAGATCTAGCTGACATAAAGGGGTCCTTTTTTATTAAACGTAGTATAGCCTAGTCGTCTCGTTTGCTTGTTTTTCGGGGTCTACCACCCCTATGTATGGTTGACAATGAACCTGACAAGCGAAAACGGCTTAGTATACGCAAAATAACACAATAATGGATTCCAAATTTGTTTGCAATAGATGTCCCTGATTCCCCTTTATTATAATCATCAATTATCCTTTCTTTTATTTGCGCAGAATGTTCACTATTAGCCATTTTTTAAATTGAATATTGAAAAATATGACCGACGACTTTGACAAATAAAGAACAACTCTGAACACATAAAAATGCTTTCCATTTGTTCTTAAAATGTTGTAAAAAAGTGTTTTTGTAATTAACTGTTCTTGTTGTTGGAAATTTATTTGCAAATAATAAGAAATATTAATACCAACAATTTGGTGCTTTTGTTTTGTCGCATTCAAAACAGAGGTTTTTTTGAATTTTATAAAAAAAATTTTGATTTAAAAATGTTTATATGCTCTTTATGCCTGGTTTTAAGAAACAATCATTTTATCAATATAAAATAATAAAACTAATTTTAGTTCGAGTGATTTTTTTTTATGTTATGAGTATGCACAATAGTAAGTACAATCTCGTGCAATTGTTTTGTCGCATACTGTATATGTCAGATAAATTTTTCAAGTTCTTAATGTTTATTTTGAGTTTTTTTAACAACATAACCTCTGAACTATACAGTACATAGTGTTGGAATTTTTTGTACAAATATGTATGTAGTATATTAACACAAATTCAAAATTCTTCGAGACACCATTAAAACCACACGCACATTAAATTACTATTGCTGTATTCGCTCTTCATTGCAAAAGTAACCAAACCTAGCATATGTGACTACATTTTGATTTTGCTTGATGTTGTATGGTATATTTGCAAGACCTTAAAGGGCATTTGCAAGGAAGATTGATTACCCCGTATATATTTTGTATATTTATTTATCATATTTTATTGTTATTTATAATATACATATAATTTTTAAACAGATCATTTTATTATTTTTCAACCTTTTTATTTAAGAACTATTTTAATATATAATAAACAGCAATACATACATACATACATAACTGGCCTTTACAACCCTGTAGCAGGATTACGCCCTAGCTTCTCTCAGCACTCATGTTGTGTGTGTAAATTTTTATCCATGAGTACCGGGACCTACAGTTTAATGTCAACTCTGAACGACAGACTTGAGAAGCTTTTTCATGGCAATTAATTACTTTCAGAGCTTTTGCCAGAAGACTGCCGAGAGGTAGTCGCCGAAAGAAATATTTTTTTCAAGAAATATTTTTTTTAAGATGTGGGAGCCGGGTGTCGAACCCAGGGCTCATGTCTTAGTAAGCCAACACACTAACCACTAGACCACAGCAATAGGTATTTAAAAAAATATATATATTTTTATTTGTCGAGATTTCGCTACATTTCTGAAGAAATATGTATTTAAAAATGAAAATCAAAATTTTTTATATAAAAAAATCCTCTTGCTTGAAAATATTTGAAAATTATAATATATTACAGATATTTTGCAGCTATTTGAATTTAACTTCATTAAGTATATAATTTTGAGTGTAAAGAGTATTGGACATCTGGATAAAAAATAAATGTATGTATATGCATTAAAATCTTATTTTAATATAATACAAAACTTTTTGAATAATTAAGTGAAAAATTGTGACTGTGTATACTAGGGATGGCAATCCCAAAATCACGATAACGAAAAATCCCGGGATTCAGGATTTACCACACAAAACTTCTAAAGGATCTAATGATGGAATGGTATACATACAGTGGTGGCCTTATAATTAGAAACGATGCTTAATCAAAATGAAATCAAAGTGTAATTTTTATTAAAAACATTACTAAAAATGACAAGCACCGCTATTCGAAAAGCACACCCTCCACATTATTGCCGCTGCAAAAAAACTTTAGATTTAAAGCTTGCACTTTAAAAAAATTTTGATTAATTTCTATGTACTTGGTTTGTAGCTGGCCACGTAATTAGAAACGGTCAAGTTTTATTTAATTAATAAACTTTTTTTATTATGAGTCCTAAATTTAAAATTCAGTAGATCGTATTTAAACAACCTTAATACGTTTTAGTTTTCAAAACTGGAAAAAACAAGTGATGTACTCCATAAATAAGGGAGGGCATCTACAAGGTGTATCCAATGGAAAAACTGTCAATGTGGGCTATCGCACGAAGGAATTCATAATCCAAAAGAGTGAAATTTGGTGCAGTTCACTTCTAAAATTAAACAAAAGAAGTTTTCAACCCCAGCCAGGAAGCATAGTGCTAGAAAAACTCCTCAAGTAAAAGATAAGATTATTTGCAGCATCAGTAAAGGTAACCAATTTCTGAATTCACACAAAATTGGGATGAAACTGGGCAACAAATGAGAGAAGAAATATTTACACGCACAATAACAATGCGTTTATAAGCATTTTGGCTTTCGTAGAAGCATTGTATAAAAGAAACCGCATGTCGCAAAAAAATATTAAGAAACACTGAGGCTTTACAAGCAAAATGCTCAACAAAGATGCATTTTATCTGAATTAGAATTCTCACAAGCAACGAATTTAAGAATATATTGTTTTAACCTGTCGAAAAATCTTACGTAAGATGTTCCTCAGTAAAATCCTTAAGACTTTAGGTATTTTGTTAAAACAGTGGTGGTGTATTATAACTTGGGATGATATTTTGTGGTGTGGTGTGAACCCATTCTTAGAATAAAGGGAAAAGTTGATTAACATCAATATAAAAACAATTTAAAAAATGTAATAGAACAATATTTCTTTTGAGAATATACTCGTTTTCAACATAATAACGCCTCAAATCAAAATTCTAAGTTAATGACGTACTGGATTTCGTATAAAAATATTGACTTTTTGGACTTATTATCGTAATATTTTTATCTAAACCCAATTGAAAACTTATAGGTAATTGTAAAAAGGAATCACACGAACAACAGTCCAAAAAACAAAAAGTCTATTAGTTCCAAATGATGCAGCAAACCTAGGGAAACATGTCTCTGTAAACATGTCAGCATTTAATTCAAAATTTACAGAGAAGACAAATATTAGGCAATATTGTCAAAAATAAAATATGTCAGAGAATATCCTATTAGAGAATATATTAATTTTTATTTACTTTTGTGGCAAAAATTTTAAGTTTTGTGAAAACATTTGTGTCGTTTCTAATTATAAGACCAACATAAAAGTGGTATATTTTGTTTAAAGTTAATTTTTTTTACAAATGTTATCTCAGTTGTAAATATTTTTATTATAAATTCAATAATGATTTAATACTTTACAATTTATAGTATTTAGTTTTGGTATTGTGAACTTAATTTTTAAAATATATAAAGAAAAGAGTGTGCTGGTAAGTCGTTTCTAATTATATGGCCACCACTGTACATATATTGATAACGAAATAAAAATGTTAATTTCAGATGGAAAAAGAGCATCCAACAAATTGTAGGCAATACTCTCGACAAGCGTTGACTGTGAATATTGTTTGTTTTTTCTGTGTTATATATTGGCAATAAAATAAGATCAAGGCCCCTGATTCTGTAATTCTTCTAAGCTTAAAGGCTAAAATTTTGTTTTTTTTTAAACAAGCTGAGCGTTAAAATACATAAAATTAATAACACAGATTTACAAATTTTTAATTTGGAAAAATACCAAAATCGCCACATGCCTAGATAAGTTAATTGGGACCTCCTGAGCACGAAAAACGCTGTTATTTTTTTCCTAAATACCGTTTTTTAGATAACGGTACTTTTGTGTTTTTCGGTGTATGGCCCCACTCAAACTATTGTGGAGTCCAACCGAAATTGGGCTCCGAAAGTGATGAACAAGGTGCAAGATTTCACCAGAAAATGGAAGAAATCGAGAGACGTTACAAAGGCTGGTGGGATGAACAAATGATGGCGGACTATTGTTGGTTCCTTATTCGCGAAGATAAAAAAAAAAACGCAAAAGATCAAGTCGCTAGTTATTTTAATTTTATTTTTATTTATTATTTTAAAGTTTGTTGAATTTACGCTGAATATACTGTGTGAGCAATGAAAATGAAAATATTGTAGTTCCACAAAATCCTTAATAAAAACTTTATATATCATCCGATTTTTTTCAAAATACTTTTAAAATATTGATTACTAAATAAACTATTTGGTAAAAAAATAAAACATTCCAGATCTTCAATATAACGTAGAAAAAAATTGAAGGGTTTGAGAGGGGCCATACACCGAAAAACACAATTAATTAACTTATCTAGGCATGTGGCGTTCTTGGTATTTTTTGGCTGTAAACCATTGTAATATTAGAGATGACCGGCGTAAAGCTTTTAAACAACAATACGCGTTCAAGAAATGTATTGGTAGCCAAAAAGTGCTAAATCAAGTTTATAAATTTTAAGCGATAAAGTTTTAGCTTCGGAAAGTTACAGAATAAGGCCTCAGGACTTTCAAATCACACACTAAATGGTTAAAATTAATTTTTTGAAAAGTTTTTTAGGAAAAAAAAAGAATTAATAAATCGGAGACTTAATAAAAGGGACTGAGTATTCTATAGGTATTTACTTTATAGCCTTAAAAATTTTTACATACATTTTTTTTAATTACTTATTTTCAAAAAAATTTCATTCGTTTCTTAATCCTATTCACTGTGTTTAGTGATCATGTCAAACAAAAACTGAATCCGCTACTTTACAACAATAAAAAAATCAACGTTTGTGGAGATACTTAGTTGAAATTGAAGTGTTCAAAATATTTGCAACTCTCGTTTCTCTTATTCATGGCTATATTATTAACACAATCAAATTATAGGATGTAACGGTAATCACATTCTTTTTATTAATTTGATATTTAAGTTTTGCAATTTATTAAAATTTCATCTTAATGGTTTTGTTTGCGCAGTTCAAATTGAGAGTTAAAAAGGTTAACTAATTTTATTACTAATATTTGAGGTAAATGGCTGGAAACAAATACAGTTTGGAATTAAAATCAAAACTTTTGAAAAATTTTTAAAATAGGCTTTCTTAAAAAGAGATTTCAATAAAATATGACAATCATAAATTAACGGTTTGTCGCATAATTGAAAGTGAAAACATTCAAACACTACATAAAGGTGGAAGGCTTCATATAACAACTGAACGAGAAGATCGAAAAATTAAGAATTTTTTTACGAAATTTCCATCAGCTGTTCCCAGGAAAGTAAAACCAGAAATCCCCCTAGACGCTAGGTTATCTGCCACAAAAAGAGGAGCCCTAAATTACGGTCTGAGAAGCAACAGATGCACGAAAAACCCCTAAATTTTGCTTGAACACATTTAAATTGAACTGCAGAGCAATAGAAGAATGTTTTATGGTCGGACGAGTCTAAGTTTAATCTCAGAGCTTCTGATCGAAGATCCTGTGTTCGACGAAAACAGTAAATTAAAGGTATACAACCGCTACAGATAAGCATGAAGAGGGAAATATCATGGTGGGGGTTGCTTCCCGGGACTTGGAATAGGTCCACTTCACTACTTAACTACTACAATCACGGCCACAATCTACAGAGACCGCCAAAGTTCGGTTATGCTTCCGCACACTGAAAGGGAAATGCCCCTTTCTTGGACATTCCAGCATGAAAATGAATCTAAGCACCCGGCTAGCGTTGTTAAAGCCTGGTTGGAGGAACATCAAATCCCTGTTTTACCGTGATCACCCCGATCTCAATCCGATTGAGAACATGTGGATGATTGCAAAACGTAATATTGGAAGTAGAGTATTCCAAAATGGAGAAGAACTTTTCATCGAATACGAAAAGCAATAGAATACAATCTCAAACGATTACATTGAAAAGCTTGTTTCCTCCATGCCTAAAAGTTGCTCGAAGTAATAAAAAACAAAGGATATACCACAAAATATTAAAGATTTAATATGTTTTATTTAGTTTAAAGGAGTTGCAAATGTTTTGAACACGTGAATTTCGACATATTTTGTTAAAACTATTCTTTTTTACTGTTTTAAGTTCTTGAAGAATAATTTTCGTTTCGTTTTGATATAAAAAGGAACTGAATTTAATAAAAATTAAATAAAAAAAGCTGCTTAAGGTATTTTGATGAAAAAAATCAACGTTTAGTTAAAATGTGGCTTCAGTTGCAAATGTTTTGATCACTACTGTATGTATTACCCTGTACAAATATAAGTAAGATTTTTCAATTTAAACGCCCCTAGTTTATCGATATGTTAGGGCTTTGATTTCCACAAATTGTTCAAAAAAAGTCGCGAGAGTACGCGTTGAAGACGAACCACATGAACGACAACCAAGAACATCTACTGATGGGCTACACGTCTGTAAAATCGCCAAATGATTGCAAGAGAGCTTGCCGATATATTTGAAATTTTAAATAGATCAGTCAAAAGCACTTTAAGAAAACTGAAAAAAGTAAAATCTCGATCAGAGTTGGGTTTATTGCATTAGATTTAATTTTCCACTAAATTTAGTGGTAGTGGAAAAAATAGTGCATTATCGCCTATAATATTTAGTGGTAGTGGAAATTTAGTGCATTAAATAAAACCATTTTAGTGGTAGTGGAAATTTAATGCATTAAAGAAAACAAATTTAGTGGTAGTGGAAATTTATTGCATTAAATAAAAAAAATTTAGTGGTAGTGGAAATTTATTGCATTAAATAAAAAAAATTAGTGCTAGTGGAAATTTATTGCATTAAAAAAAACAAATTTAGTGGTAGTGGAAATTTATTGCATTAAATAAAAAAAATTTAGTGGTAGTGGAAATTTAATGCATTAAAAAAAACAAATTTAGTGGTAGTGGAAATTTATTGCATTAAATAAAAAAAATTTTGTGGTAGTGGAAATTTATTGCATTAAAAAAAACAAATTTAGTGGTAGTGGAAATTTATTGCATTAAAAAAAACAAATTTAGTGGTAATGAAAATTTAGTGCATTAAATAAAATAAATTTAGTGGTAGTGGAAATTTAGTGCATTAAATAAAATAAATTTAGTGGTAGTGGAAATTTAGTGCATTGAATAAAACAAATTTAGTGGTAGTGCAAATTTAGTGCACTAAATGAATCGATTTTAGTGGTAATGGAAATTTAGTGCACTATTTCTGAATGATTAGCGGCTGGCAATATTAGCAGTCCGCGCCATTAAAATCTTACCTATGGTGAACTGAATAATATATTACATTTGAAAGTACTAAAATTCTTATTAAAACAATAACAACAATTATTTACTTTATACAGGCGGACTCAGTAAATTAAGAAAATAACATTCACAACAATTTATTTTGACATTGACTTAAGCTATGTATGCATATAATAATATTATATCCATATATGAAGGTATATTAAAACGATAGTGGAACTGAGGTAGTGGAACTAAATTTCCATTCCACTATAGTGCCAATGGAGTTATATTCCATTACCACTAATTATTCAAAATTAGTGCACTAAATTTTCACTACCACTAAAATCGATATATTTAATGCAATAAATTTCCATTGCCACTAAAATTTTTATATTTAATGCAATAAATTTCCACTACCACTAAATTTATTTTATTTAATGCACTAAATTTCCACTACCACTAAATTTGTTTTTTTTTAAATGCAATAAATTTCCACTACCACTAATTTTTTTTATTTAATGCAATAAATTTCCACTACCACTAAATTTTTTTTATTTAATGCAATAAATTTCCACTACCACTAAATTTGTTTTTTTTAATGCATTAAATTTCCACTACCACAAAATTTTTTTTATTTAATGCAATAAATTTCCACTACCACTAAATTTATTTTATTTAATGCACTAAATTTCCACTACCACTAAATTTGTTTTTTTTAATGCAATAAATTTTCACTACCACTAAAATGGTTTTATTTAGTGGTTAACTATTTCTATCTGCATTTAGTGGTGGCTGCAATATTGCTGCATTAATACTAAGTGGTTTAGTGGTAGTGGAAACGATAATGCATTATAAATTCAATGCAATAAACCCAACTCTGATCTCGATTGATGCTAAAAACACTCAATTTGTTTGAGAAACTGAATTCACTCTTCTTGAACATTTCGTCAAAAATGCAACTAATACCGTTCCGCCACGAACAAGCTCACCTGATTTAGCACCCTATGACTTCTGGCTGTTCAGCAAACTCAAAAGACAACTTCAGGAACACGGTTTTGTGTCGATTAAAGAGATAAAAGCCGAATCGAATAAGGTAGTGATGACCATTCCGGAACACCAAATGTTTTGAAAATTGGAAAAAGCATTGGCATAATTGCCAAACTCTTCTTCCTTAGGTTATTAAAGGATTATTATTACAACTTGCCGTTAGTTAAAGGTAGGATTTTATCAGACCGATAAATTGGCTTTTTTATTACAAATAAATTTTAACTTATAGTGACCGATAAAGTTATTGGGTAGATTGCCTTACCCTAGGTTAAAGTTGTAATAATGGGCCCTAGTTTTTTAATTTTCAAAAAATCCCGGGATCTCAAAATATTCCGTGATTATAATTTTAAAAATTCTGAATTCCGGGATTGGCAAAAGCCCGTCCTGTTTAGCATCCCTATAGAAGGAAAATTTAATTTTAATCTAACACTAGAAAAAATTAAATAATATGACTGCATTCTGAAAAAATAACTAATGTGTAAAGGAAATTATATAAAATAATTTTTTATTTTTTATATTATTTTGTTGTTACATTAACTTTTATACTTTAAAAAAATTTAAATAGATTTAAAATGTATTATCAAGTTTGACTTAAGAATTATTATCAAGTTTTATTAAGAATATTTCCCTAGAATGCAGTACAGATAGCAGTTAAATAAACTATGAGAATTCCATTAATCATTATAAAAAGGTGATACTCCCGTAATAATAAAACCCAAATTTTAAAGTATATATGTATATATGTATGACTTTAAAAATCATAGACATCTATATTTGTATAATTCAAAAATTATTCTAACAAAAAATATTTATTTATTCATCAAACTTTGAAATATTTATAACAATTTAAGTTTTAAATGTAAAGTCCTACTAAATTGGGCGCAATACTTTTAATTTACTCAAATTTTCAAAACATTTATGTCAGAACTAAAATCTAATTTTATATTTTATTAAATTAAGACAAATTTTACTATTTCAACAAATTTTAAAATAAGATTGATCATATATTCTGAATTTCGTATTTAGTGAAATAAATTATAAAAGCTAAACAAAATAATTCCAAAATTGAGTTAAATTAAAAAGGTATTGTATTTAAAATATCTATGTAAATAACATTATAGAAAATAGAAGTGAAACTTTAATGAAGTCCTATATGTATATATGTAAATTATTTTATTATATAGTAAAGGATAAATAAATATATGTATATGTATATGCTTGTAAAGTTTATAATTTTTATTTTAAATAACAGAAAATATTTTATTACATTTTTTATAAAATTCTAAGACTAATGGTAATAGTTCATGTTGTTATTATATCGATAACACTATTTGACATTTAATATATTAAACACAGGACCAATTCGTAAAAATAGACGCCTAAGGACACTTCTTAATTCGGGCTTTAAATCAAAACACATTATTTCACATAACAAAACATAATAATTGGAGACGTGTGTCGCAAACTGTAAATTAAAAAATATAACAAATTATTTAAATATTATTAACATTATATTTTAATTCGTAATGAAATTAGTGCGAACTTTAAGTATTTAAAATTTAAATATTTACACAAACACTTCGTAGTTGAAGCTTGACTAAATTATGAACCGATATTTTCTAAATTAAATACGGAGACATACATATATTATAAGTATATAGACGCTATTGAAATTGTCGCATTTAAGCTATTACATATTGCAATTATTTTAATTATCAGCCCATTTCTAAATAAAAATTCCCAGGGAGTTTATTTCCCTTTCCTATTTTTACAATTGCATTTATATAGAAAAAATTGAGCTATTATATCATCCTGTACTTATGAAGAAAATTTCAACTAAAATAATACTTTTCTTTTTAAATTTGAGCCATGTTTGTATTATTATTAAAAAAAAATACATCAATGAAAGAATAAGTAGCACCAGCAGAACTGCCCATGTTTTCGACTCACCTTGGAATTTCCATGACAGTAGATATGTTTTACAAGAAAATTTTAAAGCATCACTACTAGGTTTCGTCAGTTTTTTGTTAAATGTTTATGTAATACAACACGGCATACTACGAAAAGATAGTCAGTAATAATTTTCGTCTATACCACTGTCATAGTTCCTACTTGAACTTTCCTCATTCCCATAAAACTTTATTTATTTAATTCAAATTCAAGTAATATAAAAGCCTTTCTAGGCTAATTAATATTTCTTACAAAAGAAAAATCCTGATTGGAACTAGACAAAAATGTAAATTTCTTTGCATAACGTTCAAAATTATAACCTGTATTTTTTTTGCTAAGCTTATCAATAAAAAACAGTTTATTTAAGTAAATTAAATAAAAACATTTTTCCTTACCCTTGCATCAGACATTTTTAACAATCTTGTTAAAATCAGAAGTAATAATGAAGTCCATGCATCTCGATGAGCTTCACTTTGTAAACTTAAGAAATAAGTCAACGCTTCCTTACATACTTGTACTAATTCTTGTTCGATGCCCGGCCAGTCACTACGTCTATTATCGTCTCCGTACATTTTAAAGAAAATTCTTAATACACATGCCAATGACGCCGTCTCCTGTTTTAATAAATTTGGTTTTATTGAACCCTTAAAACCAGCACGCCACAATATATTACGCTGTTCCTGATCACTATTAAATCGTTTAGCAAACCGATGTGACTGCATTAGACAGTCAGCTAAAGTAAGCAGTTGTCGTGTACGTAGATAGCTATACATTCCCTGCTCTTCACGCTGACAGTCTAACATGGGATGTGTTGTTAAGTTTCCTGTTAAGTCAGCGGCGGCCTGTGCCAATGTCTCTGCATCTTCTTTGCGTGATGTAGCAGGAAAAAATATTATATTATCCACTGTTTGTATGAGCTCAAGTTGTACAACACATTTTATATTAAGGCTTTCAAACAAAGCGGGATTTTGAGGTACAATTGGATGTAGTGACATGGCATTCGTGTGGTGTGTCTGTTGGTAATTATGATGTGATTGATGTATAGCATCATCATTAAAGCTACCCGAGTTGCTGTAAACGGAATGTTGGGAGTGTGAACGGGTAAGAGTGTCATTCATATGTGAATTAGAACCTTTACGGGTATTATGGTTATTATTATGAGCTGAAGCTTGTACATGTTGATATTGCATATGCCCCTGATGTTGTTGTTGTTGTTGTTGTTGAAGACTTGGACGCCACGACAAGAGCTCTCCAGGTAATGTAGCATTAAATATATCCAAAATACATTGACAGGTTTTATCCCACGTAGCTTCATTGAATTTAAAACCATTTGATATAACTAAGTTCTCTAAGCAATTCGTGCCTGATCTTGCTAGTTGTTCATTATTCTGTTGTACGCACCAATGGAGTTGAGCAAAGAGGTCTTCTAGCAAGAGATGACCCAAAACATCAAAATATTGTGTAAAAACATCAATAATAGCATATAAAGCGTGATTACATGTAGTTGTCATCCATTCGGACTTTTCTGTAACATGTTCTGGTAACTTCATATTATCAAATATACGGAATATTATATTGAAAAGATCTTTCCACCAATTTGGTTTAAAACTATCACCATGTGTTTTTACAATTTCAAACAACACTGTTAATCCTCTAGTTCTTACATCTAATTTACAACGATTAATAACGCAAGACAAAGAGAATAACATGGGAAACCAGCCTCTTACCCAAACACGATCTTCTTCGGCCACCGAAATATCATTTTCCATGCCAGCATGATCAGCAAAAAGCTGAGGCGACTCATGTACACACAATGCACACGTTCTTACCAGCCTTATTGCCTCCATGCTAGTATCGGGGAACCGAGCGTTGCAGGCAAATTCAGATAAACATTTCACAGCATCTTGGAACGAATCAACCATTACTGCAAATTGTTTTTGGTACAATTCTCCTATAATTTTGCCTGTTGTTTGAAAGGCTAATTCAACAATAGCTTCCTCGTGATCTCCTGCTGCTAAATGGAATATAGAGAATATGTTTTTCCAACCAGATTTGATGTTACGAGCTTGTGAATTTACCATTTGGGCTACACAACGTACAACCATATCTCGAATAGCTGGTGACTGATTTTTTTTCATAATATGTTCAAACGGTCGTAAAAAATCTTTCTGAAAACGAAAATTTGCAAATTCTCCTTTTTCTAAGAACTTCATGGATAACTGGCGTAAAGAATCCAATGCAAAGAAAGATATTTCTTCATTGTTATTACAACCAACCGTGTTAAAATGTTCCCCGAGCACTTGCCAAATTCTCGACCACTGTAGACGTATACGTTCCATGTTGTAATATGATATTTCAACAATTTTTTGCAATGAGAACATACGTGGCTGCGCATTGTGCAGCTCTTCAATGGATACCTAAAATTAAGTAAAAAAAAAGATTTATTGGTTGTAAACTTTAGAAACTACATATCGGCAAGGCCACGAAAAATTAAATACATAGATTTTTTTCTTTTCTGTCACAAAGCCCAATTTTTTTATATTTAAAATGTCAAATATATGTATATAGAATATGGTAGCACTGTATGTCAGTGCAAAATTTGTATCTGCTTTGAGATTTTACATTCTTTTCATAAGTGCAACGTGCAAGGAGTACTTGGAAAATATACCAATGTCGGGGAAAATTGTAAATTTTGTTGTTATTTTTTATTACTTTAGGCAGATAATTACTTTTTTTTGATAGAATATAAATTACGTTACTGACAAATTTTTATGAAATTTTTTTATGCATTAACTAATTAGAAAAGAGGTTGGATGAGCTGATTTTTTTGAGTATTTTTGAAGCATTAAGTCTGTTTCTTTATTTACATTGGGCGCCCGCGGGATCCCAATTTTACCAAAAAGCGTTCCCGTACACAAAATTTGGGTAAATGAGAGAAGTTTTGAGAGAGTAACATTCTTCTTCTTCATGCACGAAATAGCCCGTACTTTTTCTTCGGGCTAGTTTGTGCAAGTAAACAAATAATCAGCTGTTTAAAAAATAATAGAAAAATGAAAGGTTCAAAAAACTAAAAAAAAAGTTGAATTAAAAAATATTTATAAACCTGCAGTGAAAGGCTTATAGTATAATTTAATTCAATATTTATATAAAAAAGTTTTTTTTTGTCTTAAATAACATGTATAATTCGAATTATTGTCGTTTATTTTTTGCGAAAATACATGTTCAATATGTGTGTGTGTGCGACATAAAGTTGTGTTTTTTCATATTTTTATGTGAATGGGTAAAATATTTGCTTTTTTGCGTTCCCGTACTTTTGGGTAAATTTGTCTCTTATTGAGAGAAGTTATTGCTTACTCTCTATTTACCGAACTTTACCCAAAAAGTAAAGAAACACACCTATTATTTGCATATAGCAGGGTATTTTTGCAAAAAAAAAAAAAAAAAAAAAATAGGGTGACGTTACTGACGGATTTTTTTATTTTTACTTTTTTGCCTAATAATTTGCTAGACTCCGATTCCTGGTGCACAAAGAGACAAGCGTTATGTTGAACAGCTAAAAGAAAGCAACAAATACGACGAGTACAAAAAGAAAAAGGCCAAAGCAATAAAAAAATTAAGGGTTAACAGAAAAGATGAAGAAAAACTAATGACAATAAGTGAATTGGGAAAGGCGAATTCTATGCGCCCTGCTGCTGGCTTTGAAAGAAGCAAGAAATATCGACAGAAATTAAAACATTTAGCTAAAGACACTCGAATTGAGACGAATCCAAGCGGCAGCCTTAGCGAAATCGTTCAGAAAAGCTACAGGTGCTCACAAACAGTAGAAAAAGGTATGAAAAAGGTATCGCGTGCTTTTCCGGCTTTATTTTACAGAGTGTCCTGACGTTAGTTCAAAATACTGACACAAAATTTTGGTCACCATTTAAGAAGAAAGTTCCCAAATAAAAACAGAAATCAAGTCGACATTTTTCGTACTAAATAGCCGCTAAAACTGAAAAGTAGGGAAAAATTACAATTTTCATTTTAACGATGCAAAACTGGTCAAAAACCAATTTTAACCCTCAAGTTATATACATCATTGAAGAGATAATTTAATTACTTACAATCTATCATACAAAAATCTGCTCTAAAGAGCAGGCCCGATCTACTACAATTTTGTTTATGAGATTAGTGCGAAAAGTGGTTTTATCTTAATATCTTCTCAGGGTTGCATCTTAAAACTCCCACTATGATTTTTTTGCCGTGTAATAGACGGTCCTCTTAACCCCCCAAAAAAAAGACCCGAAAATCCTAGCGAAATTAGTACGTGTGACGTTACTGACATTTTGCGTTACGTTACTAGAACTGCTTTTATGTCATTTACGTAACTAAAACATAAAATATACGGCCCACCTTTTGGCTAAAAATCATCTTTCATCTTTCCTTTTTTAAAATGCTAGGCAATAATAAACATGAACTCTTTTCAATTCGCTCATTCAGTAACCTCAAATTACACTTCCAAAATCCGGTGACGTTACTGACGGCTTAAAATGGTCATAACTTCACCACAAAACGAGATATAGCAAAATTGTCTGCGTTTAAAACAACAGTTATGACGAGAACTTTCATATGCCTCTCTCAAGTTGGGAGAAATAATTGTATTTTGTAAAGACATTGACCAAAATATGTATACTAGCGTGACGTTACTGACGGTGGCCCTGCCCATATATTACTTTCCTTCTTAGTTTTAAATATTAAATGTTAGTATTTACAAATAGTAATATACATTTATCACAAAATCGAGTAAACCTAATTACGTTAGCCCGGTGAATTATAGACCGAACTTACGCTCATTCTTTCTTTTGAACATTTTGTAGTGCCTTATCGGTCTATATTTTAGGTCGGACTGCAACATGTTTTGATTTGTTTTAGCTGAACGTTGGATAGTCGTATGATAAGGAAAAAGGGGGTGACTGTTCTTTTGGCTCCTGCTGGCTAATATTATTTTGAATTTACTTTGCTATACCAGGGACTTAAGTTCAGCGATGTTCTCGTCGCTTCTTAATCTAACCTTGGAAGTTAACATGTTTTTCCCTTTGCTTTTGTCCTCTTCTTTTACCTACCTTTTCAAGGACGAACACAATGGGTCCAATGGCATCTGAGTGTTTCTGCTTGTTCTGCGTCTTCTTATGTACAAATAATTTTAATTTTCTGTTATATAATCTTATATGACATTTTGTTTACATCTCTTACTCAGACCATTTCAGACTGGCTCATCTCCCAGGGTAGATTCTCAACCGTCTGGTCACTTATATAACCAAAAATTTTTAAATATTCTATAAAAAAACCAAGTTGTAAATGAAATGGCAGTATTTGGAAATTGAACTTTTATATTTGACGATGTGAAATCCAGCAAAATCATACAAGCTTTGCATTGAAAAGTGAGAAGGAAGCTTAAAAATCAATTTAAGAATTTTGTTTTTGCTACTTGTATTTATTCAATGGGAAATTTTAAAAAACTGGGCCACACTGCAGCCCAGTAAAGCCGTAAAGAATGAAATATTAATTTGACTATGAGTTTTATATCATCTATGTTTAGCACTGGTTTTCTGTTAATAATTGAATACATTATATAGATGGTCTTATGATTTATACGATTATAAAAATAAATAGATTCAATAAACCTAAACTATTTTTTATGAATAGTATATCGTCACCTTAAAGACAAAACAACCTATCAGCAGTTTTCAAAAGTTTACAGTTCTCTTTCCGCAGCTTTTTGAAGCCGTCAGAAATCGCAGAAAGCTGAAATTTTGCATACTTAAAGCTCATTTGCTCCACATGTGCAAGACGGAGCCAGATTTTTGATTTTCCGACTGTAGTCGGCTTTATGACTAGTATAATATAGAACGGAATGTGTGTGTGTGTGTGTGTTTGTACTTTATAGATTCAAAAATATACATACAATCGCTGTGAAATTATGAGAAATTATTAGGTATATCCTCTAGAGCAGGGATGGCGACCTTTTTTTGACTGCGTGCCAATAAATATTATTTTTATAAAATGAAAATACATGCGTGCCAATAAAAATTATTTTTATTAAATGAAAATACATGAATTTTAAAAATTATATGTATATAGAATCATTTCTATAATACGCTGACATATGTTTTAATGGGATTTTTGTTGTTGAATATTTCTCGATAATGCATCAATATCCGGATCATAGTTTGACAATTTTAATGAAATACAAGCTTCCCCACATACATCGATAAGTCTGTTTCGTACATCAGATTTTATATTATTTATAATTGAAAATAGACTTTCACAGCTATATGTTAATGAAAATATTGTTAGAATAGCTTAAAACAACTTCTTCATCGCATTAAATGTTTCTGGGAGCGAACACAGTGTCTTCAAGAACAGATTATTCATGTTTTCGTATTCTTCTTCATTTAATCTTTTTTTTCTATTTCTTGCCTTAACTCTATAAATTTTTGCTTCCAAATAGAACTTGATTGAAACTCTGCCAACTGCATTTCTAAATTCACCAACTTTAACCATTCTAATTGATCTATTTTAGTAGTTTCCAAATCAAACTTGTCTGGATATTTAATAAAGTTAATTAATGGTTGAAATTTTTTGAAGTCTTGAAATATCGTAACATAATTGCCTTGTATGTCACTTATAACTTGGCTATAAAAATTTATATTAATTTCATAGACTCCATGAATAGAAAATTTTTGAAGGTGATCTTTCAACAAAGGAAAATACTTAAAATTATTGTTGTCAATATCGCGTTTAAATATGACTAATTTGGACTCAAAATCCTCAATAATATCGAAAATTACATCAATTGATTTTCCGGGACCTTGCAGTTTAATATTTAATTAATTTAAATGGTTGGAAATATCCGTTTAAAGGATTAATTTTAATAAAATTAAACCTATCTTTTGTATTATTGTGCGTTGATTTAATATACTTCTGAGCTTGATTAACCCATTCGCTGTCAAGGACGAGTATACTCGTCCTCAGCAGGGTAGCCCGCACTGCCAAGACGAGTATACTCGTCCTACTTTAAAAACAAAATACGCAGAATTACTTTATCCCGTTATCTGCTGAGACACTGTAATCGACAATAGTGAATATCTAAGTGATACTTGTAAATAATTATGTATGATAATATATGTGCACTTACCAAGAAATAACAGTGTTTTGGTAAACAATAACACTCAAAATATAAATGGCAATGGGAATGACTTCATATAATATAGGCTTGGCAGCAAATGGGTTAATGTGAATGCGAATAGAGGTTTTATATATTTTGCCATTTCCCCCATATAACCAGAAAGTAAAATTATCTTGACAGATTAATCAAAGTATATACACTCCGGTTCACTTATTTAAACGCACAAAAAATCCCATATTCAGGAGCCGGTATCTTTTGCAATTTTTAACCGATTCCAGATTTTAAAATAGAAATGGAAGGTAGACATCTTGAGATATAAACAAAATCATGACAATGGTGGTTTCTTAACTAAGGAACCTTTTTTTGAGGAATTTATAAAAAAATCTAAAAATGTGCTATTTTTTTTTTTGGTTCACTTGAATAAAGGCACTTTGTTGGTTTTGTATTATTTTTAAAGTAAGCGGTGAATTTTTGTTGGGGGCGTTTGTTTATTGCAATTTATTACATCTTAGTCGATTTACGAGTCAAAATGGCAAAACAAAAAATTTTAAATCTATCGGAAATTGCTAAAATCGATGTTTACCGTTCTGAAGGATATTCTAACCGCGCAATAGCTAAAAAAATTGGACGGAGCCCAACAGTTATCGACAATTACATCAAGGACCTCGAGGGGTATGGAAAAAATTTTAAAGGAAGGGTTTTGTTGTCTTTATCTACTTATGAGGAAAGAAAAATCATCAGAATAGCTTCTAATTCTGCCTTATCCTTGTCAAAAATAAGAGCTCAAGCTGGAGTGCAAGCGAGCAAGTCATCAGTACGCAGATTTACGCCATTTAATGGTCCTCGTAAGGAAAAGCGTCTTCAATTCGCAAAAGACTGCATGGTATGGGATGTGCAGCAAAGAGGCCATGTAAATGACTGGAAAACCGTTGTATTTACGGATGAAAAGAAGTTTAATTTGGATGGGCCTGATGGCTACAACTATTATTTCCATGACCTGCGTAAAGAAAAGCGGTTTTTGAACCGACATCACAGCCGAGAGGGCGACATTATGGTGTGGGGTGCTATTACGTACTATGGGACCATTGATCTTGAATTTCAAAGTGCAAAAATGACTGGTGCAACCTATCGAACGTTCATGGAGTCGGCTTTCCCGAAGTTCTATGAACTATTTGGTCCAATACCTTGGATATTGCAACAAGGCTCGACAAGGCTCATTTTCACTTAAATGGCCACGGCAACAAGCAAAACCCTCGATTGAAAAATCAAAGACCATCGCATTGCCCCAGGATAACTGTGTAGTGTACCTTAAACACGCATGTGATAATTGGACCATTTTCTTCAGAAATTCACGAAGCCAGGCGACGAATGTCAACGGTTAAAATTTTCGACACATGATTACGGAATTCTTTTGCCAAACCTGCGAGCTTATGCATCGTACTATTTACACACGTGGTTTCAACAGGATGGGGCGACTGTACACACAGCCAGAACTTCGAAAAATTTGTTTCGGGAAAATTTCCCCCAAAAACTGATCAGTTGCTTTGGAGACATCCCATGGCCACCAAGGTCGCCTGATCTAACCACATGGATTTTTTTATGGGGCTACCTCAAAGAGAGTGTTTAAAATGATAATTACCAATATTCGTCCATAATATTCGTCGTTCAAGAAGCTTTGAAATTCTGAGCATCAAATATTATACCTCTAGCTTTGCAAACTTTGATCCATTTCGTAGAATATGCAATGAGTTTAATTTATTATCTGAATATATTGATTTTAATAAAAGTTTGAGAATTATAAAGAGAGATATTATCTTATATTTAAATACAAGAAATTGTTAATCATTTTTATAATTGTTGTAAATATTTTTGTATTTTGTTATTGTCTGCAAGGATTTATTCCATAGACATAAATAAATAAATAAAAAAATCAGCTCAATTGAACCAAGTTTGCTGCAGCGTGTGGCGCAGAACACAAGGCTCCGTTAAGAACAGTGTGTTCATCTGGATGACATACTCCTTAAAAAATAAAATCCGCATTTCCATTCTATCATTCAATGCTCTCAATAAAACTTTTTGTCACATTACATTTTTTATTTAAGTTTGTAAATAATAATCTGCTACAAGACACTTTGTATGAAACTTTTTCATTAATTTAAAAAGGGGTAGCGAAGCACGCCATGGTGTGCCAGTATTTAATAATAGAAACTCTAGTACGAAACTTGCATCTTGTTAAAGTACCGATTTTACATATAATACTGCAAGAAATTATTTTTAAATAATTTGTTTTCTTTTTGAAATTCATTTATTTTTATGACTGCTTTAGGCCAAATATGAAACGATTAACTGTAAATGTGACATATTTTAAATAAATTATACCGACTAACTGTAATCGAAATCTGAGAATTATTTTGAAAGAGTTGGTCTCCTAAATCATGTATTAAAATATTAAGAGGTTTTGAACAGTTGATTTGATTAATTCAAGTCATATATATAAAACTGTAATTTTCTTACCTGACATAAAGCCTTTACAAAATCAACTATGGCATCACCATCTAAACGTATTGAACCAGTAAATATTCGATCCACTGCAACAACAACGCTTTGGCTACTAGTCTGACCAATGTGTTCTTTAACACTAGGATTTAACGAATCTTTTAATGTTGTTTGTGCTCCCGTTAGAAATTTGGGACGTACACCGGTACCAATTAACTGCGCTAGTTCTAGCTGACTAATGCATTTAACAATATCCAACCAACTAGAACCCAAATAGTTGCCATCTGTATGAGCCACCATAATAAGAGTTTTTATGGTGTCGATATTTTTGGCTTTCATCTCATTTATTGGCGAGTTAGCAGTAAGAAGTGTGAATCGAGCTAAAGCCTGTACATACGCATCTCGTTCAAGTGTCATATGAAAAATGCAAGCAATTCGTATGGCGCAACGTATACCATCTAAACATAGGCAGGCTATTTCAGGATCATCACAATCTTGCAAGCCTACAGAAAAGGCTGCCAAAAATGGAGTCCAAGCCATCTTAAACATAGGACGTACATGTTCCAAGTGTTTAGCCGACGTAAATGGTGATTTAACGTGTGACACTGATTCCATTAGGTTTTTGGCTGCTGTTGATATAGCTTCCATTTCCATATTCCACAGTAATTTTCGTCGTTTTTCATTGGCTATGATTTGCTTGCCAGGCTTATTAACCACAGTATTTTTCATTTTAATTTCATGACCTGCAATTTCGTCATATATTGATGATAAATATTCAACAGGTAAATCATCTCTACTGTCGCTTACGCCTTGGTTGAGTTTTATATATTGCTCTTTAGTCATTTTGTTTTTTACTTGAGGCGAATGTAAGTCCGTTGTCAACATTATAATGGAGAAGGCCAGAACGTAAACAGTATCTGCACTTTGGAATAAAGGATTATTAGGGTTGCACTCACAATAACGACTAGCAAATTTTTCCATAAGACGATCAATTTTTTGCGCTTCTCCGGGCAAGCGAAACTCTTCTAAAAGCATGCGTAAGGCAGATACTACTTCCAAGTTATGAAATTCAAACGAATCGATATAAGCACACATTACTTCTTTAGAATGGTCATCATTTTCCCCAATATAGTTGCCTATAACCGTTTTGTCTAATCGTTCATCTTCGTGTAGCCATTTAGCAATATCTTTAGATGTAGAACCTAATAACTCTTTTTCTTGTAGAAATTGCACCCCTTTCTTTGGCTTACGGTTGAATAATTCAATGCCAGCTTCCATTACTTCTTTCCGCATTTTCCTCTCCTCCAATGCTTCAGGTAAATCCAAAAATTCATTATTTTTAACACTGCCATACGAATTTAAACTATGGCTTGAACCACCATGATTGGAGCGTATTCCTAACGTATTTGTTTGTGATATGGCGTCAGAATTATCTGTAGGTGATTGCAAATCATTTGAGTTGCCACATTTATGATGGGATGCTAAAGTTTCACCTCCAGTTGATGAAGGATTTGGATTAACATACAAATGCTGACTCCATTCTACCATACATTTTAATATGGAAACTAAACATTCCAGGCCTCGTATACGCATAGATTTCTCTTCCATAGGATTAGCACCCAACTCCAGAGCTTGTCGACCTTGAGCAATTTTTGATAAATCATTAACCAAACGTTCGAACAAATTTGCAGCTTGGAAATCGCAATCATAATTTACATAAATATCCACCACCGATTGAGCATCAGCGCAAATACGTGTTAAAGCCTGTATAACCATCCATTTATGTTCAAAGGAGCTAGAAGTGGCTTCTAAGATGTTCAAGAAAATTTCCTTAAAAAATACTTCAATTTGTTTTTTCAAGTGTATTTTAAAATTAGACAGTAAAGCCACAAATATAGACAATGATAACTCAAACACCTCGGGTACCAAACTTACTCCATTTTTAGACAATGCTACACACAAATACTGTTTAATGGCCATAATAAACATTTCATTCGAGCGAAAAACTGGTCCCGCATTTTGTAATATTGACAACAACAAACGTAACGATAAAACTTTTGATCTTAACTCATGCGATTTTGGATCCGGATGTCCCTCTGGCAATGGCTTCATGGACAATTTGCATAAAGCACGAAATACTAAAAATGCATCTTTTTGCAGCACATGAGTAAATTTAGCTGTAACTACAGCATCACTTTCACTATGCATTTCAGCAATTTCTTCAGAGTTTATATTTATACTATTTTCAGTAGATGCATAATTCATATTGTTTTCCGAAGCAGTTGTAGATATGTTATTTGAGCTGATGTTATTACCAAAAATAGTTACAATCGGCCCTTTATCATTTATAAATATTTCCGGTGACTTTTCCTTAAGAACTTCAGTAATAGCAGCTGCAAAGGAAAAATTTAATTATAATAATAAAAATGTATATATATAAAAGTATAGTCGAGCCTCGATTATTCGTAATGGTCGGTACCAGAAACATTACGGTTAATCGAATAAAAATTGTGGTTATAGTATCTTTTTTTAATATTTTTATTTTTTAACAAGTGAACATTGGTGTACAGATATACATATTTACATTAAAAAAATTAATTCAAGATAGCAATGTCATAAACGGTCTGTATCCCAACTTCGTATTTTTCAGTTACAGTATTTTTCGGTTAATTGCACATCAAAAAACTTTTTGTTCAATTAACCGGGGAACCAATTAGCCGATACCCGCTTAATTGAAAAATTCGTTCAATTTCAAGAATCCCGTTTAATTGAACAGTTTGTTCAATTACAGAAATCACGCATAATTGGAACTACTACTACTACTACTACTAAACGAAAAAAATGCAAGTAACAGAAAAAATGTATATAATATGTGTATACGCAGGTATTTATTATTGTAGGTATGTACTATTAAATGCACTATTTATGTTCACATTAGATTATTATTCAATAATAATGCAATTAACCGGGTAAAAATAAAAGAAAATTTATTTTTGATGACATGAATTTTGAACCAATTAAGCGGGAAAATCAATTAACCGGGTTCAATTATCCGAGAAAATCTACATGTGTTTTCTTATGCAATATTTTTGCCCGATTATGCGGTTCAATTAAGCCTGGAAATCAATTAACCCTAGGGTCAATTAACCGAAAAATACTGTAGCATTTTAACACAAATCGTAATAACTTCATTTATTTATTTATATTATTTATTATTTATTTATTTATTATTATATTTATTTATTATATATTATAACATTTGTATCTATAATTAATTAAAAAAGATTTAAAATACAACTATGACTTTTCTTTTTATGCGCATATCATTTACTTATATGTGAATATGGTTTTTCTATTGAAATTGATTCGAGTTGCTGGTATTATGAGTGAAAAAAAGCTTCGAGTGCAAAGGGTTAATCAACATCAGTTTGTTAGTTGGGGATAGGGAGAAGTAGACTTGTACCGCCCACTCTGAGTAATTAAAAAAAAAAACGTAAACCGTATATGCTCTACGGTACGCTGATGTATTTAGTTTAAAATTTCATCGAAATCAGTACGTTATTTGGGTGAGGTATAAATTTTTCCTTGGGGCGGGTCAGCTTAACATTTACGGGTATGAAAAATAGATGTTGACCGATTCTCAGACGTACCCGATATACACACAAAATTTCATGAAAATCGGTCCAGCCATTTCGGAGGAGTTTGGCAACAAACACCGCGACACAAGAATTTTATACAGTTACGAGCACACATCACATTTATTGATAAATTCGCCTTCAAATAACTTAAACAGCGGTAATATACAATAAAGCGATATTTATTACATTAAACATAAATAATCACATAAAATGTATTTAATTATAATTAAAAAAAATGAGAAAAATTGATATATTTAATATATTAATTGATGCCTGTCGAGCAAATAAATAGGTTCATTGAAAAGAGAATGACATTTTTATACAAAAAAAGTGCAATTGCAAGAAAATTTCTAATATTTTGTTGAAAATCCCTTATTTTGAATCACCGCAGAACATCTCCGAGCATTGATTCGACAAGTGACTGACAAGTCTCTAGTGGAATTGAGTACCACGCTTCCTTCACTTTTGTCCACAAAATTTTCTTTATTTTTAGCCTTGAGTGGTGCAATTTTGTCCTTAACGATTCTCCAAAGATTCTCAATGGGATTTAAATCCGGCGATTGTGAAGGCCATTCCATTAACTTTATATTTTTCTTTTGGAACCATTCTTTTACGATCTTAGAAGTATGCTTGGGGTCATTGTCTTGCTGGTATTCATACTTTAAAGGCATTTCCCACTCGGCATACGGAAGCATTACTTCTTTAAGAATATGCAGATAAAGATGTTTGTCCATATTTTCCTTGATCCAGAATATTGGCCCAACACCGTACCAGGAAAAACAACCCCATATCATTATGTTGCCGCCGCCATGCTTTATTGTCTTCGTGGTGTACTTTGGATCATATGCTTTATTTCTTGGACGCCTTACCCATGTTCTTCCATCAGGTCCGACTAAGTTTATCTTGGATTCATCAGACCATAGTATGTTTCTCCATTTTTTTATACTTTCCGGGCCGGCCCATTCAGCATGTACTTTTGCAAACTCAATGCGCTTTTTTCTTTGTCTGTTATAAAGTATTGGAACCTTCTGGGCCGATCTTCCGAATAAATTTTTTTCTCTTAAACGACGTCTAATGGTCCACTCTGATACGGGAAGCTTTAACTCATTTTTCAGCTGAACTGCGGACATAAAAGGATTACAAGTTGACAACATCTTAATGCAATCATCGTCTCTTTTCGAGGTTTTTCGCTGTTGACCCCTTTTAAGTTTTTGTTTTGGAGGCTGCAATGCATTTCTTATCATATTCTGCGATCTCCCAAGAATTTCAGCAATTTTCCGTTGGCTATAACTGCGGCTGTGTAGATCGTTTATAATCTTTTTTTCCTCTTCACTACAATGTTTAGAACGTCCCATTTTTTAAATTTTTAGAGGTATTTGCTTTAATAAGCTCTATTAAAAGGCTGAATCTAAAGTTTTCTACAATAATTTTTATAATTTTGGCGTTTAACATTTTAAACTAACGAATTTTTCAAAATGAACCTATTTATTTGCTCTTTGATTTCATACGGTAATTTTTTTTTTTTAATTTTGGGCAATTTTTTACATAATAATTTAATTATTGTGATGCAGTATTAAAAGTGGGTATTTGCTTTAGTAATAAGCGACTTTTCCTTTTTTATTGCTGTAATGTAAACTATAGTCAAACAAAATTGATTTATCATTTTGATGTGAACCTATTTATCTGCTCGTAACTGTATATTAGATAATAAAAAATAAAATATATATAATAAAGGTCTGCATAAATGTTTTGCTTTTCTGCCAATTTAGAATGATTCGAGACGTGAACTCTAATTGAGAGTTAATTCAAGCATAGAAACAAATATTCATTCTTTTCGTTTTGCAGCCAACGAAACGAAACGAACAGCCTCAATAAACGAATAGAATAGAATAAATATAAATTTACTCTCATAATTCTCAATTATTATGGAGACATTCGAATGTCTTGAATGTCTTGAATTTCATTTGTGAATGAAAGCATGTATTGAAGTAAATGCGATAGTTTGTAGTACAAACAAGCGAATAAAAACAAACAAATTGAAATCTAGCAAGAAATAGTCTGTGTATATTAAAGAATTTAAGGGAAAAAAGAAACAATTACTTTTTGAATATGTAATTTATTTATACTTTTTTTAAGTATTTGTAAATATGTATGTACATTAGGGTGGGTCAATTTATTCGGGATCGAAAAACACGACAAAGCGTATAGCAAGGTCGTAATCTAAGGGAAATTCTAAGAACTTTTTCCAAAGAAACCATGGTTCTAAAATCAAAATCGAACTTCCGGTTTTTTAAGAGAAATTTGGTGCTCAGGTCATCCGAAAATAATGCTATTTTTTTTGGAAGTATTCATTGCAATTGCAGTCGCCGTGGTCTAGTGGTTAGTGTGTTGGCTTACTAAGACATGAGCCCTGGGTTCGACACCCAGCTCCGACATCTTAAAAAAAAAGAAATATGAAAAAAATATTTCTTTCGGCGACTACCTCTCAGCAGTCTTCTGGCAAAAGCTCTGAGAGTAATTAATTGCCATGAACAGCATCTCAGTCGACATTAAACTGTAGGTCCCGGTACTCATGGATAAAAACATGAGTGCTGCGAGAAGCTAGGCCGTAATCCTGCCACAGGGTTGTAAAGGCCAGTTATGTATGTATGTATGTATGTATTCATTGCAATTAGTGGATAGTTGACCTGTAACGCTGGAAGAGGGCTTATTTTAAAGGAAATATTCTCAGCTTTCTATATCTGTCCTCATTTATAGAAAATTATTTACCCAAATAATGGTTTTGGAGGTTTATATCAAAATAATAATAGTCAAACTGTTAAAAACAAAAAAAGTTAAAATATTGAATTTTCAGAAAGCAAATTATTGGCATAATTGACAAATTATTTAACGTATAGAAGTTGAACAATTTTTAAATTTTAGTTTCGTTGATAGTTGAATATTTGACTTGCACTGTAGATTGTAACCGCTGTTAACAACGTAACACATGGTATTTACTTCTACCTTTAAATGCAATTAATTCACAACATGATCTCAATCATCTCTGTTTAAAAAAGAAACAATAGGTATGTTTCTTTACTCTACATTGGGCGCCCGCGGGATCCTAATTTTACCAGAAAGCGTTCCCACATTTAACATTCTTCTTCTTCATGCACGAAACAGCCCGTCCTTTTTCTTCGGGATAGTTTGTGCACGTAAACAAATAAACAGCTTTTAAAAATAATAGAAAAATTAAAGTTTCAAAAACCAAAAAAAAAAAAAAAATTTAAATTTGAAGGTAAAGCCGCAAAGGTAAAAATTTCCCGAAAATAACCTAAGCTCTATCTGAACGATGTTAAGAATTATTTCTATGGAGTTCATGGTAGGTTAAATGGCGAGTTGATCCGAAACCCTGATCAACTACAATTAGGACAGGGTGCCGTTTTGATTAGGGAGTTCATATGTTTCAGAAATTTGTTTATTGAGATCTTAGGTAAACTTTGGTAGTTCATTGTTACCTTAAATTTAGAACGGTTTGCCTAATATGGACCTAAACAGGGGAAAAAAGATAAAAATATTGAATTTTTTAAAGGGTTTTGCGATTTTGGTTTTGAAGGTGAAGTTTTTTGTTTTTTATAAATTAACAATTTTCGTTCTTCATAAAAAGAGGTACAACTTGCTTCGGAAAGTAAAGCAAAATTCCGAACTGTTTGCAAGATATGAGACTGAGAAAATGATCACTTTTTTCTAAAAATGACACCGAATCTCTTCTTTTTTTGGTCTTTTATCACGTAGTGGTGATAAGACAGCTATGCTAATACATTTCATCACAATTTGAAAACGTAAGTCTATGATCAAATAATTACGAAAAAACTTTCTTTATGTCTTCAAAATAACTTATTTTATTATATAGAAAAAAAATATCGAATTTTTTAAAGGGTTTTGTGCTTTTGGTTTTGAAGGTGAATTTTCATGTTTTTTATAAATTCACAATTTTCGTTCTTCATAAAAAGAGCTACAACTTGCTTCGGAAAGTAAAGCAAAATTCCAAACTCTTTGCAAGATATGAGACTGAGAAAATGATCACTTTTTTCCAAAAATGACACCGAATCTCTTCTTTTGTGGTCTTTATCACGTAGTGGTGATAATACAGCTATGCTAATACATTTCATCACAATTTGAAAGCGTGGGTCTGTGATCAAATAATTACGAAAAAACTTTCTTTAAGTCTTCTTCTTCTTATTTAACATCAACTTTTCCTGAACTATTCAGTAATGAGAGTGGCAATAAATATTTTATCATGCAAAATTAGTATTATTTTTTGCTTTCAAAAATTTAAAAAAAAAATTTATGAGGTCCAAAAATTTTATATTTTTACCAACTACTTAAAGCATACTCATTTTGTATGAAAAACTATATGTATTGCACTATTTACTGAATAATTTCGAAAAAATTACAGTTTTAAAAAAATAATACCCACTTTATGTTAAGTTTACTTTGAAATTTGAATATGAATCGATTTATACCAGGGTAACGCGTACAAGTTCTTGACGGATTACTTGCTGTGTCCTAACACTACTTGCGGGGTCTGACCGGGGGCGGTCTTTCATATCGCCGGTCCCCTCGAACAATTGTATGCACCCGTTGACGAACATACGACTAATGCCGAGCGGGCGGAACGTTTTGAAAATATAATTTTTTTTTCTTTTTTTCCACACTTAAAAAGTGCTATAACTGCGATACGGTTTCTTTTATCTGACCACTCTATGGTTAAAGTTAACACAGTTTCAAATTGTGGAAAAAGTTTAGCCACATTAATTTTTCCATTCGAACAATTTGACATGCAACAAATATTCCTACAAGCATGCAACACCTTTTTACACAACAAATAACACAATTCAATAAAATAATTTTTTGTTGCTTTTGACAAGAAATGATTTAACTTTTATTTGGGGCTCAGAATCTCCATGTATTTTAGTTTTTCAGCTCTCCTTTTTAAGGCCTGTACAAGGCCTATGCAGTTCTTAGCAGTCCAGCTGCTGTGCAGTGTGTTGAAATTATAATGATATATCATGCATTTTTTACAAAAAAATTAAAAAAGAACGGCTGTAGTAATTCGAATATCCAAGATAACCCCCAATAACCCAAAACCAATCCTATATAAATACTAAAAACTATTCTAAAATCCTCCCCGTAACAATAAAAAATTCTTTTTGTAGGCTGGTGTAAATTTATTTTATTTCATTCGAAAGAAATTTTGACTATATTGTTCCTTATGAAAATAAAAATGTTGACAAAACCTTTTTGGAGTTAGAAAAAATGTTGATATGTAGATTTTACATGTTTTTCACAACAAGAACAGAGTACTACTATAGCAACATTATTTCACAACTAAGTATTTCATTCGAAATATTTTTATACGCAATTTGACAGCTTTTCGTACGAAATTTTAAACACAATACCAGGCTATAGAGGTTACACATACTATAATACTAGGACTGATTTAAAGATTAATGCCAATGGCTTTATAATGCACTATGATATACAGTTACGAGCAGATAAATAGGTTCACATCAAAATGATAAATCAATTTTGTTTGACTATAGTTTACATTACAGCAATAAAAAAGGAAAAGTCGCTAATTACTAAAGCAAATACCCACTTTTAATACTGCATCACAATAATTAAAATATTATTATGTAAAAAATTGCTCAAAATTAAAAAAAAAATTACCGTATAAAATCAAAGAGCAAATAAATAGGTTCACTTTAAAAAATTTGTTAGTTTAAAATGTTAAACGCCAAAATTATAAAAATTATTGTAGAAAACTTTAGATTCAGCCTTTTAATAGAGCTTATTAAAGCAAATACCTCTAAAAATTTAAAAAATGGGTCGTTCTAAACATTGTAGTGAAGAGGAAAAAAAGATTATAAAGGATCTACACAGCCGAAGTTATAGCCAACGGAAAATTGCTGAAATTCTTGGGAGATCGCAGAATATGATAAGAAATGCATTGCAGCCTCCAAAACAAAAACTTAAAAGAGGTCAACAGCGAAAAACCTCGAAAAGAGACGATGATCGCATTAAGATGTTGTCAACTCGTAATCCTTTTACGTCCGCAGTTCAGCTGAAAAATGAGTTAAAGCTTCCCGTATCAGAGTGGACCATTAGACGTCGTTTAAGAGAAAAAAATTTATTCGGAAGATCGGCCCAGAAGGTTCCAATGCTTAATAACAGACAAAGAAAAAAGCGCATTGAGTTTGCAAAAGTACATGCTGAATGGGCCGGCCCGGAAGGTATAAAAAAATGGAGAAACATACTATGGTCTGATGAATCCAAGATAAACTTAGTCGGACCTGATGGAAGAACATGGGTAAGGCGTCCAAAAAATAAAGCATATGATCCAAAGTACACCACGAAGTCAATAAAGCATGGCGGCGGCAACATAATGATATGGGGTTGTTTTTCCTGGTACGGTGTTGGGCCAATATTCTGGATCAAGGAAAATATGGACAAACATCTTTATCCGCATATTCTTAAAGAAGTAATGCTTCCGTATGCCGAGTAGGAAATGCCTTTAAAATATCGCTTTATTGTATATTACCGCTGTTTAAGTTATTTGAAGGCGAATTTATCAAAAAATGTGATGTGAACCTATTTATCTGCTCGTAACTGTATGTATATAGCAGTGTTCGTAAATTTACCTTATAAAATGTACTTTAGTGTTCTGTACTGTAGAATATTAAGTACACAAACACTAAAAATGTTTGCGTACGGAATTCAAAACAAACAAATAACATTATAATATTTTTGAATTTTCTACATAACGAATATACTGTTCTTAATTTATAAAAAAAACAAAGAAAAAATATTTCTTTATTGTATTTTTTTTCCAAGTTTTTATTTTATACTGATTGATAAAAAATGGAAAAAAGTAAATATTTTGAAATTTTTGAAAAAATAACGCAAGAACACTTAAACTTATGTACACAAACACTAAAACTGTACTGTTTTAAAACAAAAACCAGAACGACTTATTCTGGTGCCTATTTCACTAAACTACAATTCTACAAGTTTACAAGTTACAATTACAAGTCTAATTTTTACAAGTGCTGATGAATTGTGTTGCACTAAAATTTTCATAACAATTGTAGCTTTTTGTACTTGTAAACTACAATTTCTACAATTACAAGTTCTTTTGTATATATTGTATATTAATTTTACAATTCTTATTTATTATTACTCAAAATGCTAAAATATTCTATAAAAACGCAGTGTAACACATTTTAATAATATTTCGTAAATTTTTTAAATAAAATAAAATATTTTTATAAAATTATTTCGATAAATTAAACATATGTATGAATATACAGACTCAAACAATTGACAACGTCTTTGAATGTTCCATGTTCAAAAGCTTACAACTCAAAAACCATTTATTCGATTTTGCTCGTAGAGCATTTATTTTTGTTGTTGTTGTGTTTTCTTTTAAATGAGTGCATTAGGAGAACAATCTAGGAAACCCTTTTCTTTTTATATTCAAATAAATGAAAAAAGTGCATGTGGTCAATTTTTTCTATTTGTGTAAACATATAAAATTTCTTAAAGTACATAAATTAATATTTTATATATGTGTGTGAAGATAAATTCGAATTTAACTAGTCGAGACATATACCAAATAATTTAGTACAGCCATATTTTACGTTAACAGTGGTTATATGCCAAAAGGGTATAATTACCGAGCCGATTTAGGAGCAACAGGACTTGGTACACATATGTGACTATATACGAATGGTAGTCCAGGGAGTCCTCTATTAAGTTCCATAAGCAGAATAACCAGCGGTACTTTGGGATTTTGTTAATTTGGTTTTGAAAAAATCGCTTTATGAAAAATAGGAGAATTCTTTAGAAGATTAGTGGTCATTTCTGAGGAAATGGGAAATAGTACACATATGCCACTATATACAAATTGTGCTCCATGGAGTCCCCTTTCGATCCATACCATTGGTATAACCAGCGCAATTTTGGGATTTGAGAAAATTGAATTTAAAAAAATCGCTTTTTAAGAAAGAAAATCGAAAATTCTCTAGAAGATTAGGGGTCATTATGGAAAAATGGGAAATAGTACACATATGCCACTATATACAAATTGTGCTCCATGGAGTCCCCTTTCGATCCATACCATTGGTATAACCAGCGCAATTTTGGGGTTTGAGAAAATTGAATTTAAAAAAATCGCTTTTTAAGAAAAAAAAATCGAAAATTCTCTAGAAGATTAGGGGTCATTATGGAAAAATGGAAAATAGTACTCATATGCCACTGTATACAAATTGTGCTCCATGGAGTCCCCTTTCGATCCATACCATTGGTATAACCAGCGCAATTTTGGGATTTGAGAAAATTGAATTTAAAAAAATCGATTTTTAAGAAAAAAAAAAAATCGAAAATTCTCTAGAAGATTAGGGGTCATTATGGAAAAATGGGAAATAGTACACATATGCCACTATATACAAATGCACATGCCCTCATAATTCATTCAAAGAATTTGGGACTACCCCTTAACACTAATTTTCAGCTCTCCCAGAGGAACTCAAGCGGATTGAAGTCAGGCGATTTCAGTGTCCATTATATTACTTTCAGTTTATTAACAAAGCAATTTCAATGTAACAAAAATTTTAAAAACTACTATAGAACTAACTGCACTTACCATTCAATATTTCTTCCACTACAGCAGCTGCCACCGACTCTGGCGTTTCTTCCTCAGCACAGCTAGCATTTCCAATTTTGACACTCACGCTCTCGTCTAATTTTTGGGAAATATTTACATTATTCCGAGTATTATTAGAAGTTGGAGCCGCCATATCATGTACAGCTTGAGCAGCAACTTCATATACTTGGTTTTCCATTCGTGAAAATATTACGTCCAGCATTTGTGTCAATGTAGCACAAGCTGTTGTCTGATTTACCAAATTTTTACTCGACAAGTATATGTCATAACATGTACGCACTGCCTGTAGAACAGTGCCTTCATGAATCTCAACATGTTGTGATGTGACTACCGTAAGCAGAGCTTTAATGATTTGCAATTGAACGCATTCGTCTGTCTGCGGCCCATTAAAACAACTACATATAGTGTTGACGATGCGATCTATTAACAAATGCCCAGGACTAGACGAATCTTGTATTGCTCCCGTCAAATGACCATAAGCTATCAACTTTTCTAAGCAATCCAAAGCAGTCACCACAATACGAGGCGATCTACTTTTACATGCCAACTCAAACGGCAAAAAATATGTTTCCGCATTTATTATGCTGGCTGCATCATTCTTCGGTAGCGGAAGTGCAGCACAAGGTAGCTCATTGCCTTCTGCTATTTGACCAGCATTGATTAGTTCAGCTTTAATTTGTTCTAATGCTGTATCGCATGATTTTTTCAATTGTGAATTTTGAGAACGTTTAATGTCCTTATCCGCAAGGATTTTCTCTAAAGCACGCACTATAAACATTTCTTTAGTTTTTGTGGAAAAACTTTGCATTATTCCGCATCCAAGGTTCTTTGTATAGATATTTAATTCAAAAAGAAATTGAGGTTTCTTCTTCGTTTGGGTTGATGTGTCAATAAGACTGACACAATAGACACATTCACGCACTCCAACAAACAAAAATCCACAACACTATTTTGTGATATTATTTTTCGTAATTTCTTTTCTCAATAAAAAAAAAATCAATTACTGTTTATCCTCATTTTATAAACTTTGTTCGGACATACATTTTAGACATAATTACAATAATTTTATTAAAAAATATATAACTTTTAATGCTTTTTTAATTATTTAGTTGAAGTCAGTAGTGAAAAAATTTTATAATGATATTGACGCAGAGCAGAGTGAGAAAAAAGAACGTCATCAGTGAGATTGTCAAAATACTGATTAACTGAGGGTTAAGGCGAATTAATAAGGTACATGCAATACTAGATTCCAATGTGTATTTTTTGCGCTTTTTTAATATTGTATAATATATTATTGATTTTCTTTTTGTGCACTTGTTTTCAAGATACGTTTGAAAATATGCAGCTGTCAAATTCCGTCTTAATCATGGTACAATCACTAACATTTTGTTATTTATTTTAAATCATAAAAACTTATATCACTCTTTTTAAATCAATTTTACACTTATTAAATTAAATATATAAATATTTATAAACTTAAAAAATCACTTATCACAATCACTTTATTCAGAATCACTTTTAGCAAGAAAAGATTTAACATTCGTTTTAAATTAACATTCAAATAAAAAGAATGCCAGAATTAACGCAAACGAAAAACTTTGTCACATAGCGATATAACATATGATTTTGTTTTGGTAAACTGAGTTTACCTTGTAAATGATTGTACCATGGTCTTAATTAAACAATTCGTAAATTCTTATACATATATACTTGTATAAAAATGAAAAATGTTTACTCGTAAATTTCTGTTGAACACAATTTTGTTTGTTTATTTCGTTTATATCATGAACAAAAAAATTAAACAAATTTTAACAGTTATGATAAATCAAGGCGGATTCACCCATGAGTTTCTTGGTTCGGACCAAATTTTTTTTATATGTAGTTTGACGAGAGAAATGATTTTGTGCGAAGTGCTCTCAGCTGGATTTAAATTAATTTTAAATTTGGTCCGAACCACACTGAAAAAGGTTGCCATATCATACAAAATTTATACAAGAGTCATGCCATATTGCTTGGCATTCGTATTAAAAAATTAGTATGGTACAGTGAATAATGTAAAGAAAAGCAAACAAAAAAAAGCCAATAAGAAAAAAACATATTAGAAAGAAAATATTCGCGCCAAAAATAAAAAAGTTAAAATTTAAAAATATTATATGAGGTAAGTTGTAATATTGAAGAAATTTACTGTATAATTCCTACATTTTCTTTGCCCTTTTTGAATAAATTTAAGATGGAGTTGTCAGAGGCTATTGCACTAAAATTAATTAGCGAAATAAAAAAGCCGGGGAGGGAATGCTTATATGATTTAAGCAACAACTCTTATAAAAACAATCATGTAAAACAAATTGTTTGGGCAGAAGTAGCAGAAGCAGTTGGAATTGGTAGTAAGTGCATTTATTTTTATAACTTATAGAATTCAAGAAACAAATTTACATCCTTGGGTGATGCGATATTTTTTAAATTTTTTAAATAATCCGGTATGTGATGAAAAACGATCGAAATATTAAAACATATATATTAATATACATATATGTAAATACATACATATATGTATATGTTTTAATTATTTTAAAATTTTGATAATCACGGATGTAGTGGCAATAGTCAGTCAGTAAAGTAATGAACAAAAAAGGAATCCCGAATATGAAAAGATTTGGAAGTTAAACTTGAAATTTCATTCCATTTCAATTTTGATCGAAATCGTTTTTATCACATACCGGAATATCTTTTTAATAATATAAATAGTATTAACGTGCGCTCTATTGCTTGCCTTCCATTGATATATATTTGAGACGAATTCAATAAAATATTTTATTGCTTTTTTGGTAATTAATAAAGACGAACAAAAAATTAATTTTATTACAAAAGGAAATGAATGTCAAACACACTGGAAAAGCTTGCGAAAACGCCATAAAACGGCAATAAATAAATATAGTAATATAATATATAAATATAATAATATAAAATAAAAATTCACCACAAATACTATTAATTGTTTATTTACTTTTGTAATAAATATTATTAATTCTTTATTTGCTTAATTGGACACATATTAATTTTCTTTTTCGTTATGCACATATTTATTTATGTAATTATCAATTGAATATGGCAACACTCATTTTACGAACAAAATTTCTGAAATGGGTGAATCGTGGTGCAGAAAACTCTCAGTAAACAAAAAATTCTCTTGCACAGAAAATGTTTCAGAAACTTATGGGTGAATCCGCCTTCAGAGTTGATCAAAAACTCGCTTATGCATCTTCGTTAAGTCTATGTCCACATTTGGCGATTCCAGTCGGGCAATTCTCCACCAATTCTCTTTTAAACTTGTCTTCGTGTCCACACTCGACGAGTTTAGTTGCCCAACTTTTTGTTATTGTTCAGCAACTTTTGTGTTTTCTTTTGCTTGCTTTTTCTTACAATTTGACATTTATGCTGTGTTGCCACAGAAAATACTTACAAATTACACAAAATTTTATAGATTGTCCAAAATATATTCATACCTTAAATACAATGCTTTTTATTTTTGTAATTATTTTAATATGAGAATAAATATTTGTGTATTTATAAATTTCCCTATAGAAGACAAATCCTTAAAATTATTACTAGAGCAATTTGAACAGCCCAAATAATATTAAAGTATTTATAGCTGAATACTAGTGCTAATGAAGACCAGGTACTTGAAGTAGTTCGGGAGCACCGCTTAAATTTTGAAGAAGTTTTTATAATGTCTTATGATAAGACATAATTTATCTTAAAATTAAGGAATGTTAGATATAAAATAAGCTGCAAATAATGAAAATCGGTTGATATAAACAAAATATTTTCTTTCAATGTAATATCGTTATGCTTCACAATTAAATTTTCTATTAATGAAAAATAAAAATATTTCTCTTCCCTTGTCTCTTAACAGCTAGATTTTGTATTCACGTATTATGTGTCGATTAAACATTCAGCAATTTAACGGTCATATACAAAATAACAAAGTGAATTTGCTGACCTTATTCACCATTTGAATTAAAATCTATTTTAATTTTTTTGCATACATTTACATTTCATTATGATTCGTAATATTTTAAAAAGCATGTTGTCCCCACTGAAAGGCAATTAACTTATAGTTTAATAATTTCCAAAAATGTTTGCTTTAGCTCACCAGTGGACATATTTTAAAATTGGTATAAATTTTGAAAAAGTCACCATGAAAATATTTAAATGTTTTACTATTAATGCTTAAAGAATTTTTTTTATTACTATTTATTCCTTTATATTATTAGCATATCAAATTAAGATTGCCTCAGCATCACTTAGTCTTTATTGGGACAAGCTGGTATTTGAATTACACATGTACAATATATAATTGGGGTATTCCAACGGGGTCCTATCAAGTCATATTGTCATAATATCATACAATTTTAAAATAGTTTAAAAAAATTGTTGTTGGTCTTTGAATAAAAAAGTCATAAAACAATAAGACTTTACAACCTATATTTACCATTTTGTCATAAATTGAAAAATAAAAAATAATAAAAAAACAAAATTAAATATAATATATTAAACTATGACGGGTTGTTTACAGCAATCATAGTTTTTCGTTTTATTGTTTTTTGATATATGACTTTAAAATGTCCATTTGAATCCCCAAATATTTTAAGATATTCATCTAAAGGTTTAATTCTATATACATACATACATAACTGGCCTTTACAACCCTGTGTCAGGATTACGGCCTAGCTTCTCGCAGCTCTCATGTTGTGTGTCTCTATTTTTATCCATGAGTACCGGGACCTACAGTTTAATGTCGACTCCGAACGACAGACTTGAGAAGCTTGTTCATGGCAATTAATTACTCTCAGAGCTTTTGCCAGAAGACTGCTGAGAGGTAGTCGCCGAAAGGAATATTTTTTCATATTTCTTTTTTTTTTGAAGATGTCGGAGCCTGGAGTCGAACCCAGGGTCTTAGTCTTAGTAAGCCAACACACTAACCACTAGACCACGGCGACTATTCTATATATGTATGTATATAATTTACAAAGAAAGAAAAGAAATAAAAGTAAAAAAATAGTAATATATACACACAAAATTTAATTATTAATTTATAGGATATTGTATACGATTGCTGTAAATCATATGAGAAGAGTTTCTAAGTCGTGAAGCAAATATTCCTTTATTCTTTTCGTGAAAATTTAAATTCTTTGTATATATTTAATATCTTGAGGGCGATTATTAAATTCCATACTATCCGTATATTCAATGCGTTGCTTCGTAGTTTCTAACCGACATCTTGCTATCATAAGATTGACATTGTTTCTGGTATTGAATAATATTTGATTTTTATGAAATGAAATTGTATGGTGACCAATATTATGGGTTGACTTAAAAACATGAAGAATTGAATTAAATTATTATAAATAATTGTTTCTGGTATTGAATAATATTTGATTTTTATGAAATGAAATTTTATGGTGACCAATATTATGGGTTGACTTAAAAACATGAAGAATTGAATTAAATTATTATAAATAATTTAATTGAAATAATGGTGAGACAAAATAAAAAAAATTTATGGTCTAAAAATATTTAAAGAAAAAGTGTTCTCTTCCATTTGGTTAATTACACATAAACTGGCAACGCTGCAATTTGCAACACAAGAAAAACCAACGCTGCGATTGTATGAAAAAGACGCGTACACTAAAAAGCGAAAAAAAATATGAAAGGAAATGTCAAATAATCAACTACAAAGACAAAAAACGAATGACGGAATATAAAGAATCGCCGAGAACGGGCAAGTATTTTTCTTCTTTTATTCCCCTCACCGTAATCGTCTACAAACTACAAAAGTTGCCGACTGGAATCGCCAAGTGTGGACATAGACTAAATAAATTCGCTTTGACAACAGCGAAAATAGGTGTGAAAGAGAATTAAAAAAAACCCAAAAACAGGAGTAATGAGTGTTTATCAACCCTTTTTTCTACATAAGTCCTTTAACATTAAAAAGAAGTCAAGTTTCACAAACATGTCTTTTGGCCATAAGCTATATAGACATGGTGTATACCAACTGAGCTCTTTTTTAATCAAATTGTAAGGAAACTCTATCTTTTCGTTTGAAAGAAATGCTGATACAAAGCCCTTTAATACTAATTAGTGCTACTATCAACTGTCATTTTCAATTGACGCCATCTTTTTTGCATTCACAACAGCAGAAATAAACGGAATAGACAAAATAGAGAGATTTTTAATATTTTTATAATGACCAATAGGTCACATGTATTACATTTGAATTGAAATAAATAAATTTGTTTGGCGAATTTTGTTCCTCATATACCAAATCGATGGCTCCTATAGACGTGGTGTTATGATAATGCGTAATGTCAAAAACAGATTATCTAAAGGCTTCGTTAAAAAGAGACAAAAATGTGTTAAAAGTTTGCAGAGTAGATGTGTAAGAAGCAATCGATAGCAAATATATTTGCTAAATAAGAAGAATTAATAAAATAATTTAACCAGAAAAGAAACAGAAAATTATTTTTTTATTTATTAATAAAAAGAAATTAATTTTTCAATACATTTGCTTGTAGTAATATTATGGGGAAATAATAAAACAGCAGGTGAGTAAAACTGTTAAATTATGAAAAAAAATGAAATAATTACATGTATTTTGTAGATATTACAGGAAGCATTAGCAATTGTACAAAAAGGCCGAAAAAAGTATGCAAGCGAAATAAAAAGAATCCTTATATCTAAAAGCAATTGAAAGACAACATTCTCCTGACAACAAATAATTGATTCAGAAAAAGGTTTTTTATAAGTGCATGTAATGAAAAATTATGTGAATAAGTGCATTTAGAAATCGATAAAAAAGAAGAAATTGCAGAAGATAAAAAAAAATGAGGGGAAAAATTTATCCGCAATTTTAACAAGATATTTAATCAGTTTCCGTTAAATGCTCTGATCTTTCTTGTGACTTAAGAATTTTTTTGACAGGATTTAACCTTTGATCAAACACCACAAAAGTAAATGCATTCAATTGCTTATATGTATGTACATATGTTTTTTAGAAGCGTTACGAAGGAACTTGATCTATCAAAAATTCTGCGAAAAAAGAAAACTTTAATATACCTACAGAAAAAGTTCTTTTCAGGACTAATAATGCAATTCAAAAAGAGATCTTTTTATTATTTTCAAAAATATTATTTAAAAGAATTATAAAATATAATATATGAAATGTATTGCTTTGGGGATAAGCATGTCTCTATGGCCATTTCTTTCGTTTCCGCTTAAGAGACTGTCAGGAGACATTTTCCCAAAAGTGGTAAGCAAAAATACAAATACTTATATTCAAATGCGAATCACATTTAGTATATAAAAACCAAACAAAAGTTTTACAAAGCAATACATTTCTGTTTTTAAAAACTTTGTTTTAAAAACTTCGTTTGTTAAATAATTCGATATTTAAAGTAGATGCATACATACTAAAATCTTATATAATTTTTTTTGTATTTACCCTAATTTTTTCAAATTTATTACTTGTTTCAAAAATGCTTTTGAAGCTTTTATTTGTGAAATGGCAACACTCTATACTCTAAACCGAAATAGATACATAAAACTCAAGCGAATATTATAAAATTAATTCATGCGTGTCTCTGAAGATATTACCTTTATATGGTCACAAAGAAAACAGAAAAAGTAAAAAAAGGGCTACCAATTCAGTTATTTAATTTATTGATTTTCTTTTAGTTACTTTTATTGTTTTAGTAGATTCTGGCTAAGTATAAATTTAAAATTAAATAAATATATGCAATAAAAACGACGACTGCATTTTTTATTGTTAATAGTAAGATTAGTATTACATACAAATTGAAAACAGAAAAGGTTTATTTTCTTATTAAGAGGTTTCTAATTTTCCTTTCTTTGGTTTTGCTTTTCAAAGTTGGCCTCTATTTGTTGGGTGTGGAAATAAATGAAATTGGAACGAATATGATTAATGACGGCGAATGTTCTCTTTAAAAATATTAAAGAATTTTCAATAAAATGTTTCAGAAAGTAAATTCTATAATAATTTTAAAGTAATAGGTATTTTATAAAAATTTTTATTTTTTAAGATTTTGCTACTTCATAGTGAAGGAAGGGAAGGGTACAGTACACACGATCAATTCTTACAAATATTAAAGAGTAGATTTTTATAAGCCTATTGCTTGAAATTATTTGTACTATATAAAAGATGTACGTATGTACATATGTCGTAAAACTAAATAATAGAAGATGTATGTATGTACCTGCCTTTGGATAATTTATACGAGTATACCTTGTATTTATTTCTGTATAATAATAAAGAAAATTTGTAGTTATTAACATTGTTAACTTTAGTAAACTGTAGGGCAAACATCAGAGATGAATAAAACTGAATAACAAAACAAATAAGAGAAAAGAAAAAAATTGTATAGGTAACGAGAACGTATGTATTGATTTTACGAATTTAACTTAAATAGGAATTTGGTTGTTTGATGAGGGACGAATGTAGAAGAAACGAAAGGCCCAAAGAGAAATACATTTTTAGTAGGTATATAGAATAATTTTGTTTTGTATATGTAGATGGCATACAGCATATTGATAATGCTGTGAGATGGGAATGGAGTGGTTATATTGCTGCTGTATTAGTAGTAATTTTTTAGTTCGTGCTGTTTTGTAGAAAATTGTAGTTAATAATCCTCATTTAGTTAATGTATTCTTTATGACTTATAAAATTTCAAAAACACCAGGGTGGTGGTCGGGGAGGAGGGTGGGGCAGGAGGGGCGGGGTGGGTGGGGAGGGATGGTTGGCCCATATATAGGTACTAGGTGGCTATTAACAAATAGGTGGCTATTAAGAACTTTAAGGCTGCTTTAAAAGAGTGTACGAAAAATAGGATACTTGGGTTATAATGGTGTATTGTATATCACCAGTTAGGTCATTTTGTAACCTTTCGATTGATACCATGGACGCTTTGATCCGTTGTCCCGTTTGGTCATATTTTAAAAAAGAATGGGAGAAGGTGGCGTTTTTCAGACAATATAGTAATTTTACATGCTGTCTTACCGTTTGGAAGTCTAGGAAAATTCCAATTATGAATTTATAATAGAAAAATGCATATCACCAGTTAGCTTGGGATCCCAGCTATCCATTGGTGGTATGGTCATTCCAATCGGGGTTGCCATGTAGTCAGGGTTCAAAAAAGAATTGAAAAAAGACGGGTTTTTTAGACAACATGTAAAATGTATGTCTTTTTTCGGATTAAAGAGTGTACGAAAAATAGGATACTTGGGTTATAATGGTGTATTGTATATCACCAGTTAGGTCATTTTGTAACCTTTCGATTGATACCATGGACGCTTTGATCCGTTGTCCCGTTTGGTCATATTTTAAAAAAGAATGGGAGAAGGTGGCGTTTTTCAGACAATATAGTAATTTTACATGCTGTCTTACCGTTTGGAAGTCTAGGAAAATTCCAATTATGAATTTATAATAGAAAAATGCATATCACCAGTTAGCTTGGGATCCCAGCTATCCATTGGTGGTATGGTCATTCCAATCGGGGTTGCCATGTAGTCAGGGTTCAAAAAAGAATTGAAAAAAGACGGGTTTTTTAGACAACATGTAAAATGTATGTCTTTTTTCGGATTAAAGAGTGTACGAAAAATAGGATACTTGGGTTATAATGGTGTATTGTATATCACCAGTTAGGTCATTTTGTAACCTTTCGATTGATACCATGGACGCTTTGATCCGTTGTCCCGTTTGGTCATATTTTAAAAAAGAATGGGAGAAGGTGGCGTTTTTCAGACAATATAGTAATTTTACATGCTGTCTTACCGTTTGGAAGTCTAGGAAAATTCCAATTATGAATTTATAATAGAAAAATGCATATCACCAGTTAGCTTGGGATCTCAGCTATCCATTGGTGGTATGGTCATTCCAATCGGGGTTGCCATGTAGTCAGGGTTCAAAAAAGAATTGAAAAAAGACGGGTTTTTTAGACAACATGTAAAATGTATGTCTTTTTTCGGATTAAAGAGTGTACGAAAAATAGGATACTTGGGTTATAATGGTGTATTGTATATCACCAGTTAGGTCATTTTGTAACCTTTCGATTGATACCATGGACGCTTTGATCCGTTGTCCCGTTTGGTCATATTTTAAAAAAGAATGGGAGAAGGTGGCGTTTTTCAGACAATATAGTAATTTTACATGCTGTCTTACCGTTTGGAAGTCTAGGAAAATTCCAATTATGAATTTATAATAGAAAAATGCATATCACCAGTTAGCTTGGGATCCCAGCTATCCATTGGTGGTATGGTCATTCCAATCGGGGTTGCCATGTAGTCAGGGTTCAAAAAAGAATTGAAAAAAGACGGGTTTTTTAGACAACATGTAAAATGTATGTCTTTTTTCGGATTAAAGAGTGTACGAAAAATAGGATACTTGGGTTATAATGGTGTATTGTATATCACCAGTTAGGTCATTTTGTAACCTTTCGATTGATACCATGGACGCTTTGATCCGTTGTCCCGTTTGGTCATATTTTAAAAAAGAATGGGAGAAGGTGGCGTTTTTCAGACAATATAGTAATTTTACATGCTGTCTTACCGTTTGGAAGTCTAGGAAAATTCCAATTATGAATTTATAATAGAAAAATGCATATCACCAGTTAGCTTGGGATCTCAGCTATCCATTGGTGGTATGGTCATTCCAATCGGGGTTGCCATGTAGTCAGGGTTCAAAAAAGAATTGAAAAAAGACGGGTTTTTTAGACAACATGTAAAATGTATGTCTTTTTTCGGATTAAAGAGTGTACGAAAAATAGGATACTTGGGTTATAATGGTGTATTGTATATCACCAGTTAGGTCATTTTGTAACCTTTCGATTGATACCATGGACGCTTTGATCCGTTGTCCCGTTTGGTCATATTTTAAAAAAGAATGGGAGAAGGTGGCGTTTTTCAGACAATATAGTAATTTTACATGCTGTCTTACCGTTTGGAAGTCTAGGAAAATTCCAATTATGAATTTATAATAGAAAAATGCATATCACCAGTTAGCTTGGGATCCCAGCTATCCATTGGTGGTATGGTCATTCCAATCGGGGTTGCCATGTAGTCAGGGTTCAAAAAAGAATTGAAAAAAGACGGGTTTTTTAGACAACATGTAAAATGTATGTCTTTTTTCGGATTAAAGAGTGTACGAAAAATAGGATACTTGGGTTATAATGGTGTATTGTATATCACCAGTTAGGTCATTTTGTAACCTTTCGATTGATACCATGGACGCTTTGATCCGTTGTCCCGTTTGGTCATATTTTAAAAAAGAATGGGAGAAGGTGGCGTTTTTCAGACAATATAGTAATTTTACATGCTGTCTTACCGTTTGGAAGTCTAGGAAAATTCCAATTATGAATTTATAATAGAAAAATGCATATCACCAGTTAGCTTGGGATCCCAGCTATCCATTGGTGGTATGGTCATTCCAATCGGGGTTGCCATGTAGTCAGGGTTCAAAAAAGAATTGAAAAAAGACGGGTTTTTTAGACAACATGTAAAATGTATGTCTTTTTTCGGATTAAAGAGTGTACGAAAAATAGGATACTTGGGTTATAATGGTGTATTGTATATCACCAGTTAGGTCATTTTGTAACCTTTCGATTGATACCATGGACGCTTTGATCCGTTGTCCCGTTTGGTCATATTTTAAAAAAGAATGGGAGAAGGTGGCGTTTTTCAGACAATATAGTAATTTTACATGCTGTCTTACCGTTTGGAAGTCTAGGAAAATTCCAATTATGAATTTATAATAGAAAAATGCATATCACCAGTTAGCTTGGGATCCCAGCTATCCATTGGTGGTATGGTCATTCCAATCGGGGTTGCCATGTAGTCAGGGTTCAAAAAAGAATTGAAAAAAGACGGGTTTTTTAGACAACATGTAAAATGTATGTCTTTTTTCGGATTAAAGAGTGTACGAAAAATAGGATACTTGGGTTATAATGGTGTATTGTATATCACCAGTTAGGTCATTTTGTAACCTTTCGATTGATACCATGGACGCTTTGATCCGTTGTCCCGTTTGGTCATATTTTAAAAAAGAATGGGAGAAGGTGGCGTTTTTCAGACAATATAGTAATTTTACATGCTGTCTTACCGTTTGGAAGTCTAGGAAAATTCCAATTATGAATTTATAATAGAAAAATGCATATCACCAGTTAGCTTGGGATCTCAGCTATCCATTGGTGGTATGGTCATTCCAATCGGGGTTGCCATGTAGTCAGGGTTCAAAAAAGAATTGAAAAAAGACGGGTTTTTTAGACAACATGTAAAATGTATGTCTTTTTTCGGATTAAAGAGTGTACGAAAAATAGGATACTTGGGTTATAATGGTGTATTGTATATCACCAGTTAGGTCATTTTGTAACCTTTCGATTGATACCATGGACGCTTTGATCCGTTGTCCCGTTTGGTCATATTTTAAAAAAGAATGGGAGAAGGTGGCGTTTTTCAGACAATATAGTAATTTTACATGCTGTCTTACCGTTTGGAAGTCTAGGAAAATTCCAATTATGAATTTATAATAGAAAAATGCATATCACCAGTTAGCTTGGGATCCCAGCTATCCATTGGTGGTATGGTCATTCCAATCGGGGTTGCCATGTAGTCAGGGTTCAAAAAAGAATTGAAAAAAGACGGGTTTTTTAGACAACATGTAAAATGTATGTCTTTTTTCGGATTAAAGAGTGTACGAAAAATAGGATACTTGGGTTATAATGGTGTATTGTATATCACCAGTTAGGTCATTTTGTAACCTTTCGATTGATACCATGGACGCTTTGATCCGTTGTCCCGTTTGGTCATATTTTAAAAAAGAATGGGAGAAGGTGGCGTTTTTCAGACAATATAGTAATTTTACATGCTGTCTTACCGTTTGGAAGTCTAGGAAAATTCCAATTATGAATTTATAATAGAAAAATGCATATCACCAGTTAGCTTGGGATCCCAGCTATCCATTGGTGGTATGGTCATTCCAATCGGGGTTGCCATGTAGTCAGGGTTCAAAAAAGAATTGAAAAAAGACGGGTTTTTTAGACAACATGTAAAATGTATGTCTTTTTTCGGATTAAAGAGTGTACGAAAAATAGGATACTTGGGTTATAATGGTGTATTGTATATCACCAGTTAGGTCATTTTGTAACCTTTCGATTGATACCATGGACGCTTTGATCCGTTGTCCCGTTTGGTCATATTTTAAAAAAGAATGGGAGAAGGTGGCGTTTTTCAGACAATATAGTAATTTTACATGCTGTCTTACCGTTTGGAAGTCTAGGAAAATTCCAATTATGAATTTATAATAGAAAAATGCATATCACCAGTTAGCTTGGGATCCCAGCTATCCATTGGTGGTATGGTCATTCCAATCGGGGTTGCCATGTAGTCAGGGTTCAAAAAAGAATTGAAAAAAGACGGGTTTTTTAGACAACATGTAAAATGTATGTCTTTTTTCGGATTAAAGAGTGTACGAAAAATAGGATACTTGGGTTATAATGGTGTATTGTATATCACCAGTTAGGTCATTTTGTAACCTTTCGATTGATACCATGGACGCTTTGATCCGTTGTCCCGTTTGGTCATATTTTAAAAAAGAATGGGAGAAGGTGGCGTTTTTCAGACAATATAGTAATTTTACATGCTGTCTTACCGTTTGGAAGTCTAGGAAAATTCCAATTATGAATTTATAATAGAAAAATGCATATCACCAGTTAGCTTGGGATCCCAGCTATCCATTGGTGGTATGGTCATTCCAATCGGGGTTGCCATGTAGTCAGGGTTCAAAAAAGAATTGAAAAAAGACGGGTTTTTTAGACAACATGTAAAATGTATGTCTTTTTTCGGATTAAAGAGTGTACGAAAAATAGGATACTTGGGTTATAATGGTGTATTGTATATCACCAGTTAGGTCATTTTGTAACCTTTCGATTGATACCATGGACGCTTTGATCCGTTGTCCCGTTTGGTCATATTTTAAAAAAGAATGGGAGAAGGTGGCGTTTTTCAGACAATATAGTAATTTTACATGCTGTCTTACCGTTTGGAAGTCTAGGAAAATTCCAATTATGAATTTATAATAGAAAAATGCATATCACCAGTTAGCTTGGGATCCCAGCTATCCATTGGTGGTATGGTCATTCCAATCGGGGTTGCCATGTAGTCAGGGTTCAAAAAAGAATTGAAA